>CP092886.1:106946622-107546622 GCA_030710605.1 Cordylochernes scorpioides | reverse complement strand
GTCTTGGGTGGTCGCTATAGACAGGGTGTAATTTATCATTTGATATTATTAGGGTTCTTTCCTGGTATTCAAAAAGGAAAAATACGTGTCGATCAGTTATATTTTTTAATTTATCAAACAATTTGGCCGCTGAATCTCTGATTCTGGTATATCGCCATCTAGCGAATAAAATTGTAACTAAATCAATTTCGAATATTTCATTATTTTCCATAAAAATTCCCATTGCACCCTGAACATAATGGTTTTTACTGCATTGCTCTAGCGCAAATATTCGCGGAGTTACTAATTTTTAAAGTTGTGCAAGACTTTTGAATCACCCTGTATTCAATAATTAATTTAATGCTTATAATTTGTATTTTAAAACTTTAAAATACTTTACCTATATTCTGTAATTCGGTGTAAATCATAATTTGGCCTTAGGTTTATAGGGAATTTGTGGGGAACGATGTTAAATTCCACTCCCCGTAACAAGGAAAACAAGAGAAATTAGCGCCTAAAAAATAAAAAGAATCCTACAATCGATCGCCTATACATAAATGTGGAGCAAGTTTGATGGCTGTGTTACCATGGCTGATGGACAATGCGGCTCGACATATCTTAGACACTGGATATGTGGAGTGGTGTAATAAGGTTTGTACTTACCGAAAGAAAGTACTCAAGTGACATTTCAATGATGAGCAGAAGATTACGACTGCTTTTAGAAGAATTTAGATTTTTTTTCCAACGTCCAACGGCCTCGTATGGTTCTTCGGACTTTCTTGATAGTATAGAGTGGGAAATAATGAGACGGTTCATGTGGGTAGGGTTGGGGAATCCGTCAAAGTGAACAGAACTTCGATGTTGATATGAATTAGAAGCAGCAATAATTCCAGACCTGCTTCATTATTGACACTACTTTCAATTGATTGAATTTGAAACAGGCTTTAACTTCGATATACATGGTTAAATCGTGTCAATCGTTCTTAGGATTCGCCGACCGATTGTATTAGAGAAGACATCTACCCACGGCGGGCCAGCCCAGTGCGACATTTAGGCACGATGTGCAGCGTGGAACAATTGTTAGGAATCAATTCTTTCCTAGTCTACAATCGAGCAGAGTAAACACTAACACCTCTAAGAAAATCAACACTTTTAATTTCCTTTCATAACTAACTAATTTACATCATTTAAAACCAATTATATACATGTAAAGTCGTCCGGTCATCTGGTCAAAATATAAATAAATCAATCTATGAAAAAACAACTTATAAAAATCCGAACAATGCCCCCCATTTTAAAGTTGTTTTCATACCCTCATCGGAGGCCTAGAGTGGTCAAGATCCTGGTCAGTTTAATTCTTCCAATTCCCCTAGTTAGAAAATCTGCAATACTCCCTCCGCCAAGCCGCAATTCTTGAAGACCTTCTTGGGATTATAGTTTCATTCTGGCCTTCCTCTTCGTCTTCTCTCCTCAGTTCTTCGTCTTCACAGGCCTGCTCTTCATCCTCTTTTCGTTCTAAGTTATTCAGATTTTTCCCTACCGATATTGCCCCATCAGTCCCTGAATATCCTCTTTGGATTGCAGCTTCATTTTGGTATTCCTCGTCTTCCTTCTTAAGTTCGTTTTTCTGATTCCTTTCCACCAATTTCGTATCTTCCCCATTTACAGATTCATAGTCTTCTTCAAAATTATTATTTAAAACCTGGAAAAAATCAGTTTCATGTGAAATTTGTTTATCGACTTTCTTAGTTGGGAAAACATCTTCTCTAAATCTGACATTTCTGGTTACGAAGACCTTATTGTTTCTGAAGTCCCAAACCTTGTATCCTTTGACTCCTTCCGGATAACCAATTAGAACACATTATCTGCTTCTTGAGTCAAATTTGGATCGACGCTGGTCGTTGTATGTCCAGGTCTGACAACCGAAAACTCTGAGATGTTCAAAATTCATTGGCCGTTCGGTCCACATTTCTTCGGGTATTTTATTACTTATCGCCTTGCTAGAACATTTGTTTCTCAAGTAACATGCTGTATTAACCGCATCTGCCCAAAATGATTTAGGAATCCCAGATTCAAGCAAAATGCATCTTGCTGTGTTTAGCAATGCCTGATTCATTCTTTCCGCAGTTCCATTTTGCTGAGGTGTTCTTGGAACTGTAAGCTGTCGTTTGATGCCATTTTCATTAAGAAATTTATTAAATTCGCCATTAACATATTCCGTCCCATTATCACTTCTTAAGACTTTGATTTTCTGCTGTGGTAATTCTCAACACTGTTCTTATATTCCTTAAATTTGTCAAGTACCTCCGATTTAGATCTCATAAAATATACTTTAGTGTAATGAGAGAAATCATCTATGAACGTCACAAAATAATTGTTCCCTCCCTTCGACATTGGGCTAATGGGACCTACTACATCCGAATGGATAAGCTCCAAGGGTGATGAAGTCTTCTTACTTTCGACAGGTTTGGAGGAAATGGGAGTCTTCGCATTTTACCTTCAAGGCATACTTCGCACTCTGCTGTGTCACTCACATTTTGGAGATCCCTTTTGTAAATGTGTCCAAGCCTTCTGTGCCAGATATCTGCACTAGGTGGCTTCACTTTAGCCATCTTCAATTCTTCCACTGTATAGATTCTTCCTCTTCTATTAGATTTCAAAATTAACCCGCCATCACTTCCAAAAACAGAGGCCTTGCCATTCTGGAATAAAACTTTGTTTCCTCCTTCTTCAATCCTTCCAACAGACAAAATATTTCCGTCTAACTCAGGAACGTATAATACGTTTTCCAAGAACAAGGTTTCACCTCCATATTCGTGACCGAGTTTGATAGTAACATCACCCATCTCTGATACTTTTATTTTCTCATTGTTAGCCATTTCAACAGAAGTTGAAATACTTTTTGTATTCGTAATTTTCAGTCTGTTCGCCGTCATGTGTTCAGTAGCTCCACTGTCCAGAAACCAGATATTCTGAGAGTTATTGCTTTTCAAGTTATTCGCAAATAGGACTTTATGAGTAAGGTCTAACGTACTTTGTTTCAGCATACCTTCGCTAATTCTCCTTGATGAGTTGGCAAATCTGCAATTCCTAGCCATGTGTCCTAATTTGCCACAATTGAAACATCTTATCCGCCTGAAATAATTATAATTTTCCCTTTTCCCTTCCGTCCACGTATTATGTTAATTCCTTTGTTGATCATATTCAAATTTATTTCGCTCTTGACATGGTGATTTGCATGTATCCTCTTTTCTTCTTACCGCAAAAGCGCAATTAGGATCTTCTTGAGGAATTTGACGCTGTTTCTGTCGTTTTTCTTCTAAAAGTAATTTGGATTTAACCACACTAGTAGATAGCTTCTCTTCTTGCTGTTCTAAACTGAGAATTAGTGGTTCGTAACTCTTTGGTAATCCCAATAGCATAATTAACGATAATTCGCCATCCCCAAATCCATGGTGGCACTTTGCTAATTTTCTATGGCACTCCATTATTCTCGAGAAATATTCTTTCATATCTTCGTCCTTTCTTTTGATTATGTTGAAAAATTCTCTCAGTAGCTGTAATATATGCAGTAAGCCATACTTTGTGTGGATGTCCTCCAGTATCCGCCATGCATCGATCGCTCGTTTACAATCACCGATGTCATCTAGGAATGAATCTTCAACTGCTAATAATATGACAGATAATGCCAAACTATCTTTCCGCTTCTGTTTTTCTGAAGTTTCACAAGGAAAGCCAGGTTCAATCGCATCCCATATGTCCTTCTGGATCAAAATAGATTTAGTTCTTATAGCCCAGGAATAATAATTATTACCATCAAGTTTAGGTATTCTCAACTCGTCAGCCATTGATATTTCTAGTTATGCAAATCTGACAAAAAAATTATAACTCAAATCTTTTATTCTTCTTCTTCGTTGCTTTATCTTCTTTAGCCCAACTTAAAATTGTCTTCTTTAGCCCTGTATTCCCTGGCCTTATCTTCTTAAACCTTCAGATTTTTTTTCTTTAGCTCTATCTTCAAATTTTCTTTTTTACCTTCTCAGCTTTAACTTTTAGCTTTTTCTTCTTTACTTTCTTCAGCTTTAACTTTTACTGTTTCTTCTTTAGCTTAACATAAACTTCTAATTTCTTTCTACGGCGCAGTGGAAGCGTGCTGGGCCCATAACCTGTTAGGAATCAATTCTTTCCTAGTCTACAATCGAGCAAAGTAAACACTAACACCTCTAAGAGAATCAACACTTTTAATTTTCTTTCATAACTAACTAATTTACATCATTTAAAACCAATTATATACATGTAAAGTCGTCCGGTCATCTGGTCAAAATATGAATAAATCAATCTATGAAAAAAACAACTTATAAAAATCCTAACATTTTTTGATCTCATTACAATTATTTATGCATGTCATACCATCAATTCCACGCCAACAGGGAATATCAGTTCAATGTGATAAATGGAGTCGATCAGGTTGTCTTGTGATTAATCTCTTTTTTATGCATATAGGATTCAGACGATCGCAGTTCCGGGTATTTGTGTGGGGAGAGGGGTAATTAATAGGATAATTATTCTTTATCTTCTGAGCGGTATATTTCATTGACTACAGGCAATACCCCGCCAAAATATATATACACTATGAAGGCTGAGTAAAAACTCTTCTTGTTTTGTATGAACCATACCTTTCAGAGAGAGCTACATGATTGACGACTTACCGTCACTTACTACAAGAGAAAAATACGTTAGAAACTTATTTGGCATTTACCATTTGTGCGCTACAATATTATTTACAATACGATTGGTTATTTATCAAAAGGCCTAAATCTCTAGCCTACATGGTGCTAGATTGAGCCACCCTATCAGCCCATTGTAGCACGAAATGGCAAACAATTATAGTGAACAAAGAGATGGCTTTGAATGTGTGTGGACACTGTGGTAATTGCTTCACATATAACCGGGTGTATTAATTGTATTATAGAACGTATTTGAATAAAAGAGACACCCAAAAGTAGCTCGCAAAAACGATGTTTCACTAGACGCCTATTTAATTCTCTAACACTCTACATCGATAATTCTACATTGAACCAATAGGGTAATTGCATTCTAAAATGAGTTCAATAGAAATGTATACATGCTAACTAGTTATATTGTCTTTAAATACTAACGACGTATATATATACACCAAAAGAGGAATTACTCCCCTCAAATGGATCAAAAGAATACATTTTTTTATCTTTGCTACGCAAAGCGAGCAGGCTTAGAGCGGCAATCATGCCACAACGCCAGCTTTAGAAATTTTAACCTAAGACAACAAACTATATACAAAGGTTTTAAAGCTATATCAGTACAGGAGGAGCTACGATTTAATATCATCCTGCCAGAGAAGTTAGGAGAAATCGTCCGAAACTGCCAAAAAGGTTTTCAAGCTGGTGAAGTGACAGAAGTCGAACTTAAGCTGATAAGTGCTGGTGTTGGAGGGATATTCACTGATTTAATTCCACGCTCTTTGCGCAGAGAAGATGGATAAATTGTTTGATTTAAGTTTTTAAAAGAAAGAGGCGCCCCTTTTGGTACATGACTACCACCTTCCCGTAATTTTAAATTGTATTCTGGTTATAAACGGCTCTTACTTATTAGTTCCAACAAACCCTTTTCTCTAATACTTGATAGAATAGAATGGTTTAAAAAGACACAATCCAAATTTATTAAATATAATTGAAACATGTTGAACCATCATCAATAGTATCATGTAGAATGATTAATTAATGAAAATAGTTTTCAATAATATCGACAAGCAATCCCAGGTTAAGTTTCTTGCACCATTTTTATTTCTCTAACTTTCGGGCTAACATGTTCTTCAACAGCGGTAACAAGAAGTATAACCTTCAGCCAACTATATGTTCCTAATAGTACAACAAAATTTATACGTCTGTATATATGCTAAAATATATATTACGTATTTTTTTTAAATATTAAAAACAAATAGGCATATTCTGACCGGCTCACATGAGCTTTTTAGATGGCAGAGCGCCATCTAGTGGAATAGAAATCAATTAAAGATTGATTTAACCTGTTCCCTGATATTGGGCCAACCCATATACTTGAAATATAAAAAAAGTAACCACGAACGCGTTTCGGGCTGTTTACCCTCGTCAGCATGGTGCAGGCTGTGTCTCTACGACTAAATATTTTGTCATTGTGGCTACCTGAGAAACCAAGAAGTGGGTATTTAAGGCTAAACCGTTGGTCGTAGAGGTACCACGCTGACAAGGGCCAACAGCCGGAAACGCGTTCGTGTTTGGTTTTTCTTGATTTATCAAGAAATTAGGTTGGTCATATATCAGGGAACAGGTTAAATCAACTTTTAGTGGATTTCTGTTCCACTAGATCGCGCTCTGCCTTCTAAAAAGCGCATGTGAGCAGGTCAGAATAGGCTCATTTTGTTTTTATTAACATTTTTTCACATTTTAAAATATATAAATATTTTATAGTAAAATATGCTTATTTATGGTTTTTATTATTGAAATATATATCCTGAAGATAGAGGTTGCCTGGCCGTCATTCATATTTCTGTGAAAAATAGACATTTCGGTCAGTTAGAGTTTTTTGTTGGAACGTTGAGAAAATAAAAACTCTAACTGGCCGAAGTGTCTATTTTTCACAGAAATAAAATATATATGTTGAAAGGTTTTCAACTATATGTTTAAAATCATCAGACCAAAGCCACACTCCCACAGTACCTTCGTACCCATAAAATTCTCCATTTGCGAAATAAAATATCCATATTGGCCAACTATAATTTTAATTTTATCTATGGCATTGTATGTTTGTGGTAGATCAATACTACGATTTATACTTTTACCCTGATTCTATAATTATAATATTTGGTGCTAATTATGGATATTGCTGTGATATACTGTAGGCTCTGATAAAGTGAAAGTTTGACTTGTTTTTTTATATGTTTTACTATTAACAGCAAGGTGTTATGCTATTTTTTATATTCCTACCGTGTTCAGTTATCCTGTTTTGTTCTCCCAGTCTCCCCTACGTAAACCTTAGATCACAGTCATAACATGCTACAAGAATAAATGGATTATTTTCTTTTGATGAGGATATTTGGTTGGTTATTTTTAGTCAATGGATTACTGACTATAGCGCCTAAATTAGGATAATTATTATATATAGTTTAATTCCGTATTTTCTATCTGAGATGTCTGGCTATGTGGACTGGGAGTGCGGAATAAACCAAACCACTTTATAGATTTCTGATATTTGGGTGGTCGGACGATGCTCTTCTGTAGGTTGATGAGAATTTCGTAATATGAATGATTTAGGGTAACCTGATGATATTAAATTTTCAACGATGTTTTTTATTACCCATTGCTTGTGGATAGTATTAAAAGTCAGGGTTGAACGCTAATTATTCAAAAATTATTACACGATAGATTTAAATATTATTCAATAGATTTATATGATTCAAAATGTCAATAATTTAAAATCATCTTATTTTAAAAAGGATAAAATATTTTTTGAGAAACATAATAACCTGCTATTCAGTTGCCTTATAAAATCGCATTAAGTTCGAAATTCATTATGATCGTCCAAGGCCGCTTTTAATTCGATTCGTATATATCTGATTGTTTAAGGTAGTAGTTTAGATATTTTTAAAAATTTTAGTGCACTTCAATAAAACACTTTTAAAATATTATTTTTTGTTCATTATTTATTTTATTTTATTATTATATATTTCTAATTTTAGTCCTCTGAATTCTAAATAATTTACACAATTATATCAATATTTTCCAAATATTAAATGTGGTAACATTTTAATTCTATTTGGTATAAATAATTATATATTTCTGACAATATCTCCTCATAAAATTTATAGCATTCGTTTATAGTACCTGTTTATTTTTATGGTATGCCAGCCGCTCATTACGCCACAAATGGCTGCGCCTATTTTCTCCATCATAATCAAATTCTAGTCTATTCCAAAGCACTACGACAATATAGATGGCTGATATTTTGTACATTTGCGCGTTGTTAGCTTGATTGAGTGAGTGTACAAAATTTTAAATTTCAACGTGGTTTGGAAATATACAAAATATTTAACAAATGATACGATGTACTAGAGCGCCATCTGTTATCAAATTATAAAACTATTTAAGAGGCGTAATATTATTTTTTAAAATAAAACAATTTCTACTGTCCTTACTGCGATGGAAAAATTAAAGGGAGGGCCTGGCTCATCAGTGGTGAACCCTCCCAGCGTATGGTAATAATAGTAGATTAAAGTGGCGAAACCGCTGGGAGGGTTCACCACTGATGAGCCAGGCCCTCCCTTTAATTTTTCCATCGCAGTAAGGACAGTAGAAATTGTTTTATTTTAAAAAAGAATATTACGCCTCTTAAATAGTTTTATAATTTAACAAATGATTTGAAAGAAAATATATAAATTAATACTAGTCAATTGTCGACCAACTAGTAGTTTTAAATTTTGTCAACATGAAATGTCATCAACTCTGAACATTTGTACAAAATATAAAACATATAGGTGCTCTGTATGTATATTTGCATAATATTGGTTCCAAAATTAAAAAGTAAAATTAAAAATTTGTCAATTCCCTACCACTCTGATCACTCAGAAGTCTGATATTTTGTCAACTTATATTGTCATACGATTTGAACAAATGTACCAAATGTCAGATTTTTTTATTAGTGCTATATAATTATATCGTCACGGTAGTGGTGATCCAGAGTCGTTCAAGTTAGAATAAATAAAGATATAATAATTTATTGATAAGATAAAGGGGTGTTAAAATTACAGTTAAAATTTATTCACAATCAAGGCCATAAACAAGCCAGAGTTTTCACATTGTAGCTAATTGAATTGATAAATATAATTATAATTATATTTTTATATTTTTTTATATAATACATCACTGAAAAATATCAAAATATGATTACAAGATTTGCGGACAGATAAACACACATGGATACAAGTTAAATAAAAGATTTTAAAAATGAGGAAAGGTAAACATGAGCTGACAAAGAAATTTATTTCAATCGAGACAATTACCAATTTATTGCCAAATAATAAGAGGGGCAATAAAATAAATATACTAATTGATAATCGGTTAATTACATATTATGCTACAAAGCTACTTCCTTATGGGAGCTGCAATTTGCAGATTGCAAAACTGATTGTTGCTGACAACGGATCTTACGTATTTCGGTCAAGGATTCCTTCAGCGTCTTAAAATTGTTCCTGGTAACTTTATGTATTTTTCTTGTGGCGCGAAGAGCAGCTTTGTCATCATAGCGTTGTAGTCTTGGAGGAAAATCTTGATATGACGGTAAAATCCTGGCGTCTTTCGCGGAAATTATGGTTTACAACACCCATAGCCCCTGGTCTGCTTGCGATCTTCTGTTGTTTTCTCCCTAATCTACCAAGGATCTCCACCCGAAATGTCACATAAAAAAGGAAAGACAAACATGAAATGGAGAAAGCAATTTATTTTTTCAATACAATTACAAATAACAAATAAGAGAGACAATAAGAGAAATGTACTTAGAAATAATATCCCCAAATTAATAATCTGTTTATTATATATATATATATATATATATATATATATATATATATATATATATGAAAAAATAGTACAAATGTAATATTGTACTGGGATAAAGTGCATAAATTAAAAAAAGGCATCTACTTATCGTGCAACTGAAAGTTGCTGATGGCTTGCGCCATCTATCGGAATAAATATCAACTATTCTCGTTGATTTATAATCATTACAGAATTGGCCAAATACCCATTCTTGATTAATCAAGAAAAGCTAACCACGGACGCGTTTCGGGCTGTTGGCCCTCATCAGCGTGGTGCAAGCTGTACCTCAACGACCAAAATATTGGTCATTAAGGCATCCTGAAAAATCATTAAACGGTTATTTAAGGCCAGAAATGCGTGAGAACGCTACAAAATGTGAAAAAATAGTACTTGTGTTTTGTATACAGTATTCTGCCTATTCTGGAATAATTGAAAATCAACAGAATAGTTGATATTTATTCCCATAGATGGCGCAAGCCATCAGAAACTTTCAGTTGCACGATAAGGAGATGCCTTTTTTCTTAATATATATATATATATAGGTGATATATAGGTTATATTTTTATTTATATTTATATACTCGTATATATATGTGTGTGTGGATATTTTTTTTTTTTTGGAGATGCACAAAAGAACAGTTCTGGCATGAAAATCTGCAGAATTTTTACTCTGATACAATGTCGTTCGTAAATGTTTGAACAACAGAATATTTGCATGTCCACCTAATAGGTCCTATCGAAGTAGATCAAAGTCGTCTAAGATTAATTCGGCAGCCGATTGATTGCACTGATAGAGGCTATCGCGACAACCCCCATTGTGCTCCTATCTGGCGCCGGTTATCAGGAAAGGGGGTGGCAGATGCCTGATAGACTCTAGATAATTACCCTAAGATTGAAATCCAACTTAGTCGGGCGATCGAAGCCCACTAGCTAAGACGCCTGTAAGACTTGCAGGCTGCATCGAAACCTTCAAGCTAGTTTCCTGCCTCAACATGGGGCAGAAAGAGCTGCAATTTCTACTTCTATTCTTAGTAGCACTGATTCTACCAGGATATGGTAAGTACTAAACCATTTCGGTGTACCTTCAATAAGATATATCTTGAACGGCCTGAAATTATAGGGCTAATTCCATAATAAATATAAATACCTGTTTCAGCTTTGAAAAATATCGGTATTTTACCAAGCTGACAGCTAGCAAGTGTCGTGTTCAACCCACGCATTCTAATATATCTGCATCACAAATCAATAAATGGAGTACAAGCTATTTTTAAATTGCTGAAATACATTTAATAAATTAGGGTGTTTGCGCGTACTTCAAATACTTGGGAAGAATTTAAGGCGATTAAGGCGAACGCTTGTTGTTTTGCTACCAGGCATGTGATGGTATGACGCTGTAGTTCCTCTCAGGGCAAAGACTGCAGCCGTTATCTTAATATTGGCCCCCAGTGAAATTTTACAGTCTCGAGAATGTTTAGAACACCTGGGCTGAGGCCTGGTTTTCTTCTTCTCTTCTTTCTTATCTCCACTCAATCATATTAGGGTATCAAGCTTGTGGAGCTTGATATTTTTGATGGTGTCTGCTGGGGATAAGTAGAGGTCTAGTGATTTTAAAGAATGGGAAGCTCAGCTTGTGCTTGAAACAGAGGAAATGTAAAAGATTTTATAGTGAATCGTAAATATTAGGGAATATGTATTTATATATACATGTTTACAATTATCTATATTTTTAACCTTTTTTATTCTATATTTCTGTTTCTAGACATGACCTAACTTGACGTGATTAAATCTTCAACGAGCTTTACCCTGGGGATTACTGCAAGTACAAAGCTCAAACAAGACGAAGATAACATAGGATGTTCCTCTCATCAAATACAGCGTGCTTTATAATTTGCTTAGAGAGTTTCTATCAGTAGTATTTAGAGAATTATCTGACTAGATTAATGTTTCGCCAATATATTTGTCTTTGTTTCTTATTTTCCGTTCGTTTATTTGAATTTTAGATAAAACTTGTTTTGGTCTTAGTTTCTTTTTATTTCCATTATAGTCACAGAGGCTTTTCTTTTTATATTTAGTTTAGTAGTTTACGTTCATAGAAACCTCAACGAACAAGTATCTGTTCCAAAAGGCTTCCTGAAAATCAAGAACTAGTCATTTAAAGCCAGATTTGCATAAAAACGCTATTCATGTGAAAATATAATAAAAATAGAAAAAGGTCAGGTATTAGTATTAAAAACAAAAAAAAAATACATTTTCAGACCGCTCACTTGGGCATTTTTAGATTTTTAGATGGCATAGCGCCATCTTGTGGAACAAAAATCAACTAAACGTTGATTTAACTTTTTTCATGATATTTGTCTAACCCTCTATATATTTTTTTTCTATTGTTTTTCATGTGTTAAGCGTATTTGTACAAATTTGGCCTTAAATGCGCATTTCTTGGTTTCTCAACAAGCCTCTTGGACCAAAATTATTTTTGGTCGCAGCGGTACAGCTTTTTCCACGCTTACGAGCGCCATCAGCGTGAAACGCGTTCGTGGATGGCTTTTCTTGATTTATCAAGATATTGGGGTGGCCAAATATCAGGGAACAGTTTAAATCAATGTTTAGTTGATTTCTGTTCCACTATATGGAGCTCTGCCATCTAAAGAGCACATGTGCTCCTGGTCAGGATATGCTTTCAATATTTTTAATATATAAAATTATCTTACAAGATCTCCCTAATGTATATTTTAGATTTCTCCTACCTAATCTATATCGGCAAATATAAATAAGAAGTTTCCTATAAGCTTCGCGGCTGTTCTAGGTGTCAGGTGAAAATAAAGTCCTGTCTGGACGACAGGAGTCAATATAGTGTGGATGAAGAAATAAATTTAATTAGATAGGAGACGCAGCTCTCGAAAAGAAATAAATTTAATTAAGACATACATTCTATTGATTGGAAGAGAATGCCATATATTTTTAGATATTTTATTAAATCCGTATGTGCTTATATCGCAATTCGGACATGAAATTAATAAAAGGTCGCTCTAAATTGCTTTTACAAGCGAATAGGTTTTTATCCTCTCGGTTCATTACTTGGAAGCAATAAATTGGGAGGGCTGTCCATATTGAATAAGGTTGTATAACTATGGTTGTATGCAATTTGTAGATGGTAAACCTTCATCAAAACTTGGTGGACGGACTAAAGCGGCCAACGTCTTGAACGTGGCCCTAAGTGAATTATATTAGGGGATTTGGATGTGTTTAAAAACAAATTTCCTATTACATCAAAGCTATTCAATCAAAATCTATATTTACACTGTGAAAACTGAGAAATTTCATATATATGTCATACTTGTCATCTATATATATATAATATTTGTTTGAAAAGTTAATGCTGTCTTAAGATAAGATTTACCTCCAAGTTTAATGTAGTAACTTCCCACAGGGCGCCTGCTAACAAGGAAATAGTTGCTGGAAAGAACCCAAATCTCTCCTTTTATCGCTAATTACCTGGACAAATATTGGTGGCGAGATAAGCAGGTTCAGAGGCCTCGGAGGTTCCTGGTCGCTGAAACAACTGCTTAACAAATTGGAATTTTGTTGGAACAGGCGATGAACTACTACTTCCTTTATTATTGTTTTAAATGAACACATCGAAATTATTGAGATCATTCTTTTGATAGAGAATATATAAATAAAAATAATAGGACAAGGAACTATAGATTCAGAGAACAAGGAACAGTAGATTCATAGGTCAAGGAACTATAGAATCAGAGAACAAGATACAATAGCTTCATAGGACAAGGGACTATTGATTCATAGAACAAGGCACAGTAACTTCATAGGACAAGAGACTATAGATTCAGAGAACAAGGAACAGTAGATTCTTAGGACAAGGGACTATTGATTCATAGAACAAGGCACAGTAGCTTCATAGGACAAGAGACTATAGATTCAGAGAACAAGGAACAGTAGATTCTTAGGACAAGAGACTATAGATTCAGAGAACAAGGAACAGTAGCTTCATAGGACAAGAGACTATAGATTCAGAGAACAAGGAACAGT
Source organism: Cordylochernes scorpioides (assembly GCA_030710605.1). Lineage (NCBI taxonomy): Eukaryota > Metazoa > Arthropoda > Arachnida > Pseudoscorpiones > Chernetidae > Cordylochernes > Cordylochernes scorpioides. The sequence continues at coordinate 107,532,989 of CP092886.1, read as the reverse complement.
AGATTCAAAGGACAAGGGACTATAGATTCAGAGAACAAGGAACATTAGTTTCATAGGAGAAGGGACTATGGATTCAGAGAACAAGCTACAGTAGTTTCATAGGACAAGGGACTACGAATTCAGAGAACAAGGAACTAAGATTCGAGAACGAGAAGTATATCCAATGAACGAAGAACTATAGATTCAAAGAGCAAGGAATAGTAAATTCAATTAACGATAGATCTAAATAACCTGAGTAATCGAAGTAACTTGTCCCTCATCTGTCGCAGTAACATTAATGCTACTTTTATTGGTTCGATAATTATATCGAGGTTATTCTTAAGTCATCTGATAATTATGGGCGGGGCTTCTTAAAAAAACTTGTTTTGCTAATATAAAACATAGAAATGGATTATTTAATAGTTGATCCGATCTCAGCTCAAATGCAGCAATCTACCCATCTATAAATAATATTAAAACTCTAAAATTCGAAGAAATCTTATACCGCAAGCTTCTGAGAGTCGACCAGATAGGCTTGCAAGAAATAATTCCCAATTATCATACGCCCCCTCCCCCTACATATTAATAGACTCGTTTAGATATATTATAAAATGGATCAACATTTTCAAAGTTTCTGAAAATCATTTATTTTTTGCTTATAGAAATTCAAAAGATGGTTTGATATTAAAAAATAACGATTACAATTGATTATGCAGTTTATCTAACTCCTAATATCAAATATTTTCACAATAATAGAAGGTGGAGACATTTATCAGTTGTCTTCAATGTGTTAGAGCCTGAAAAAAAGGGTAGCCGGCCATTGTTTGGGGCGGTATCTGTCTCAGGGTCGGTGGGGAGGCGGTGCCGGGCGATAGTGCCGCCGATAACGCGGTAATCTGGAACTCCCCCCTAACACCGTATAGTTCTCGCGCGTTGTAGCTTCGCTCTCTGAACTCCGCTATGAAGTTCACCAGAAACTACACATTTTTACAAATGTATGCTTATACAGAATAACTCCTTCATTTAGATATATAATGGTTTTCTATAAGGAATAAAGTATATTTTTTGAATAATGAGATATATGCGTTTAAATGAGGCAAAGATTAAATTAAAAAATAATACAAAAGTGAAATTATACAGGAATCAGGTTGATGAATTAAGAGAAAGGCATCTCCTGATCGTGAAAATAAAAGTTGCTGATGTCTTGCGCCATCTGTCGAAATGAAAACTATCAACTATTCACTATCAACATTTCATGCCCTTCGGCCTTAAAGACCCATTCCTTCCTTTTTTCAGGAAGCGTCAAAGATCATATTATGGGTCAACAGCCTGAAATAGTACACAGTTAGCTTTTCTTGATTGATGATAAATGTTATTTAGCCAATTCTGTAATTATTAAAAATCAAAGAATAGTTTTATTTATCTCGGCAGATGGCGCAAGCCATCAGCAACTTTTAGTTGCACGATAAGGAGATTCCTTTCTCTTAATAATTATAAGGTCATTTTAAACTCCCTGCCGCATATTTTACGATAAAAGTTTGACTCTTGTACACAGCAAAAATTTAGAATGATAAAGATATGATAAAGGAGAGCAAAAAGAGAAAAAATCTGTATATTCTTTAGGAATATTGAAGGAAAAAATTAAATTAAATTGTGTTGAAAATAAGAGATTGTACATCAGGTTTCTCATACAGAAATATAAAAGTTTCCTTTGTTGTAAAAATGATCTTAATGCCTCGTGAGAGAAAGAGAAATGCTTACTAACCCGTTTCTGAGTTTGATAGAGGTCGAATTGTAGCCTACCAGGATTACGGTTTATCGTACTGCAGTATTGCTGCTCGCTTCGCTCGAAATCCCATGTAAGTTAGCAGAATATGGAATCGATGGATTCGGGGCGGTCGATACGGTTCATGCGAAACGACGTACTGGATCTCAGTTGCCGCTATCACTAACAGCCGAGAAGATCAACATGTTACCTGCATGGACTTAATGGGTCGCACAGCCACTTCAAGAGCCCTGAGTCAATAAATGGGATCGTTTTAAAGTCAGAAAATATCTGCACGAACAGTTTGACGACATTTCGGCGACCATGACTTCGTCCGCACTCGACGCTACATCACATATAGGAGCGACCTCAATGGTGTCATCAACGACAAACCTGGACGCAGGAATGGCATGAAGTCGTGATTTCCGACAAATCCAGGTTCTTCATTACATTTCTGATGTTTCACAGTCCGTGGCAGCGCCTTTCAGGCCAAGGAGAAGCTAAGTTCTAGCAAGATATGGTTATCGTAGTTATTTTCTGATTCACGCTTCTATGTTTATTCTGTTAATGACACTACACGCTTCAATTTTAGTTTCGTTATTTGCAAAATTATAAAATATTTATTCAAAATGATGCTTACGTATATTATATTTCTCTTACTGTATGTGATAACACTCAATATTTATGCGGATAATGTGATGCCAAGATAATAAAAGTTAGTCATGACTTGTAGTTCGAGTAATCGATGTTTAAAGTTTTGCTTCTTTTACAACCATGTTTCTAATTTATAGGCTTGCCTTTGGCAAGGTTACTTCACCCGCATGAGCGAAAATACATTTAGATCTGTAGAATGTAAGGGTTGGTGGATGACCGGTGGAATAGGTGTGTCTGTTGATGAAAGTTAACTGGAATGCAGAAACGGTTATGTGGCTGATTATATTTTCTTTTTCTATAGTTTTAAAGATAGGAAGGAAGAAATGAATGTTAATTCGTTTGGTAAAAACCTTAACTATATATTTAAAAAAAAAGTCTTATTTTGGATTGTAATAAGATTATTTATTTATAAATAATCTTATTAAAATCCAAAATAAGCCATATTTTTAAAAATATATATATATATATATTATGGATTGCTCTATATTCAGAAAACCTTAATTATGTTAATCTTGTAAGTGGACAGTATATAGGAGTTAAAATGGGTATAATCTGGTTTAAGGTTTCTCTTGTAATGGACTGTGGTGTGCATTGGGGGCCTGTATATATTTTTGTTATGATGCATTAGCGCGACATCTTTTATGAAAATTCGAAACTATTATAGACGCGTATGATTCTTTTTAAAATTAAACAATATCTACTGCCCTTACTGCAATGGAAAAATTAATGGGAGGGCCTGGCTTATCAGTGTTGAACCCTCCCAGCGGTTCCGCCAGTTTAATCAGACATTGACTTTTATATATAAGAAGATTATTAGATTTGCACATATTTATATACGGCGTTTTCTTAGTTGCTCATTTTGAAATTGTAATCTTTTAACAACTTCTTCTAATTGTTTCAATTCCAAGATCTCTGCAGCCGACATTAGTGATGAAACATCCATTATTTATATGTAAACTTTGAACACATTGTGCTTACAAATTATTTGAATAGAATTATTTAATTAAATAAAGTTTATATGCCTATATATTTTATTTTAAAATATAATATAATAATTTTTTCATTTACCCCTTCAAAATTATGATTATACAATAATTTTTCAGTGGAGATTTAATTTAAATGATAAAAAATGTTTTATTTTGGATAATTACGCTCGGCTAAATGATCTCGAGATGGGTTAAGGAATCGTTTCTATTATATATATTTGTACTACGTATTTTTGAGACAAAATTTCACACTTTGTATAATAGATTAAGCAATAAAGCTTAAAAGAATATTTTTGTACTGGGCCCGGCCACCAATTTTAATTTGTCTTTTTTAAACTTGTTTCCTTTCTTCCATATTATATGATTAGATTTGCATATATTTATGTATTAGTACTACATATTTTGTCAATATTTTCAAGCTCTGTATATGATATGTTTAGTATTATAGCATAAAACATTTAGAATTATGTAAGAAAATATCATGAAAGTGTATATTTACATATAAACCATTGCCACTCGTTCATTTTGTATCCGTAGAAAGGCGTTTTCCCCCAAAATTTGCACGTACGTTTTCTTATATAAAACTCTTCTCTCCGACCTGTTTCTTATTCTAAAATGAAAATTGTTTTATTATTGTTTCAGGAAAAATATTTACACAAATTAAAATATTCAGAGTACTTTGCTTTATTTTATACAATAATATTATCAATATCTTTTAATAACTAATATCGATAGTAGAAAGCGTTTTTCCAATTATCAACTTCTTCTTTAGAAGTGAACAATAGTAGGTTTGGCGTGCGAAAAAAATTAACAATAATCCTAGGGTTGTAAAAATTCCAAAAGTTCCGAAATATTTCTGTAAGAAAGCTTCTAGCTGTCGTAGGTGACCGATGCTACAATTTCATTACCCGTATCTATGCTACATTACTGGCGGGATTCCAAATTGTTTCCTGGCTGGACGCTGGTGGTATTCACACACTTAGCCCCAGCAGGTGGGTTTGTGCCATTCCTCGAGCCACTGCCACCCACACAGCTGAGTCATTCAAGCCTCTAATTCCTCACAGAGTATCCTGAGGTCCAAGTAATTTGTGAATTTGTATGATCAATTATTAACCATTGGTCTGTTCTGAAATATCAAAGAGTCAAATATTGATATTTGAAGCATTTAGAAATTTGAATGAATCATCATTTCTTACTTTTCAATAATAGGACGAAGATTTAAAAAAGTGCTTTATACATCCCAAAACTTTGATATTTCAAAATTTAATATTATGTTTTTTATGCATATTGTGAAGAGACTTCCATTTCCGAAAAAAAAAACAACAATAATTTCTAATTCCATTTAAAAAATCTTCCATTCGCGCCAACCTATATCTCAGCTCACAAATGACACGATATATAAAATATTAATAAAAGCTAACTTGATTTATGGAACCCCTCTTTATCTCTTTCGCACGTTATGATCCACGATTAAAATGAACGAATTTCTCAGTTAGGACTTCAACCGCAGTTGAATCCTCTCCGCGTGACAGAAGAGCGATATTTCAGAAGTCGTTGGTATATGTGAAGAGACTGTCCCTTATTATTGACTTGATTTTAAATAAATAAATATAGATTTTATATTGAAAATGTATTATATATATTTATAATAAATCATTCAATATATGATACATCATTATTTTCAGGAATTCTCTAAATATATTGTAATCCTCGCTGTGTTCACACATATATGAGCACTGTTGTATGTGTGTGTTTTGATACTATAACTAACTCACCTCGACGCAGGCCAAATCTGTGATTTCGAACGGGACTACTGCACGTGGACCAACGGCCCGAACCTCAAAGCCAACTGGACTCGGACCAAGGGCAGAGGCCACTCGGACTTCACCGGACCGTCAGTGGACCACACAAAAGGAACAGGTCAGTGTCTCTCATTGCTTTTAAAGCAATAAACAATCAAAAAGTAGGTTTTTAATGCCTTGAAGTACATCATCTGAAGTATTTCGATTTGCTTGGAAAATGCTTGATATCAAGAATGTCTTCATTGGAAGATTTTCGCGGATGTACGACGAGTATAACACTCGATGTTTTATTTAGAAGAAGTTGGCACGACGAGCGTTAAGTCATACTTCGAAGCTTTATTTTGTCACTCGCCACAGTATCTGTTTACTTTTAACTGACTATGTGTTTGAAAATTTGATATTTAACGTATGTGATCTTTTTATGGAAAAATGATTTTACCCTTAAGAGCGAAATGATAAGTTTCATATAAATATAAAAACTTTTTAACTTTAATTTCCTGAACTAATAGAACCCGGTTATAGTCCTCGCACTATACTCTACTTATATTTAGTTTAAATTTCATTGTTATTTTTAATGACAAAATATTTAAATATAACGAGTGAGGAAACATCATGTAATTATTATTTTAAAGTAAGCTCAAACCAGAAACCGTAACCAGAAAAAATTAAGTGTATAAAAAGCATTCGAAGCAGACAAATTAATTCTTTAGCTTTTTAATACATATATATGTCCCCTAATTATGCTGATATGCAATGTGGTTGCATTTATTCGACAAATTGGTGGAATATTTGCTGGACGCCATTCCGTAATAATCGGCTAATTCTGAAGATAGAATGGCTAAGATTGAAGGAGCAGCAGATATGTTCTGTCGACGTGCTAGAGGTGTTTAACTTCAGTAGAGCTATATTCTTGTATCCACACAGATCATTTGTTGACCTCTTTTTTTTTTGCTCAATTTTAATGCTCATTCTAAATAATAGCTTTGATAATATAAAGAAAATATTCACTTTGAAAGGACATTAGATATTATAAAACTACTTCAACATGAAAGTACAAAATCCCCCAAAATGCACTATTCTGGAATCAGGAAAAGACCTTTTACACTGCGCGGCTAATCTGTTCGCTTATCTCCTCGCGAGATGACCCACTTTTCTATCAGAACTTAGAGGACGACTGCGATTTTTGGGATCTACTATGGGAGGAGACTACCGAAATCACCCGAATTTTAAAAACAAAGTATTTTAGCTGGTGTAGTTTTTGGGAATAAATTTATACATTAAAAGAGAGGTGCTTGTTACACAATGAATATTAGGTTCCTTAAAAATTACAGTGTATTTCTATTTTGCCACCTACACTACAAAATTTCCAGCTAAAACACTCCTTTACACATTCGAAAAAATTTATATGGAGCCAATTTTTCTCTTCTGCAAATATTTTAAATTGATTATTTCTTCCTTCAAAATATAACAAACACATGATGAATTTACAAAAGACCAAACAATCATTAAACTTATATTTAATAACACTTATTCTGTTTTAAAAGAGGAAATATAAAAATATATTGATTTTAAAAAGGCATATCCTGACCGCCCACATGAGCATTTTTAGATGGCAGAGTTCCTTCTAGTAAAATAAAAATCAAATAAACGTTGATTTAACTTGTTCCATATTATATTTGGCCAACCCAATTTCTTGATATATCAAGAAAGGTCAACCACGAGCGCGTTTCGGGCTTTTTCGATATAAGAATATATGCACGCGAATAATATATGTTTGCATAATATATGATGAAAAGTTGTGGCAATCGAAATCACATATATAATATTTAATTATTTCATCTTTTGAATATTTATATTTGTTGTTTTAAAAGTAATTTGAGCATCATGGTAAAACAATAATAACATATAAAATCCCTTGTTTCAATATTAAAATATCAGGCTTCCGGGGATAAGTTTCTTTTAACAGATATTAATTCATAAATCTCTAGCTTTCGGCACGAAAGTCCTTCTACAGGAGAAAATACTTTTACATTGAATATCTCGCCAATAGAACAAAAGTTAAAATAAAAAGTGTGTTTACAGTTATTTGATGCAGATTTATAACGTGGGCCTCCATTGGGCCCCCTATTTCTTATTTGATTTCTTTATTTGAAGATTATGGGGTGGATTCAGAGGGAAAATATATATTTCCGGAATGTGTGTCATTTTTTTTGTTCATTCTTTTGTTCGAGTATGTGTAGACGTGTAGATATGAATATAAAATTATTTTTAATTTTATCTCTTTTTCTTTCTCCCTCACATTTCAGATTGCTAATACCTTGCATGGAAATCAATTAGATCAATGTCTTAGATATCTGAAAGGTTTTTTTTTTTTTTACACACGAAGGTACATAACATTTTAAGATATTTCAATAAGGTATTCAAAGGTATTTCTATATTAAATCAGCGCTAATGTTTTTTATTAAATGCTAATTATAAGAGTATGAAATAGGGAATTAAACCTCACGAAGATCTTCCATTTTCCTTATCGCCATTCAAAACAAACTTCCGAAACACCTAAACCCTCCTGAACCTTGTCGGCTCTCATTGCCAGACTCCCAACTGTTGGCATCCCCTAATTAAAGAACGATTATGTCTTAACGCCTTTAGATGTAGATAATGGGGCTCTTAGATGAAATCATAGACATATAAAACCTAACGAAATATAACAATTTATTTCGAATGTATTCTGAATATATATATATTTGAAATGTTCCATTTTCCAGATTTTTTCAAATGACAAATACTTGGCGCGTTTTAAGTTGTATGCCTCTTCTCAAACTTGAACTGACAAATATTTCAAGGATGAACTGCAATAAAATGTTTGACTAGAATAGGAGTTAGTATAAGAGCAATGCGCGTGTTGATCTATTAAAATGAGAAGTTACGATAGGACGCTTTATCATTTTCCTTTAACTGTCGAATAAACTAAGGTATTTTAACGTGAATTCAATTCCCTCTTTCAACACAGAGCGAGCACATTAAGGTAATTAATTAAAATATGCAATTATCCCCCTTACCATTTCTGTGTATGATCATCGACAATATTCATCACGGAATCTTTTTACGAATTAAAACGAATCCATACTGTTCTTATAGGGATGAAAGAATATTGGAAGGGCCTGGCTCATCAATGGTGAGCCCTCCTAGTGATTACGTTAGTTCAATCTACCAGACTTCTCTAATATAGCATTTCTCTGTATTGCGCATATATCCGGAACTTTTGAGGAATTATTGTTTTGAGGACGATTTGATATACGAACGTATTTCTCGAATTATTGGTTCATTTTTACAAAAATACAGGGTGATCCAAAAGTCCCGCACAACTTTAAAAATTAATAACTCCGCGAATATTTGCGCTAGAGCAATGAGGTAAACACCATTGTGTTCAGGATGCAATGGGATTTTTTATGGCAAATAATGAAAAATTCGAAATTGATTTTAGTTACAACTTTATTCGCTAGATGGCGCTCTACCAGAATCAGAGATTCAGCGGCCAAATTGTTTGATAAATTGAAAAATATAACTGAACGATACGTATTTTTTCTGTTTGAATACCAGGAAAGAGCCCTAACAATATCAAATGATAAATTAATAAAACACCATTTCGCCAAAAGTTAGAAGAAATGGTTGACGATTTTTAAATACAATCTGAGATATGTAAAATAGGTATATGCAAATTAAAACATGTAGCAAAAAATATTTATATTTTAGATGGAGTTTTGTGAAATAAATTGAAAATGTTTGAAAATAACTACTGATATCAATACACGATTTTTGAAATGTTAATATAGTACCAAAATTTCTTGACTAATTGTCGACACTTGACTATTTAACTGGATATTTGTCATGATCCAAAAATGAAATATAGAGGGGAGTGACAAAATATATTTGTCGTACTTTATTCCAAATATCCTATGGGTTTGTCAAATGTTATCATTGTTTATTATACTGTACATAATTTTGAAAATGTATCCCCTAAAAAAAATCATTTTTAAATCGACTTTTGCGTTGAAAAACGTGGTAGTAAAATCATTTTGTATTATTTTTTGCGCAAAATATCTAAAGTTGGGGGGGGATACAGAGATTATTCCTTATGCTATTTCTTCTAATGAGCGAAAAGCGATAAACTAAACATAAGGGGTAAAATTGTGTATACCAGTGTTATTCGAGAAGTTATAACACTTTGGCCTGCACGACATAATATAAAATGTGGGCAAATGACAAACAAAAAATTACTGTTTACAGAAAAAAAAAGAGTCAAGATGTGAGGACAGCATTTATTATTCCCATAACCCAAAACAAAGAGCTGCAAAATATAACACATGAGGTAACTGCCTTCTCTCTTGTATTAGGTCACAATCCTTGCTCAATGTGGCGCCCTTCATTCTCAAACACCGCCTGCAGACGATAGATGACAGAATGGTTACAATTAAATAGTTGAAATTTATAAAACGTGTCATCTGATAGAAGCCTTCAACATGGGCAATGTGGTAGGCCGTCATCGATAAAAACGCGACTTAATGTACCCCCATAACCGAAATTGTAAGGCGTCAAGTCTGGTGATATTGGAGGCCACTGGTATATAAAGTGGCGACTTATCAACGAATTCCACCGAACGTATCCTTCAGCAATTGTTTGGCACCGCGGGAGATAGGAGGAGGTCCTCCATCTTGCATGAATGTTATTTCGCTTAGTGCTTGTCTGTCCTGCAATATGGGAATAACCTTTTCTCTCAAAAGTTGAACATAACGTTCACCAGTTACAAAAACGGTTTTAAAAGTTCTTCCATTGATTTTTTCAAAGAAAAATGGCCCAATAAAAAAAAAAGAAGTGAACCCACACAAAACTGTAACTCTGTGCTGATGAAGTGGTATTTCTGTAAAAATCCTAGGGTTTTCTGTTGCCAAAATGAGGCAGTTTTGAATGTTAAATTCTCCCTTTAGATAAAAGTGAGCATCATCTGTTCTTAGAACATTTGACAGCCAGTTTTCATCAATATCAATTTGCCGGAAAACCCATGCAGCGAATTCTTGACGCTTCTCAAAATCGCTGACTTTCAACTCGTGAAAACTTTGAATTTTGTTAGGATATTTTTATAGAAAAATTCTAAATGTGTGTTCTCTCCAAACTGTTCCATACGAAATCCCCGTTTGTCGAGAAACTTCTCCATACGTGGATAACGTTTCAATAGCTTCAGCATTCTGCAAAACCGTAACAGCCAATGACTTGCATGTCGATGGTCTTCCACTCCGAGGTTTTGCTTCCAGAGATCCAGTTTCCTCAAAATTTTAATCAATCGCTTTAGAGAGTAGCAACTCATTGGTCCTTTACCGCTTCGAATATCTTTAAAGGAACGAAACGCTCGTAAAGCTTCAGGGCTGATTCTGAATCACAATTGAAAAAATTCACCAAGAGTGCTTTATCCTGTAGTGACGGCATTCCAGGGGGAAGGGGAGAAGTTCGACCACACCTCCTTGCAGTCCCCCCTGGACCCTTGGATTATTTGACCAAATTCTAGCTCGTTTCCAATATGACTAACGTTGCAACGGCACCCATTTTCAAATGAATAGCAAAACTGATATCTCCAGTAATGCTACCGCGTCCGGTGTAACCGCCGCGTCAGGAGCTGCAGCTCGAGCTCATGATGAGAAATCTACTACGAGGACACAATTCAATCTACTACAACTCAATATAAATGGTACCCAGAGGAAAATAAAGAGCTGACTTGTCTTCTCTGTGACAACAATGTACATATTAATTGTCCTCAGGAGACAAAATTGAATCAGAATCTGAGATTCAATATCAAAAAGATTATACAACACTACGAATGGACAGACCGGGAAAATTTGGAGAAGGACTTGCCGTTTTGATTAAAACTCTAGAAATCAAATTTAAGGAAATCGCCTATAATCAGAGTAAGCCTAGAGAAAGCACGACTGAAGCTCAGGCAATAGAAATCTATCTTACAGATAAAACAATCCCAATCATAAATGTTTATCACCACGATAATACTAGCATCAATACAGGCCTGATAGAGACATTAAATGAAGCGTCTTCGGATATCGCAATCATACTTGGTGATTTTAACGCCGAAAGACCAACTTGGGGATCACCTGTCCAGGATAACAAAGGTCAGCAGGTTGAGAACATGCTAACCGACCTCGACCTTACGCCGATTAAATAACGAAAAGAACACCTATCTATCCAAGTCCACAGGCACAGAATCCGCAATAGACATCACAGCGATAAATTACAACATCGCACCCACAACACAATGGAAAATTCTGAAAAGTGCAATCAGTGACCACAGACCAATTTTAACAACCCTAAAATTCAAAATTGAGAATTTTCAACAGAATAAAAGAACACTGGAAAAAAATTTACAGAAAAGCTTGGAGAACTGTGCAACGAAGAATTAAATCACAGAACGATTAACAAAAAATTGGAAAAATTCTCTTTGAACATATCCAAAGCTGCAAAAGTATCGATACCTAGAGGTAGACGTAAAGACCTGTGAATACTTTACTGGAAGGACCACAATATCGAGGCAATGATTGCAGAGAGAGACAATAAAAATGAACTTCTTAAAACAAATAAAACAGAAGAAATCATAAAGGAACTCATTGAAATTAGTCACAAAATAGAACAAGAAATTTGGGTATTCAAACAAGAAAAATGGGCAGAATTCTGCGAAAAAAATGGATCCAAAAAAGGAAAGCCATCACTGGAATATAATTAGTGTTATAAAACAATCAAAACCAACACTAATCCTCCAATACTCAAACTGATATGAACAGTGAGAACGAACAAACAGATGGCTGACATAATTGCTGAATATCTTTCAAGCACTTCCAGACTCAGCTATACGAATGAAGGCAGGACTCTAAAAATAATATAAACAAGTTAGTTAAACAAGAGCAAGAAATTACCATCAACAAGATATTTACTCGAGAGACTTCACACTGAATGAGCTAAATTCATCAATAAGAAAGTTAAATCCAATATGTCACCTGGAGATGCTCTAATCTTTGGTCAAATGATTAAACACTTTGGAGACGAAGCTAAAAATCAACTCCTACGAATACTGAACATTTCATGGAAAACTGGTAAACTACCAAAGAATTGGAAGATATCAATTATAGTGCCAATACTGAAACCAAACAAAGATGCTAAGGAATGCAAGAACTATCGGCCAATTGCTCTTACCAGCATACTTTGTAAAATAACAGAATGAATAATCCACTCTAGGCTCATAGTCTGGCTCACTAACAATAATAAAATAAACTTCTACCAAACTGCCTAAAGATCCAGACACTGTACAACTGATAAACTTTTCTACTTCTGTCAATCAATAATAGATTTCTAGGAAAAACCGCATAAAGAAGACAACGGCCGTATTCCTGGATATGACCTCAGCTTTTGATCGAGTGTAGAAATTATTTGAAAGTCTGCACAACATCGGAGTAAGGGGAAAAACCTTAATCTGGATTGCAGACTTCTTAAGGGGAAGAAGGATAAAGGTTCGGGTCAATGGAACATTTTCCAAGAACCGAAGATCATGGGCTGGTGTACTTCAGGGATCTGTGCTCAGTCCTCTACTCTTCTCGCTATATACGAGGGCCATCCAATAAATAAGTTTCCCTATTTTTTTTTCTGCGAACGAAACGTTGTAAAAATTAGTTAGCATAGAAGAAATGGTCACTAGGATGCGTTGGAAGCTGGTGACCTTCAAAATCACGCTACTCGTACGCGCAAGTTCGTAGCGCTTCAGTTTCCATGGAGCTACCACTGGTGAACGTGTCCACTTGCGAACTCCGTTCTGTAATTCGTTTTTTCACGGCGAAAAATTAAACTGCGGTCAATATTCATTGCAAATCAGTGTCAGTGTATGGTGAAGAATGTATGAGCATCCAAATGGTTCGCCGATGGCGTTCATGGTTCTTAGAAGGACGGCAAAACGTGCATGATGACGAGCGAAGTGATAGCCCCGTTACTGCTACGGACAATGCAGCCGTTGCTGCTGTTCGGAATGTGGTGGAAGCAGATCGTCGCGTCACCATTGACGAAATAATGATTCGAATGCCTCCTGGAATCGAAATTAGACGCTCTTCGATTGGAACAATCATGTCAGATGTTTTGAATTTTCGCAAAGTCTACGCAAGATGGGTCCCGCGTTTGCTCTTGGAAAACACAAGCAACAACGGATGGAGGCAGCCCGAGCTTTCCTGGAAATGCATCAAAGAGATGGAGATCAACTTTTTCCCCGTATTGTCACTGGAGATGAAAGCTGGGTGCATCTTTCAACTCCAGAAACAAAACGACAAAGCATGGTGTGGAAGAAGCCTGAGGAAAGTGCACCAAAAAAGGCGAAGGTCACAATCTCTGCAGGAAAAGTTATGGCTATGGAAAACTTCAAATGGGAAATTTTCACACATCCACCTTATTCTCCGGAACTTGCCCCAAGCGACTTCCATCTTTATCCAGCACTCAAGTGGCACATTAGAGGCAAGCACTTTGCGAATGATGAAGTGCAGGCGGAGGCGAACCACTGGCTACGAAGACAGGACACGGCTTGGTACAACAGTGGTATCTAAAAATCGCTACAACGGTACCAAAAATGTTTAGACAGAAATGGTGATTATTTAGAGAGGTAGTCTATGAGTTGTATAATGAAAATAAAATAACTGCATAATTGTAAATAGTGGTTTTTTTGTTAAAAAATAGGGAAACTTATTTATTGGATGGCCCTCGTATTAACCGTTGTTTATGTAAATAGATGAATATTATTTGTATTATTTAAAGCCTCATTATGTAAAAATATATGTATATATAAATTGGACATTTGTTGTTGGCCATGGTCAAGTTTGAGCTCTTGTACGTCTAATTACGACACAACAAAAGTAGCGACGAGGATGCGCGATCTACAGAGCCAGTAAAAAGCTGAGGAAAACGGTGTCTATGCAAGTATAACAACTACATTATTAATAGGCTAATCCCTTAATAGAATGTTAAAAAATCAATAAGCTTGAGGGATTAGTATCTTTAGTAAATAAATTTATTTCAAGCTTTCGGGCTCAACCGCCCTTCGACAGGAAAATTTTCCTGTCGAAGGGCGGTTGAGCCCGAAAGCTTGAAATAAATTTATTTACTAAAGATACTCATCCTCAAGCTTATTGATTTTTTAACATAACAACTACATTTTTTAAACAAATCTGACTCTCGGATTATGGAGAGGAAAAATAGAAAAATGAGTTAAGATTACATCTTTTAAACTATCTGGGTCAAGAAAACAAAGGAGTAGAAAAGATCAGCATGACAAGTTCAAAGTTAATAGTACCTTTTAGATGATATAGCCCAGTGGAGGACACTTCGATCTTTTTGTACAAAAATTTGAGGCTTACTTTTTGGCATCTGAAGGAGGAGATTAAAGTGCTGATTTTTACCTCGCTACCAGATTCTGAAACTTTGAAGCAGGGAAACGACATTTTCTTCCTGGTCTAATGAAAGATCAACCCTATGATACTATCATTCAAAGAATTAAGCTGCATTTGGATCCAAAGAAGAAAGTGATACCACAGCGGTGTAGATTTTTAAAGAGAATTCAACGGGAAGGAGAATCAATTTCGGAATATCTTAGAGAATTGAAACATTTGGCAATAAATTGTAATTTCGTCCATATGTTGGGAACCAGGATGCGAGACCGTTTTGTGGCTGGAATCAAGTCGGAAATCCTGCAAAAGAAGCTACTACAAGAGGACGACGATGTCACCCTGGATAAAGTTTTTGCAGTGGCGATCGCGTTCGAATTGGCGGAGATAAATACAAGAGAATTACAAGATAAATTAGTGGCCAAGATATCCCCTGTGAATTGAAAGGATAAAAAGGGCGAGTATAAATAGTACGGCGCAGTATAGACCTTTCAGGCAAAGTGGCAAAGGCAAAATAGTGTGTCATAGATGTGGTGAAAGACATTCACACGTGGCATCTGTTTTACCTCATAGAACAAAGACTTGTTTTAAAATGTAATAAACTGGGTCATTTAAGTAGGGTCTGCAAAGCTAGTAAAAGAATGTGGGGATGTAAATTTGTACAAGAGGACTCTATATATTCTGTACAGGGCGAAACTGATGCCACAATAAATTTAACAGTAGGTGAATATTCTTTGTGTTTTACAATAGATACAGGAACTCCAGTTACGTTAATACCTAAAGATATTTATAAGAATTTTTGGCAAGGTAAAAGATTATTTCCAACAAATTTAAGATTAAAATCCTTTTGTGGTAAATCAATAGATATTATAGATCAAAGAAATGATTTTGTAAAAGAAGCCAACCAATATTTACGATTAATAGTTGTAAATGAAAAAATCCAGGTAATTTTATTAGGAAGAGAATGGCTTAAACAGTTGAAACTTGATTATTCTATATTGTTTAGCATTAAAATTTTAAATAATGAATATAATAGAAATATATTTAAATATATAAAAATTTGATGGATAGGTATGCAGATTTGTTTAACAAAGATTTGGGCTGTCTAAAGGACGTTAGAATAAATTTTAATTTAAAAAAGGATGTGACTCCTGTGTTTTGTAAGGCCAGAAGTTTACCTTTCTCTCTAAAAAACAAAGTAGAGAATGAAATTGATTGTTTAGTGAATTCTTGCATTTTATAACCTATAGTTCATGCATATTGGACCGCTCCAATAGTACCGGCATCAAAAAAGGATGGTAGTGTAAGGATATGTGGTGATTTTAGATGTACAGCTAATAAAGCAATATAATTAGATAAGTATCCCATTCCATCGATCGATGAGATCTTTTCAAAATTATCTACAAGCACCGTACTTTCGACTCTAGACCTATCACAGGCTTACTTACAAGTAATGTTAGCGGAAGAAGCCAAAGCTGTTGTTGATATAAACACAACAAAGAGGTTGTTTTCTTATAAAAGACTACCATATGACGTAGCGGTAGCACCAAATAGATTTCAGAGGATTATGGAAGGCCTATTTTCTGATTTGCCAGGTGTGGCCTGCTACATAGATGATATTTTGGTTGCAGGAAAAGACTTTGAAGATCATGAACAAAAGTTGGATCTAGTGTTTAAATGATTGCTAGAAAAAGGTTTAAAGTTAAACAGATATGAATGTAAATTTAAAAAGAAATCGGTGGAATATTTAGAGTTTAAAATGGATAAATATGGACTGCATCCCTTATAAAATAAAATTGAGCAGTGATAGAGAGGCGCTTGAACCTAAAGAATGTTTCGCAATTGAGATCTTTCATAGGACTCTTAATTTATTATTTTAGATTAATAAAGAATATAGCAAACATTTTAGCGCTATTCTATCAACTTTTGAATAAAAATTGTAGATGGAATTGGACGAAAAAATATCGAATGTTATTTAAAAAATGTAAATCATTATTAATGGAATATGGACTAGGCGTAATTCTGAGTCATAGAAATGATAGAAAGGAAGAATTCCCTATAGCTTTTGTTTCTAGAACATTAACTGAAGCGGAAAAACGTTTCTCTCAACTAGAAAAGAAAGCGTTGAGCATAACTTTTGGCGTTGAGAAATTCAGACAATACTTACTGGGACGAAAATTTGTATTGGTCACAGACAACAGACCCTTAATTCATATATTTTCACCTCATAAACCAATTCCCATATGTGCATCATCTAGAATTAAAATATGGTCCTTAAAATTAGCTGCATTCAATTATACTGTGGAATTTCGAAAAACTAGTGATAATTCCAATGTTGACGCATTGTCACGTCTAGAATCGAGTGTCAGGGAGTCTCTTGATGAAGACCAGGTACTTCTTCTTAGGAAGTCGAATGAGGTACCGTTCTATTTTATGGAGGTGGCTAATGAGACGCCCCAAGATAAAATACTGTCTATAGTATAAAGGAATGTTAGAGAAGGCAACTGTGTGTGTGGAAATTCACAAGGGTACCGAGAGAAAACCCACTAGCTCCTCATTATAAGATCAATGAGGAATTAAGTTTGGAGTTTGGTTGTCTTCAATGGCGTGAAAGAGTGGTAATTCCCCAAAAATTAATATCTTTAATTTTAAATGACTTGCATGAAATACACATGGGGATTGTTAAAATGAAGATGATTGCCAGACGGTATTTTCTGGTGGCCAGGCATAGACAGTAACATCGAGGAGTTAACTAGAGAATGTAGAGTATGCCAAGAATCGGCAAGCATGCCCCCGGCTACCATCTCGGAATGGACTTGGCCCGAAAAACCGTGGCATCGACTTCATCTTGATCTAGCGGGTCCGTTCATGGGAAGAATGTTTTTGGTTCTCGTGGACGCATACTCAAAGTGGATAGAAATTTTTATCATCAAAGATATTACCAGAAAAACGATTATAAGTCATCTTAGAGAAATTCTCGCCAGAATTGGATTGCCCTAATTTTTTGTTACAGATAACGGAAGACAGTTTGTCTCCGGCGAATTCGAGCAATTTACCAAAATGAATGGTATACGGCACACTAAGACCAGTCCGTATAATCCTAGTAAAAATGGTTTAGCTGAGAGATATGTAAGAGAGTTTAAAAACCTTTTGAGAAATAATAATGGGAAGGATGATTTAGAGACGAATCTACAAAGATTCCTATTTGCTCATAGAGCATTCCCCCAAACTGTAATAAAGGAATTCCCCGGCGGAACTGCTAATGAAGAGAAGTTTAAGATCAAGATTCTCGAATTTAATACCAAGATGGGAAATCCGCGAGAGGTATTTCATGAGGCCGTAAGAAGGCAGGAGCAGTTTACTACAGGTTGCGAGGTTTATTTCCGCAACTATGCAACTGGACCTAAACGGTAAAAAGGTACCATTTTGAAATTATTGAGCTACCGTCACTACCTTATAAGTTGCGAGGGCGTCGTGTATAAGGGGCATATCAATCAATTGCGACCTGTGAGAAAGAAACAAGTGGAGACAAGAAATTTGATACTTCCTCGAACATCAGGAGAGAAGCCTGTAGGTGGAATTCAGAAATAAAGTGAAGAGGAGGTTCCAGAGGTTACATCAGGAAACAAGGAGGAGACTGCTTCTGTGCACGTACCCTCTTGCACTCCTATACCAGGGCCTGTTGCTGTGCACGTGCCCTCTTGCACTCCTAAACCGGAGGCTGCCGCTGTGCAAGTGCCCGTCCGCAGTCCTAGACCTCAGAGAGCAAGGAAACCCCTAGACCGACTGGAGTATTATTAAGGGGGGAGATGTGTTGTGTATGTGAATAGATGAAGATTATTTGCATTCTTTAAAGTCTCATTATGTAAGAATATATGTGTATATAAATTGGACATTATTTATTGGCCAAACGAAGAGAATCTGAGGCTCTTTATTGGACACGACAAAAACAACAACGGCATCCCAGAGTAAAATAAATCATCAGAGATAGATAAATATTTTTAAATGAATTAAAATAAATATAATCGATACTGAGAGAGAGTTGAATTTAAAAAAATAGAAAATTATTATTTTCGAAATATAAATAGCTGAGAGGATTCCAGCAAACCGCATCTAAAATATCAGTTTTTTTTTTGCTACATGTTTTAATTTGCATATACCTATTTTACATATCTCAGATTGTATTTAAAAATCGTTAACCATTTCTTCTAACTTTTGGCGAAATGGTGTTTTATTAATTTATCATTTGATATTATTAGGGTTCTTTCCTGGTATTCAAAAAGTACAAATACGTATCGTTCAGTTATATTTTTCAATTTATCAAACAATTTGGCCGCTGAATCGCTGATTCTGGTATGGCGCCATCTAGCGAATAAAGTTGTAACTAAAATCAATTTCGAATTTTTCATTATTTGCCATAAAAAATCCCATTGCATCCTGAACACAATGGTGTTTACCGCATTGCTCTAGCGCAAATATTCGCGGAGTTATTAATTTTTAAAGTTGTGCGGGACTTTTGGATCACCCTGTACTTAAATAAGATTTGGTACAATATATATATATATAATAAGTTCCTTCACCATACAATGGCAAGATATAGATATGACATCGAAATTTTTGAGCAATTATGTTTCCTGGAAGTTAGAGCCAGATAATGTTCTCCCTTTATATGCTCCGAACAAGACTCCAACAAAACCATTATTACCATGTAGTGCAGCCATCTCTGATACGGAGGTCGGCTACCACCGGATTCCATTCTGTTCTGTGCAAGACTCGTTTTATATCCTCAATTACAGACCGTTCTATGATATTATTGAACCAAAGCTTCCTCTGTTATATATCCCTTTATTCTTAAATGTGTTTTGCTCCTGTATGTTCAATAAATGAACTTCCGATCATACTCGGAGTACATGTCCTACAAACGTTTCTATTTCTGACTACTTATCTTATAAATCTATACTTTCCGTTATTTCCTCAAGCATATTTGATTTTTGTTATTCATTTACACATTCGATATTAAGAGATTCTTTCTAGTATAATCTGAAGACACAAGTGTCAATTTCACGCTCCATATACATATTTAACTATACATGAAAATAGGTCAAATAACAAACACACAGCACATTTATATTAAAAATGTAAACTTCACCTTAAAATATATTTATTTTTTTCTGAAAATAAAGAATGCATCTTATTTCATCTCATCACTAAATTTGTGATTAC
Organism: Cordylochernes scorpioides; assembly: GCA_030710605.1. Taxonomy (NCBI): domain Eukaryota; kingdom Metazoa; phylum Arthropoda; class Arachnida; order Pseudoscorpiones; family Chernetidae; genus Cordylochernes; species Cordylochernes scorpioides. The sequence goes on along the minus strand of CP092886.1, from coordinate 107,513,110 downwards.
ACATTTGAAAATCTCAACACTAATAACGTTTTGTAAATAATATCCTCAAAACGAACTTCTCATTATAAAGGTTATATTCAAATTATTCATTAAATTAATATATATTTAATCTAAGAGAGTGGTAAATATTCAGCCAATGGTTTGTGCAGAGGACGGATGGTACATAGTGGTTACAGCAGAGGAATCCCAGAGAACCTCCACAAAACTCTTGAGCCCGCCGCTCACTACCGACGTTTGCCTGACCTTCTATTACCATCTGTTCGGCGTGAACGTGCCGAAGCTGAAGGTGTACCAGTCCTACTACGACATCAAAACAAAAAAATCCCCAGTCAACAAACTGGTCAACATCGAAGGCTCCCAGGGCGATCGCTGGAAAAGGTCCCGGCTTTCAGTAGCCATGCCTCAAGGCGGCAAGAAATATTTCGTAAGTTTACTTGTTTCTATTGTTTACCTATACTCATAGTATATTTATGTTTTTCGCCGTTTACATGGTGAAGAGCAGCAATCAACGATTCTCCTTTCAGAACCCTTCTCACATATTCAAATAAGAACCATTTCCGCTAATGTGTAATCGCGTAATTGTTTAGGAAATATTTCAACTTTAAAACTATTCCGTAATTTGGGCCTCTGCTATTTTTTCGAGGAAAAATTATTTGATTTTTAGAATTATCTAAAATATAGCGTATAAGACTCTTTTGAAAATCTGACATTGAGGTGTAGTTAAACAGTTTTCGATATAAACCAGCTAGAACTATAACTTTTGTCTCCGATTAGAATCTAGTGAGTTTAAATGCCAGGAAAATATTCACATCGATGATGGTGGTAATATTCAAACGGCACGCTCTTGATCCAAGGTTATCGAACTTTCTGATGTGTGTGGAAAGGTATTGACTCAAAAATACAGGTAATAGATAGGACCAAAATAACCTATAGTTTTAAAATAACTAGAAAAAAAAGAGTGCAAATTTTATCAATAAATCGGTGCGTTGACCTCGAAATATCATATTTTATGATTGAAGGTTTTGACATTTGTTATTTCAAATTCCTAAGGACACACAATTTGGCGTAACTCTTGCCAAATTAGTATAGCCAACAAAAGAGTTTCTGCAGGATTTTGGCGCATCGCCTTAAATGAGGGACACATTTTTTTTATTGTCGCGTGTTGCCTCTTGTTCCTTTATGCGACAACGCCACTTCTTCCGCCGTGGATAACCAACCGTACCGCCGGTGCCTCCCCTCAGCAGCTCTTTGATCCCAAACACGTTTTTTTGCTTTTAATTTTCAAAACAACATTAATTGTTCGAACGCAGGCGTCGTGTTACTCGTGCGGCGCTTCGATAGAACCGAGGGAATCGGCTAAAGTCGTGAAGCGCGCCATTTGTTAACGAAGGCTATATCTTTTTTTTATTATTTTCTATGCCAATACGCGCAAAAATATAATGAACCGGTAGTTCTCTAATTGCTTTGTGTTAATACATTAAAGTATTGAAATATACAAGTATCAGAGTCATCAATCAATAATTCTGTCACCGTTTGCTTTTGGTTCAGTGGTAGAATGCTCGCCTGCCACGCCGGCCAATTACATATTGTGATGTAATGACATATGTCAATCATGCGTATAATTATTTATAGATGTTTTTCTATATTGTACAACATGAAAATCTTGTTATAAGTATTATACAATATAAGGTTGTTGGTTTAAATTACCATATATATATACTTGGTATCTAAGTTATCTTCCATTAAACCCACACTTTATATATAAAACAGTTTTGTAATCGAAAGCTTTAAGAAAATTAGACAAAAGAAGGGTCACGCCACAACGTTCAATTCAAGCTGGTTTACGTTCCTTTGTTCGTCTGATAATCAACATGTCCGTAAGATTATTGTATTTGCTTAAATAAAAAGTTGCAGCGTAACTTTTATTCTGCTTAAAACTGTTCTAAATCCAGAAATGGTAGCGACTTTTAAATCCATATCCCATGAGAACTGTAATCTTAATCACCTTTCAAACCTCTTATAAGATAGACTTTTCAGACTATGCCTTTAAACTATTTCACGTTTCTGCAAAATTGTCTTTTTTCATTTACTTTTAAAATGACTATTAAAACCTAAATTTCGAGGTGGATTACATTCATACGGGAGTTTATTAAAAGAATTATTACGGTGAAATAAATAATCTTAAAACTCGAGATAAGACACGAGGTGTGAGCTCTTTGTTTGATGGTGCTTTAAGACAATGATTCTTATCAATGTTTACAGAGACCACGCCCGTTGAGGTTATCCAACTGTAAATCTTACATTTTAAAAGTCGGTTATGAAATCAAATAAATTATGTTTGCACAACCATGAAATATTCAATAAGAAATATGCACATTCCTCTATCGCATTCCTTTGCTATTTCTGCGTTTTTTTTATTTAAAAAATAAATAATTTTAAGTTATTATATTCTTCAGCTAATTTTTATATTTGAAACAAAATGTAGGAGAATATCAGGAGCCCTATATTAACAACCCTATATCTGGGAACATGACAGAATACACAATATGTTTATTAACTCATCTGAAAATACTTCAGATCTTCTTCTCGGCCATGCATTCAAGATCCGATATAAATAAAGGCGACGTGGCATTGGACGACATCTCCCTGGTCCCAGGAAAATGCTCCAACAAGTCTGGTGAGTGTTTAAAGCATAATCAATTTTAAGTCTACTATATACTCTGATTGTGTATAATAATTTGTTTTAAGAGAAGTGCTTTCTTTTCCCCCGAAGTTTATATAATTTATCAGCCGAGTGACCCGGCTCCGCCCTGGTAGTACCCGAGTGGAAATTTCCCCAATGAATAGTATTCTCAACAAATGTAAGGCTACACAAAATAGTAGAATTCTTTTCAAAAAGCAATTTTAAACATTAAGAAATAATGTATACAGTTTTAGTGAGTTTAATTGCTTTAAACGTGAATACTCTTCCCGCAATTCTACAAAGAAGAGATATAAAGAGACGGAGCGTGATTTTTAGGAATAAAGATATTCCGATTATACAGTAAATAAATTAGGTTTATAAAATGCCCCGATTTGATGACATTGCTAACACGGGACTTGAAGCAGAGGGATCTGTCTGCACCTTCGAGGACAACAACAACTGCGGCTTCAACGTCAGCCGGTCCTCGAATAACTGGCAACTAGTCCAGGCCAGCGATGGAAGAATAAGCAAAGATCACACGTTAGGCACAAAAAATGGTAAATTGTATATAACAAGGTTCTCTTTTTATTATTGTCTCATTCACGTTGTGGTTTTTTTAGGTTGATTTAAAAGTAGAAATATATTTTGGGTTTTATTTATTTAAATGGCTTTTATTATATTACACCGTATTAGATGCAAGCTTAAGAATTACAAGTTAACAATCGAATTATATGATAATAAATTATATGTTATAATATATACAATATATCGCAGAATAATAATATGTGGATTTAATATTATTATTATATTAATATATTATATACAATATTATATTATATAATTAAAATATAATTATACGACAGTTCCTTCCCTCCTTAGAAATAAAATCTGTCAGGCGGCCTTCTCTCCCTTAGAGGATATCGCCGACTCGGTCTCTGAGTCCTCTGTTCTGCTGCTGCTGAGGTCCCCGGAGTGGGCTGGCACAGTGGGGCGTCTTCTCTATTGGAGGATGTAGCAGTCTTGTCTAAGGAAATGTGTTAATGATTTCTTTGGACATTTTGGGGCGTCGGGAGGAACACCTCTGGATCAGGACAAGGCAATGTCCAGTTTTTCTTATTTGCTCAGCATGTCGTCTCCATACTCTCTTATCCCATAGCAGAATCCTGCAAAAGCATTTCCCAGCTTTTCCGTGATTTCTCCCTCGATCCATCTATTTGGACCAAAATGATCTCTAACTAAAACATCTTCATTTACCTCGAATTCCGGAAATGTTTTCTTTCCTAATTTGGCTTTGCTTTCAAAATTTGGTCTCAAAAGATTCCATCTACTTTTTGGCATTAGAGTATAATAACTCGCTATATCAAACTCGAACATTATATACTTGCTATCTACATTTAATTCAATACGATATTTCCCACTATCATTTGACTGTATTTTATATTTGTATTATCTTTCTCGCTGGAATTTTGAATTATGTTATTATTATTAGATTTCTTTGATTTACGAGAATTTTCAAATTTAGAAATCTTTTCCATCCTACATATGGGTTTAATGTGCCCAATTTTGCCGCAATTATGACATTTAGATTTTTTAAAATAACACTTATCTGACAAATGTTTATTTTTGCCACAATGAGAACATTTAATTTTGAATTTATACACATTTTGAATTTCATCAACAATTCCGTTCTCATTTTGCCTAATCATCTTTAAATCATTCTTTGCGGCTTCATAAGATAGAGCTATTTCATATAATCCATTTAGGCTTGCATCATCTCCTTCCTGCAATAATCTTTGTTGTAATTTATCAGATTTAACGCCAATTACAATTTTATCTCTAAGCATTCCGTTTAGTGTATTTCCAAATTTACATGCATCTGCTAAATTTCTCAATTCTGCCATATATTCGGCAATAGATTCATTTTCTTGCATTCTCTTAAAATGTTTAATCTAGCAGGAATTATTTTTGGTGTAGGTGCAAGATTTTGCTGCAATTTAGCGATAATTCCATCAAAACATTTCGAAGATAGATCTTCTGGCGCAAATAAATATTCAGTTAATTATACATTTTTGTACCTAATAACGTAAGAAGTATTGGGACGTATTTATTTTCAGGCGTTTCATTCACTATAAATGCAGATTTAAGACATTTTATGAAAATATCCCTGGTGTCCCTCCAGATGAAAACTCGTTGAGAATCTGTGTTTAAACTAAATCTTGACTCGTCACTGAAGAGAACATTGGCCCACTGATCATGAGTCCAGGCGTGATGTTCCAAGCACCAATTCAAGCGGGCTCTCCTGTGAGCAGAGGTTGAAGGGATACAGACCATTGGTGTCTTGCATAAAGAGCACCTTCGTGAAGCCTTCGGTAAACAGTTTGTCTTGAAATTCTCGTTCCAGTAGCACTTGAGAGTTCATTAGAGAGTTGAATAGCTGTCATCTCCCTATGGCGCTTGGCAGTTACGATCAGATAACGGTCTTCAGAGGTAGCTGTTTTTATTTTTCTACCAGAACCTTATTTTCTTTTGATGGTTCCTGTCTCAATGAACTGTTTCCATATTTTGCTGACCACAGATTTATTCACATTTAGCCATTTTGCTACTTCAACTTGTGATTGCCCTGCCTCCATTCTACCAACAGCTCTCCATTTTAAATCATCTGCTAAATTTTTCGTAAACTCATAATTAACTAAGGATTAAATAAAATTATAATTGGACAATTCTTAGATGGGGTAAACGACACGCCAAATAGCACACTTATAAAGACAAGCAAAATTTTGCATATTTTCAATTTTACCGAATCGAATGGTTGCGATAAATAAAAACTACGACTTAAAATACCTAATTAAATTACTTTTTAGCTTTTAGCGTTGTATATTTTTAAACATATCATTAAAAACAAAAGTTTCTTATTTTTTGGACACCAGTGTAAATTTGCGTTCGCCATTTTGAATAAAATTATATAAATTTTTTAAAATTTAGTTAAACTTAATTTAAAGTTTTTTTTATATCCTCGTCGCCATCTGTGGTGTATTTAGGTTGACTTAAAAGTAGAAATATATTTTAGGCTTTATTTATTAAAATGGCTTTTATTATATTACACTGTATTCGATACAGGCTTAATAATTACAAGTTGACAATCGAATTATATGATGATAAATTATATGTTATGATATATACAATATATAGCAGAATAATAATCTGTGGATTTAATATTATTATTATATTAATATATTATATACAATATTATATTAAATAATTAAAATATATATATACGACACACGTAATACAATTTCTCCTTCCCTATATCTCATATATACGGCACATAGGGGCAAACAAGCATGTGTCTTGGAGAACCAAACATCAGTGAGAAGTGAGAATGATAAAAACGAAAAATGTTTTTTTTTTTATTTACTTATTGTTACAAAGAAATTGGCGCACTTTGAATTCGTGCCTGAAGGTCAGATCATTGATCAACATCGCTGTTTTGCTATATTGCAACGGTATTGAGAGACGAGCGAAAAAATTAGCTCTGGAATTAGCGCACTAACGGCCGTCACTGTTCCACTCTATTTGGCTATTCTTACTTTAATGCCAGCGACAATTCCATTAACCAAAGAAAACAACCATAAAGAGTTTGAAGATTTGACGCAGTAGCTATAATAAAGAACAATACGAATATTATAATATTATTTTCCTGTAGAAAGGCGTTTCCCGAGAAAGCTTGAAATAAATTTATTTGCAAAAGAAACTCATCCCTCAAGCTTTTAGATTTGAACAAAATACGAATATTATTTTCGGAAGCCTGAGAGAAGAGGATTTCTAGAGGTTATTTGATATCTGGAAAAAAAGACGGAAGCCAAGTGAAATAAGAATAGTTATTTTGAGGGATTTTAAATTATATTTTACTATACTTTTATATTTTCCTAAATAATGTGCATTTCTGGAAATAATTTTTCACAAACACATACCTATTGTATGTTCACATCAACTTCTGCACGATTAACCGTCTCAGTCTACATTATTTATTACAAATATTGTCTTTATAAATTAACGTCTAAGCATTGATTTTATCAGGAAGAGTTGCTCCAAATCAACTTTTTTTAAATTGATAAATAAAACATTTTTACGAAAGGTGTTCGAAGTTCTTATTGGAATAAAAATATGTAAAATTTAGATGTTCACACAGAGGATCGAGATATGATTTATTATAAAGCAGCCGTTTCTGTGCAGGTGGATACCTCCAGGCGAACGGGCGAAACCTCTACTCCGTAGTCTCCAGCCCCCTCATTAGAGATTCCAAAGGACCCATGTGTATTCACTTCTTCTACACATTTTTAATGGCCCAAGATAGCAACGCCACCCTGCGAGTATTCGCGGATGACCAGAAAACTCTCGGTATAAACTACTTGTTCACACAGTTTGACCCTAACTTACCAAGTCCATTTTTCAGGAACTCCAATTTGGTACAGAACAAATGAACTCTATCAGAAGCAAAAATGGTACTATGGAGAAGCCAAGTACGAATCAAATAAGCCAGTCACGGTGAGTTGGTTTTCCCCGACGCGAGGAGCTGGCTCACAGCTGGTGTGTGGTAGGCGCGGTTCGAGGCCAGCATCCAGTCCACACAAAACACTTTGACCTCTACAATCAGCGTGGACGACTTTTCCGTCGTGAACGGCAGCTGCCCAGAGTCAGGTATTTCCTACTTCTTCGAATATTCTTGTGAACAAAGATATCACATTTTGTACGAAGGGCATTATATATATATATATATTTTTAAAGCCAATTCTGATCAAGTCGAACACCACTTGTATTGAACCTTCAATGGCAGTTTTGGATTCGCAAATATCTTCACAGACACAAGTATATACTTGTATATACGGCACCGATATGGGTGACAATCCTTATAAAGACAGTCGACGCTAAACATATTTCTCCGAAGTCTCTTAGATTTCATCCCGGGCTCATGCTAAGAGCGGAATGTGGTCGAATTTCACTAAAGGTTTCTGTCATGAAACATACAAACTACCAAAATATACACTGCTGTTATATATAAATTTGTTAAGTGAATTTAAACGTTTGAACCTTTTCATATCAAAGGGAAAGGTTCCGTCGAAAAAATATTTCATACGAAGCAATTCGATACACATAATATGTATTTATGGCGTTTTTCTCAAAGTAAAGATGCTATTACACGGGGTATTGAAATATACATACTTTGTGTGTAGTGTATTAATAATTTTAAAACATTTTCTAATATAATATATAACTCGTTATAAATCATAAATGTACCGGGGTATTAGTACTATGTAGGTAGAGTTTAAAATTTTAGAACTCTACAAAATTCACATGATTTCTGTGAATGTGTACCTTATTTTAAAATATAGAACATGGATCAAAGGGAGTGGCGAATATATATTCCTTTAAAACAAAAAATAATTCAGCTAGGTTTGTTGATTTTATTTACTTTCGTTTTCGATATTGCAAGCAAAACATCTGCAGCCTCACCTGCGAGAATGAAACTAGATCTTTCTCTCACCATTTATACCGCTTAGTCTGGCATTTAAACATCAGCTTGTTTTCTTTATTTTTTATATATTATATTCAAGATTTAAATTAATAATTATATATATATTGTGTTTAATAAATAATTAATTATTAATTTAATCTTACAGGTGCTTATTTTTTTATATAATTTCAATATACATATTTGTCGTAGCTGTCGTGGTCGAATGGAAGGGCCGACCGTTGTGCATGTATGCGTCAAAAAAGAACTTGTTCGACACTCGTGAGCGCGCGCGCGCGGCGGAGGCGAATTTTGAATTTTCGCGGGTTACGTATATTCGAATATCGATCTTTTTGTGGCTTTATGTTGGTACTCATGTCTCTCACTTATGCCGACAAGCTCGGCCATTTTTAATGTTCACTTAATTGTTGACGGCTGCTTTGCTTGCAGGTGTTTTGGATCGTCTTCGATTTTTACCTATTTAAAAAATGGATCAAAGAACCTGTATCAAATTTTATGTGAAAAACGAAATTAAGTGCGCGGATGCATTCCGAATGTTGACTGTGGCATACGGAGAAGCTACCTTGGACCGAAGCAACGTTTATCGGTCGTACAAAATGTTCTCAGAAGGCCGAGAAGATGTGAACGACGAAGAGCGTGCCGGGCGCCCGAGCACTTCAACAACAGACGAAGTGGATGTTCTCCAATGAAGTGGAGAAAATGATATTGGCCAATCGTCGAATCACCGTTAGAGAAGTTGCTGAGGACCTAAACATATCGATTGGCTCGTGCCATTCGATTTTTATCAATGATTTGGGCATGAGACGGGTCGCCGTGAAATTCGTATCAAAATTGCTCAATTGCGACCAAAAACAGCATCGCATGAACATTGCTAATGAGATGTTGGACTCTGTCCGCGACGACCCAAATTTGCTCCAGAGGGCCATAACTGGTGACGAAGCGTGGGTTTATGGTTATGACGTGGAAACCAAAGCTCAATCATCTCAATGGAAGCTGCCGCACGAACCAAGACCGAAAAAAGCGCGCCAAGTTCGGTCGAATGTGAAAGTTTTGCTGACAGTTTTCTTCGATTGCAGGGGCGTGGTGCATCATGAGTTCTTGCCACAGGGTAGAACGGTAAATAAGGAATATTACCTGCAAGATATGCGTAATTTTTGCGAAGCAATCCGCCAGAAACTCCCGGATTTGTGGAAGAACAAAAATTGGCTTTTCCACCACGATAACGCCCTGCTCACACATCGTTGCTTGTCCGCGACCTTTTGGCCAAAAACAACACACTAATGATGCCGCAGCCACCGTATTCCCCAGATCTGGCCCCCTGTGACTTTTTCTTGTTCCCTAAACTGAAGAGGCCCATGAAAGGACGACGTTACGCTACGTTTGATGAGATAAAGACGTCATCGAAGGAGGAGCTGAAAACGATTTTTAAAAATGATTTTTTTAAGTGCTTCGAAGATTGGAAAAGCCGTTGGCACAAGTGTATAATATCTCATGGGGATTACTTTGAAGGGGACAAAAAATAGGTATTCATGAATAAATAAATAATATTTGAAAAAACACAAAGGTCTCGATACTTTTTGAACACACCTCGTATATATATATATATATATATAAAAGATATCAATTTTATTCTTATTTCGAGATAAAAAAAGACATTGAAATCAATTGATATCTTTTTAAAAAACAATATATTTCTCAAGAAATAGAAACGTATATTTAAATATTTATTATATATTTAGAAATTACATTTCCATAAATTATTTAAAGCGGTTAAATAATACTTTTGATTAGGTATTTCTAAAAAATGCAAATTTTTAAGAATATAACAAAGTCTACGTGTTTAATATATAACCGATTTTGAGTTTTCTCGTAACCAAGGTTTCAGTCCATTCCAATCAGCATATGCCAATTTGATATAGAGTTATATGGTCTAAGTAGCTGATGAAGTTGTGGTTGTTCAAAGGGCACTGCTCCTTCGACGAAGGCGCCTGCAGCTGGCAGCCCGTGCTGGGCGAGTGCCACTGGACGTGGCGCCGCACCACCTCGATGGAGGGGGCGCCCGGGCCCACCACCGACCACGAGAACAACCCTGCAGGTGACCAACTGGCTCTGACAACAATCTCCTCCAGCAGAGATTCTCACAAACTTTATATTAGCCACATAATAGGTTCTAATTCTGTGAAATAACATGCTTATAGAGCCTCATGACAACTTACCAAATATTGAGGTAGAATGTAGACAACAGACCTCGTATCAGCATCCGTGTGTTTTACTCGAATCAAAATGTTTTATTTTCTTCATAAAATTCTGAGAGTGTGATTGTAAAAAGAATTGAAGATCACAAGTAAGCTCGACAACACGCGTTATATCGCTGTGCTATGAGTAGGCTTGAGATTCTCCATCACCCACACTGTAAGGCCGGCCGTCTTTTGGGCTAATAACTACTCTGCGGGGTTTTTTGCCCCATGATCTGTATTATAATATCCTAACTTTGGTATTCCCATGTAAAACACTTTAATGACAATATCATCTCCTATAAAGTTTAACCTCTCTTTCTTACCCAGCCCCCCTCATGTAGTAAGAGAACACAATGAATTAGTTGAGAACGAGGGTTCTTCCATCAGGCAGAAAATAAATCCAAGTATATTAATTGATCTACTGCAGAATTTCCTTCTGCCTCGCGTAGAGTTGTGAAAAAAGGATTCCATAAAAACCCCATCAATGATATATATCATATTGATTATTGAAGTTTTATAATAAATTGATATATTGAGTTAAAAATATAGTGTCAGTATAGCAAGCTATTACTGAACAATATAAAATTTTAAGTATTATATAAATATAAAAATACGAAATTATTATAGACGCGTATGAGTATTTTTAAAATAAAACAATTTAATTTGCCCTTAATGCAATGGAAAAGGGCAGTAGAAATTATTTTATTTTTAAAAGAATCACAAGCGTCTATAATAGTTTCGTATTTTGATAACAGATGCCGCGCTAATGCATCATTATATAAATATATTTATATATATACTTTTTCATATATTTTGAAACAAAATATAATTATGAGGAAAAGATAATTAAAAAAGAGTAAGTAGATAAAGATAATAGTTTAAGGTTTCGAAATGTTTTTTAGTATCAAATGAGAGGTGTGACAGGTTCGCGCTGAGGCTATATATCGCGTTGAATATGATATATTCATTGATTTGAAAAAAAAAAAAGGTAGCTGTCTCCTAACATCGGGTTTCTGCTACAAAGCGACATTCAGAATGCAAGATCGTTGGGGGCTTCATCATCCCAGGCCACGTAGCCGAATCTTTGTTTCGCCAGAAAGCGTCTCTATAAGTGCTAGAATTTCTTATATAGAAACGCAACACCCCAACATAAGATACAAAAGCCTGCGTGGTGAAGAACCCGGGATTATCACCAATGACCGCGTCAGTAAACAACTAAATTTTTTACTAAAACCTTTAGAGAGAGAGAGAGAGAAATAGCAATTAATTTAACAGTTTATAAAATTTACCTAAATTGCAGCTTCCTAAGGCATATTAACATTTTTTATAATTCAATTAAAATAATAGCAAGTTGTGCAATTTCTATCTTAACATCTAATTTTAATTGAAATGTTACTGGTGGATAGTTATATTCTAGTCACTGATAGTTATATTCTAGAGCTGTCAATGGAGGCCAAGTTAAAGTTGTTGGGCTAGAGAGGCTAATTGTCAAACTCAGATATTAGAGGGAAATCTACAACATTTCTGTGATCACTCGATCACCCGAATGACATCAAATGAGAAATAAAATATAAAAATAATTGAGAGAAACCTTGTAGAAAATATGTATCTATGTGTGGAATTCGACTTTTGTTCATCGTCACGCCACAATCTTAGTGAAATTACCGATAAGCACAAACCAAATTGAGCTATTTCAGACGCTACATAATGGCTGATGAAAATATGAACCGCAGTCATTTGAATTGTAGCACAGAAGTAACAAACTCCAAGTGGGATTTTAAACCGTTTACTATGTACTGATTAACTCTTGGGGGGAATCGTGTTATTCTCAAAAAGGAATGAATTTCTTAATCCATCTGTGAATTTTTCATCCCAGGTTTGATTACCAAAGGTTTGACACAACGCCTTATGAGATGTGAAATCTGAAAATGAGCTTTTCCATCTGGGGCTGGACGAGGAGAAATTGGTTCTGATCTTTAACCTTCTTTCTAAGTGCTTGTGTTGCCCGATTCACTTCTGGCTTCATGTATATATAGAATAAAGGAATCAATACGTATAATGTCAACACTCGACGCCAAATGCAAAAAATGTTTCCTGCACGTTCATGTGTAATATAATATTCATATGAATATTATAGTATATTAATCTATTATCGCTTATATATGAAACTATCCATTTAAATTTTATTTAGAAGCAAAGCTATATTTTATTAATAAAGGACTTGGTCACTATAAACTTGATCTATCCATGTTCTCTTTTTCTTTTTACTGCCACCTGCAGACAAATTCTACGATGCCCTATCTTGTTCTTTATTCTTGTACGGTAACTATTGAAGCTCTCTAAATCTATTCTTAAACCAGAGATTAATTTCCCGACAACTCATAATCAGAACACACCTGCTTTTTCTTCGTACAATACAAGGCAAATTTCATTCTTTTATTTATTTTTTGCAAAATATATGTATGGTGCCACTCTTATTTAAAAATTCGTTAAATTTTAAAATAAAAGTTTAGAGAATATAATAATATTTAAATAATTACAATTCCCATCTATCGATAAAAATGTTGAGGAATGTGTACAAAAATGATCGTTCCATGAACTCTATACTCTCTAAATATAGATCAGAAAATCAATTTTCACTCGGGTTTTTACCCTCTCTAATTAAAGTTTTACCTTATTTAAATATTTGGACGAATCAACACTAAAAAAAACGTCACAATAGTATATTCAATAGATAAGAGTTGGGAGAAAGGTTAATTAGGACATATGTGAACTTTAAAATTCCACTTGGTTATAGCGCAAGTCTGGCAGAAGGCCGCCGAATGACAAAGAACTGTCATCATCACTTGGGAATGTCAAATAACCATCATGGCTGCTTCTCCTTAGTCACCTAGTTGACAGCTTTCGTTGGAACTGAAGACTTGTTCCTCTCAAATCTCGACGGCGCCATATTGTTGCTTCAATCAATTCATGGTGGGTCCCAGACTTGGTTTTAGTTTCATTGAAGCTCCACCTAAAGAGAATCAACATTTTAAACCAGCACGATGAGATTGTGCTTACTTTGAACCGAATATGTAGCTGAAGATGAAAACTGAACATTTCCAAAACTACTTCATATTTTTATACATCAAAAAATAATGAAAACGTTTTTATTGACCTATCCGAATATCTCTCTAAATATTATGCATAAACTAAAATATTATTTTTAAAATATCATCTTTGTTCATTTGAAATCAAATACAGATACTTCAGCATGTGCATGGAGAGATAGATTCCAAAGTCCTTCAAAAAAAATGACACTTCGAGATTAACACGTAATGAAAATATCTTGCATAATAATACATATATATTAAAATCATTATTTAAAATCATTCATTAAGTATGTTGGAAATTTGGAAAAAACATAAAACATATTCATACTAAATAGAAAAAAGTAATTATACATATTATTCTCAATAGAAATTCTAAGAATATTTTACATATTTGATATTCTTACTTTTTTTTAAAAAACAAAAGGCGAGGTGCCGTTTTGCAAAAAAATAAATAAAAGCATAATACATCTATATTTCCAAAAAAAAAAAAACAATTTTGATTGACTTGTGGAATCAAATTTGCCTTGTATTGTTTACCCAGATGTGTCGCAGCACGTAACGTATGACCATGCTTACTTAGCGACAACTTCGCTGGACCAAGCTGAACAGCCTTCCCAACGGTAATCTCTCCTCAGTATCATCACGCTCTCAATTATTCCTGCCAAACGATTACTCCAAATGAGAACAGTAATTTAAAACAGAATATATTGGTATACCAATTACATATAAATAAACATATTCTACACTATAAATAACGAAAATTATATATAATATTGGTTTATTTTTGAAAAACTAGAGGAATCCATAATTAAATATTTAGATAATAAAAAAGGCATATCTTGGATTGAAAAAAAGGTTTTTTTTTACAATTTTTCGGTTGGCTGAACACCAATGTTTGTCAAAGTAAAATAATATGTATTGGTTTTATATAAACAATTCTCTACGTGTCACATAATGTTACTAAGTTATAATAAGAATTGGTTTCTTATATATACAATAAGGGTGAGATTAATGTGTGAAAATATGGTTATAAAAAATACTAACCTAGATAAAGATTGGCGTTCCTTCAACCCACCGAATTATTGGTAAATAAGTCTTTTAATCTATCCATTATAGGCTTTTTTAAATATTATCTAAAGATATTTAATATATGTTATTCATTTGAAAAAGAAAGAATAAATAAGGTTAATAGTTTCTTTTAATTTTGATTTCGCAAGCTTTCGAGCAAATTTCTGCTCTTCAACGGGCGAATACTTCTATGTACAATATGAAGATGATATTCATACAAAAATAATTGAAAATTCTTAATATAAAAACGATGCACGACCAAGAGAGCACATACCAGTAACACATTTTTCAATTATTTTTGTATAAAGATCATCTTCATATTGTACATAGAAGTATTCGCCCGTTGAAGAGCAAAATTGTTCATCGAAAGCTTGCGAAAACAAAATTAAAAGAAACTCTTTGCCTTAATATTTTATTTATTCTTTATTTTTCAAATAATTTCGAAGTAACTATTGCTCGCATATATTATTATGTTATGACTTCTTTTTCTCACATGAAAACTGCTGAATCGGTTGGTCAAGGCCACCAGTGAGACTCCTAGAGACGGAAACACAAGTGTCTGTCTGTCTTTGGAATAAGAAGAGAATCTGAGTTTTTTTTTTTTGTTGTTGTTAAACCACAGCGCGGAGCCTCAGGTGAGGAATGGTTCCAAGGCAAAATGAAAATAATAAATCATGATGCATCATATATTACGAAAATATGCCTGACGCCAATAGATAAATACATTCTCAATGAAAATGGGCTCTACATATAGGCGCAAGTTAATTATGACTCGCAGATCCAAACATTTATCTTCCTAATATATTGACGTGTCTAGTCGGCCCCCTTCCTCTGAGAGAACTCTTCCAGGATCTACTGCAGAGAGCATGTGTCAGAGAAATGAGCGGGCAATCGTGTCGAAATATTAGGAGAATAATTATTTTGATCCAAGATAGGCGTTTTATTATTAATTTATCCCATATGGATTGTTTCATATTTCGCCCACATATAGGCATGTATAATAGCCCTTCAAATGCATCTATATACTCGCATATATGGCGCTCTGCCATTTAAAAGGCTCATGTGCTAGTAGTCAGTATATGCATTATTTTGATATATAAATATAACTTAGTAATTATAAATTAAATATGATATTTTTTAAAAATATATTTGACATATTGGCTATTCTCGCACGTACACATTCAAGCAGTCCTAGTTTAAAAAAAAGTGTCGATGTCCTTTTGATATAAGCTTGTTGAAGAGCGATTCTCTCTTGAAAGCCTGCATTTTAAATACAAAAGATACTCATTGTGAAAATTGTTTTTATAACTTCAATACTTTCCCAATTTACCCCCCGTGAAAATATATAAAATAATTATTTTATATTGAATGTATGTACTGGCGGAAATTGAGAACCAAAGAAGTATTTGTATATTATGGAAACCAAATAAGGGCTCAAGTATTCTTGTCAGGTATGAGTCCTTGATATTAAATTATGTAGGTCTTGAACTTCTAGATTTGTCTTAGTCATTTTTTTTCCGTATGTGTGTTTATTAAACAATTTGTGAAAAATGAAAATGTTGGCAAACTAATTATTTTTTATAAAATATTTATACTTAACGCCTTATATAAGTGATTATTGGTATATAATATTTTCCTGTTCGCCTCTTCCACCAATCTTTCCAGTTGCGCTTAGAATGTTAGTTAAGATCCCTAAAAAACGGAGATCAATCGTTTATGGGAACACTAAGTCTAAAATTGTTACAGATAATTGAACAGCAACGCGACCGTTATTGATTCAATTTTTAAACTTATCGCTCTCACTTAAAATATTATTTAAAAATATATGTAGGAGTCAAGAGAATGGTATTACTATATCAAAAAGGAACTTCTCCCTTCTTAAAATACATTTAAGAATGTAGTTTTACCCCTCGTACAAAGCACAATGGTGGTGATGAAGAATGTGTCAGAGCACCATCGTAGGATGAGATCGAAGCCTCCCCTGTAGAGTTATAACCCGAAACCAAATTTACACGCTGGTCTTGTCTGGATTTGCCAAAACTGGCGTTGTGACACATTCTTTATCGCAAACCAATCCCTTTTTACTGGGGTCATAAATCGCATTGTTCCAATACATTTTTAAAGGGAGAGATGCCTCTTTTGGTACATATATAGGTAGGTATTTCCCCAATTTCAAGCATAGAAACGTGTTTAAAAAAATACATAATTTCTCTGAATGACTTTACCAGGAATTTCTTAATTCTTAATTTTCCTGCTGCGTATGTCGCCCTTAGACTTAGTGCTAGATCGACCTGACGACATCGCTTGGACGGGATTAGTGAGCTAGTCCTTAGCATTATCTTAGCCTTGCCATGGAGTCTGTAGAAAACATTCTTTTTATTTTTTGAGTACAAACTAAAAATTGATTCGACGTGATTAGAAAGAAAAATTTAATGAAAGAGTCATTTTGAAAGATGAAATTTTATTTATAAGGCAGAGTCGCGCATTCATTTATAATCCCAAAATATATCCACCACCAAAGTGTCGCAATTTTATAATACATAGAGCGTACTACAAAATTCCAGATTTGATTAAGTATATGAAATCCTTATAAATAATAATTTTGTTTCTATTTTCCTGCAGGAGGCTACATGATTGTCAATATGAAGAGCATCAAGTCGAGAAATCCTGCCTATCTAAACAGCGAAGTGATGGTACCTTCACTCAACCTAAAGCGGTGCATCAGTTTCTGGTACACAATTGACGGCAAGAATCCAGGACTATTCCAAGTGAGTTGGTCCCAACGCACGACTCCAACAGGGGGGTAACCGCGGCGGTTCGCTAGGTTGACCTGGTTCAGGCCGACCAACGACAGGCCGTCTGGAAGCTGGAAGAAGTCACCACCGAAGGACGTTGGAAACGCGGCACGGCCAGCTTCGCTCCAAAGGACACCATCCCATACCAGGTGGGTAACGGCCCTGGTTACATATCGCCTCCTCTAACTCTCTAAGTAGATCTCCTTCGGCGTCCTCCCTTCAGAGATCAGCAACGAGAACGACTTCGTTGCTCTCGACTATGTGACCTTTATGAACGGCTGCGAGCTCTCGCCTGACAATGCTGACCCCAATATTGAAAGTGAGTATCCCTATTTAATTATGCGTGGAAGGTGAATTTACCAGAAATTTGGGGAAACGCATTAGTTTTGTAATGTTATTCTTCCTATTTTCTCTTGTCTTAACTTTTGAGAGTAACCCGACATGAAAGCGTGAGAAAGTTTTTAATGGCACTAATATACTCATGGACAGAACTTATGAAAGTTTTATCTTTTATCACATCAGAAAGATATTTGATACACAATGGCCTTTTTTAGAGATAACCAAATGTAAACAAAAAAATTGCCTCCGTCCCCTTTAAAAAAAAAAAAAAAACAGTGACCGCCGACATCTAAGACTTTCTACTTCTTCAAGTTTTGTCCATGAGTGTTAGATTTGGATTAATATTTTAAAAAGAGATAATTCACAGTATCAAGAAGAAATCCAAATGAATGACGCAGAATTTTATTTCCTGTACTTGATTCAATAATACGCTCCTAACACCAAAGAAATTGCTCAACCCGTAAGCGGTCGCAATGGGTAAATATTACCCAGTGGGAACTTTATAAATATATATTTATATATTGTTGGATATCGAGAAATCCATTTTTGAAACATTAAAATAAGAGCATATTTCGGATCAAATATATTTATTGAAATATTCGATATTTCGATGAGGCCCTTCGCCTATCTCCTTCTAGAAAATCAAATTTCTTGTAAGCAAATCATCCGCGTGATGCACGAGGAGGGTTGTTTGTATAACATATGCTGGTGTGTCACCAAATAATTTGATTTTTGAATAAATTATTGTACCTTCAGCAATGAATTGCTATATATATTTGACTATTTTTGTTTAAATTGTAGGTATGATTGTGGCATTTCTATCTTCCTATTGATGCTATTTTTGTCTTCTATAGAAGACCAGCTCTCCATAAATAATATTGTGTGTTTGTCCTGTATCAATACTATTGTATTATTAAAATCTGGTATATGTCCTTGCTTAATTAAATCAATTAAGCAAGGACATATACCAGATTTTGATAATACAATAGTTTTATACAACAATGTACAGGATAAACACACAACATTATTTATGGAGAGCTGGTCATCTATAGAAGACAAAAATAGCATCAATCGGAAGATAGAAATACCACAATTCCCACCTACAGTTAAAACAAAAATAGTCAAATATATTTAGAAATTCATTGCTGAAGGTACAATAATTTATTCAAAAATCAAAAGATTTGGTTACACACTTAAAATGTTATACACACAACCCTTCTCGTGCATCACGCAGATGATTTGCTTACAAGTAATTTGATTTTCTAGAAGAAGATAGGCGAACGGCCTTATCGAAATATCGAATTTTGTTTTTAATAAATATATTTGATCCGAAATATACTTTCATTTTAATATATTTATATGGTAATTTAAACCAACAACCCTATATTGTATACTACTTATAACAAGATTGTCATGTTGTATATAGAAACACATCTATAAATAATTATACGCATGATTGACATGTGTCATTGCATCACCATATGTAATGTACTTCGTACAAACTGAGGATAAATAAATGAAACTATGTAATAGATTAAGAGCTGAGCAGAGAAAGAGATCGAGATAGAAATCCAACAACCCTAAAGAGGAATTTGGCAAGTCGTTGCCATCAAGGTCAAAGGGTGCATAATAGCGCAGACGCCCCACGCCCTTTGCACCCGTTCAAAGTCTAAATTCCCGCATGTCTCGCCCCTCGGCAAAGGTATATAAAACCTCGGTTTTAGCCGAAAAGATAGTCTCTTCACCATCGGCGTGTGCCCTCGTCGGTTGTACCCAGGTCCACCTCATCACCATGTAGAACAGTAAGAACTCTTTTAACTCCATCTTGCTCTTAGCTCGACTCCTATCTGTTCACGGAACTTTCCTACTACAACTGTGTCTCTTCGTTTTTTGTGTTTGGACATTCCCAAGCTTTCCACTCTGCCTCGACCACGACTGCCTGTACTCTGTGAGAACTGTTTAAGGTCCTCCAAGGTGCAGAGAGGTACTGGAAAACTCTCCACGCCCTGACTGTCCCTCTCGGTTACTACTGGTTTGACCCTCGGTTACCACAGCTATAGCGAGAGTCGACAGGATACCGCATCACATTTATATATTTAAAAATATATATTTTAAAAATATTTACTCAGTACCTTTTTAAACTTATCTAAATATTATTATAATAAGTCTTTAACTTTAATTTTACAACATATTTTCATTTTTTTAGCATATTTGGGTCAATTCTACCCAGCGCGAACTTTTATCGCTTTTGGTTTTGGTGTGCGTAATTATATTTCTGGTTACTCTCTGGCTTCTGGTTGTTTGATTTTGCTGCCAAGAGTGTGATAATACAATCTATTCCGCCAATAATCGAGTATGATTTATATTTGTAATTCCTCTTTTTTTAATATTATTGCACATTTAAAGGTTTTCAAACGCTGATTTTCTTCGTGATGATAATATTTCAAATCCCGATGATGAAGAATCAGAAACTGGTGATCAAATAGAAAAAGAAGTACAGACACTGAACATTATCAGAAAAACAATATAATGAGGATCAAAGCTTTAATCACTATATAGAATGTAATATACATAATAATAATATTATAATAAACCCTGTTTAATTAATTTATTTTTGAATGTTTGGAATTGGCAGCACTGTAATTGTTGCTGTTGTTATAAATTTATTCAAAAGTGTATATATAGCATTAGAAAGATATATAATTAAAATTTGTTCCTTAATTTGGTAAAGCATATTTATTTATTTAATCGAAGAGAGAGAGAGAGAGAGAGAGAGAGAGGAACATCACATAGAAAAAGACCAAAAGACTAAATGGAATAAATTCCTCTAAAATTTTCAAACTTGTGGGGAAAATATTATCACCCATCTACCAGGTGTAAAGGGTGAAGCATAAAATGCCAAATCTATATTATATTGTTGGAATCTATTAGTTGATGACAGCATAGTTGAATGCACATAGTTACGGATAATGGCATTTACATTAGGAATATTCAACAAATATAGCAGAGAAAGAGATGCTAATTTGAAAAGCTTGAAGGTTTCAGAGGGAAATGCAATCCGAGTTATCACAATGCATATGGAATTAAAATATTTGATAATTTGTAATAAAAAATGTTTTTGAATTATAACTTGGAGGTTTATTCAGGAAAAAACTCAGGCGGTCCTTAAAAAGTCAGTAACGGTCCAAGTCATGTTGTGGGGAACGATTGTGTGAGCCGATCACTGGTCGCAAGGTTACAATGAATAACTGGTGCACCAGTTATCTCTTAGCTTCGAAACTTTTAAACCACTTTTACTAAAAAAATTGGCACTATAAATTGAAATAGAAATGATATCGTCATCAACAGAGGTAGAAATGTGTACACTAATATTTTTGGCTTTTTAAAGTAAAATGACACTTCTTTAATACAAGGTTAAAGAGAATAAAGTTATTTTGATGATTTCAACTATGAACCAAGACGAAAATATAGAATATTCAACAGGATAATAGGAAAAAACCAAAATTTATCGCGTTTTATAATATGACGAAGGAGGTGGTGTAGATGTGATTGTCGAAATGACAGCTACATATAACTGTGTTAGAAATTCGAGAAGATGGTGTCCATGTGTTATTATTTTCTAAATATTGAAACAACAATTGCTCAGATTATTCAATGGCAATGCGTCAGAAGTTGAATCAAGATGTAATTTTCTGAAAGAATCCCTTAGAAAGAGATACAATTGTCAGATGGACAAAATCCGCACAATAAGTGGAAGAATACAGCTTGAATTAATAGAAAAGGCATTAGATATTTTAAATTTGAAGAATATGGTCCATCCATGAGTAAGAAAATATTTAAAATACATTGATTAAATAAATTAAAATCCTCTGGAGTAACTTGATAAAGAAAGAAAAATCAAAGATAAGGAGGATAAGTTTCTTTTATGAACAAATGATCAAGCTTTCGGGCACAAAGTCGCCCTTCTACAGGAATAAAATTATACAAAATCAAGATTCGTCTATATATATACAAATATTTAGCATAAATAATAAATAAATATTCGAAAATAGAGAGATAACATTTAAGTTTTATGTCTGATGTACTCTCACTTGATTTACCTGATTCGTACATCAGACATAAAACTTAAATGTTATCTCTCTATTTTCTAATATTTATTTATTATTTATGCTAAATATTTGTATATATATAGACGAATCTTGATTTTGTATAATTTTATTCCTGTAGAAGGGCGACTTTGTGCCCGAAAGCTTGATCATTTGTTCATAAAAGAAACTTATCCTCCTTATCTTTGATTTTTCTTTCTTTATCAATTTAAAATACATTGATTCAAAAAATTCCCAAAATACAGAAAACTATTCAATATTGTCGGTATTGGTTTTCACTTTTGTGTAAAGAACACTCCGTAATAATTTTTCAAAATGCTATAAAGCGAAACTATCTATAATATCCAATTATAAAAAGTAATGAACCTTCATTTATATTATACTAGCCGAATGACCCGGGCAACGCCCGGGTTTTACCTAATTAAATGTTTTTATTCAAATACTATTCGTTACAATTCTAAATTGGCGCCGTGGATATCACTCTTGTGAAACCTCCCGCTCCAAACTTTGTGTCTGAGAAGCGATATTTTTATAGAGAGATGATCTGGCTTTGTGTCTTCTGCTCGAATGAATGTTTTTCTGTTAGAATTTTGTTCCTGCATACTAAAAATGAACTGGCTTCACCCGTTGTCTCTGCTTTTTGGAATTTTTCCCGTTATAATTTTGTATCTGATAATCAAACATGATACATAAATATTGTCATCATCATTTTCTGACTATAAAACAACTATTTTTGCCCAGAACCTGTCAATTTAAATTTTTCTTGGCTAAAAATACGATAAATATATCTTCCAGATTTTTCTCTATGTTCTGTTAAAACACGCTTTACATGTACATTAGGTCAGCTGATATTACCTCCCATCTTCACCGTAGAGGCGCTGCTTGCGAGCGAAAGGGCAAATTCGCAACGCAATTTGCAAATAACTCGAAGAATATTCGGGATAGAGACCTGAAATTTTCACTATAAGTTTTTCCAGATTCTACTCTATATACTGTTAAAGTTTCAGTCAGATTAGTTACGTATTGTGGACGTGTATAGCCGACATAGGAACAAACACACATACATGATGTAATTCCACTATAGATGCGTGAAAAATTAGCAGTCGTTTGTGGCTGTCTCCACCTCAATCATCATCTCTTTATTTTTTAAATCTTTTTAAACAAAAAAAATTACATACTCCATTTAGTTAAATCTTCAGTAAAAACAAATAAAAATTTACATTCTATCATCCAAAATGTATCACTACCCCCCACAAAAAAAAAATTGTATTAATTTTTTTTCTCAACGGAGGTAGGGAGGGGATGGAAGGTAAAGGATAAGATACACTTCGAAAGAAAAAAAAATGCAAAAATTATATTACACAAGTAATTGTATTTACACAAGAAACCATATTGTAAGAGGTAAAAGGCGACCAAAGCCTGTTAGTTGGGGAAAATCACAGGAAAATGTGGCCCTACAAAACCTAACTAACAATAGGCAGGAAGAAAAAAATGATATTTTAAAATTTGGACATTACATGTCTATGGAGACACTCTCCATGTAGAATCCCATTCCAGGGCAACTTTTAGTTATTTTCCCAATGAACCGCACCCCAGTTCTTGGAATTTTTATGACCTCTTCCACCTTTGGTAAACCTCACAGGATACAACTGGTTCCGATTCAGTTTGGGTGTCTACCGAAACCAGCAGTAGTTTCTCCAGGGGCTCTGTGGGGTGATCTGGATTTTTAATGGAAGAGAATAAAACCTGAGGACTATCGGTGGAAGCTTGCTTGTTAGGTTCGACACCCAAGCATCTTTCCAAATCTTCTTCTTCCTGAAATGGGAATGATGGTTCAGTATTTTCTTCATTATCTTCAGTTACCGGATTCCAGAGCTTTACTTTAGAAATGTTAACTATTGTTGCATGCTTATTTTCGGGTTGGCATGGCTTATCTATTTCTATGGTTTGTGGTGAGGGTATGGAAATTATGGTGTATGGTTCTGGGTAAAAGGCTGGCATAAGCTTACCTTGACCTGATTGGTAAGGGATTTTATAAAGGACCTTATCCCCTATTTTTTAGATTAGGCGTTTTATGGGATTCATTATATATTTTTACCAATTTAAGATGTAATTTTTCTGTATTTTCATTTGCAATTCTCCTAGCCTCTTCTATGGGTGGATATGCTCCGAACTTATATTCAATATTTTTGCCAACTTCAATTTATTAAAATAGTAGTCCATAAGGGATTGCGATGGTAGCTTCTTTTCAGCCCAAATTTGCTTAATCAATCCACTTGTCGATACCGGGAAAAATGTATTCATAGCTTGGTGAAGTTCACCCAACGTAAACACGTCCTGGCACATCGAGGCGTATATCTCTAACGCTTTTCCTTTAAAAATGCTCGGGATCATTGATAAAGCATCCTTTTCTGAAATACTTTGAAGCTTGACTATCCTTTCAAAAAGATTTCGCCATTCTTGATACGTAAGGCCTGTATCAGGGTTGAAAATCGGCAAAATTTCTTCAATTGAAATGTCTATTTTCGCTCCGGTAACAACCTCTTCTTTCTGTAAAATTTTCAAGTTTTTCTTCGGTGTCATTTCGAATTTATTTTAAATTCTTACCGTTGTATGTAAGAATTTTTTTTCTTTCCTTTAAATATTTTAAAATAAAACTACAACCTTTGGCAATAAGTTTCTTTTATTTAGAATAAATAGAATAAAAGAAACTTATTGCGAAAGGTTGTAGTTTTATTTTAAAATTTGTAGCGCAATCTTTTCGTTTACTTCTTTAAATATTCCTGGCAGGAACCTTGCTTTGGTCTTGACGAAGTATAAGATATTCTTAGGATCTTCCCGTAGGCAGCGATCCTGTCGACTTGCTGATGTAATTCCACTATAGATGCGTGAAAAATTAGTAGTCGTTTGTGGCTGTCTTCACCTCAATCATCATCTCTTTATTTTTCAAATCTTTTTAAACAAAAAAATAAAAAATTACATACTCCATTTAGTTAAATCTTCAGTAAAAACAAAAAAGAAATTACATTCTATCATCCAAAATGTATCATACATATATACATACACTGACTTTTATATATTTAGGGAAATAGGGATTTTGTAACATATCATCAACATATAATTGTATTTTTTATAAAAATATGCTAAAAGGTAAATTTTGCCATAGTTTAATTATGATTTAATAAAATGAATAAAACTTCGTTTTTAAAACTCAGGATCATACCTATATTTATTCAAACCCCAAAACATTATGTTCTCACAGAAAATAACAATAATATTTCGAAGAATAGTTAATTTATTTAGGTTTTTAAAGGAGGGTAAATTTTACCCAACGCGACCTTTCAAAGTATGGAAGAGGGCGCAACCGCTGCCGAGAAGACCGAGGCTAATCCCGCCGTTGGTGCGTGCGTTGCTGGGGCAATATCCAGTTTCAAGGTCCAGGAATGGTCTTGAATATAAAAACCGATGATGTGGCATTTTTGTGCATTTACGTTTATTTCGAAATTTATAGATCTATACTTTATATAAGATTTTAATCATTTAAAATGACATAAAATTTAGAAAAATAGAATATATGCTAATTTATTCAAATATTTTTTTTAATTTGACTTGAATATTACGATATTTTTTCGCGCTTCCTTATAATAATTTAAGTTATATATATTTATTTAAAAATAAAAGCATATTTTGGGTCAATAAATTTATTAAAATTCAATATTTCGACGAGGCTGTTCGCCTATCTTCTTCTCGGAAAAATTCAAAAACACCTCGTCGAAATATTGAATTTTAATAAATTTATTGATCCAAAATATGCTTTTACCTTAAATATCATAAATTGATTGCTCTATATTTAACATATATTTATTTATACAGAACAAATATTTTATAGCACACACATAGCTTTATCTCGAAAATATTTGTTTTATTTTTTTACACTATAACATAGTCAGTTAGCAGTGTGGTCCAATCTATTTACACTCTGCGGTGAAGGAAGGTGGAGAGAGGACAGAGCTGTGAGCGTGTTGCAGAGCTGAAGAAGGCCAGCTGCCAGGACATGGAGAGCTGCTCCTGGAGCAACTCATCGGCGACCAACAACTTCCGCTGGTTCCTGAGCAACACGTCCCTGTCATTCCAGAGCACGGGCCCGATTGATCCCGTCAACGGCAAAGGTCGAGTTGGCACATTCAATCTATCAAGATGTTTTGCCAAAATATATGTCGTATTAGCTAACTATTGTTGTCCTAAATAAGAAGGTATCGTATTTTGTATATATTAGCGACCATGTGGCCCACCCTCGGTAGAGAAATGGCACTGAAGGAGGAGGATATATTTATTATCAATTAATCATTAATATTCTCTCCCCCATATACTCATGGGAAGCATCAGTTTTCTTATCTAACTTGAAATGAAATAGCTTTCAAGGGAATAAAGGTATTCTTCCAAGATCAACCTGGGGAGATAAAGCTGCAACTGCGACATATCTGCAGCATTGCTTGGTAGCATAGGTCGCTTCACCTATTGGAACTATGACACATTATTTGCACATAAACCTTCCTGAAATCGGCCACACAATAAAATGAGAAATATTTTTTACTGATCAGTGTGACGATTTCTGGTGGCGATAACCCCATTGAGGCAATAAATAATTAGAATTCGCTTCTCGATGCCAAAACATTTATGGTGAAAATAGTGTGAGAAGTAATTTCCTTCTCCCGATAGGTTCAGATACCTTTCTGTGAGCGAATTCAAGATTATGATGAGCAATAAAATGTCCGTAATTGATGTAGACACCTTCCTGGTGGCAACCTCGGGGATATAATAAGTTATTATTTTG
The DNA here is from genome assembly GCA_030710605.1 of Cordylochernes scorpioides. Classification (NCBI taxonomy): domain Eukaryota; kingdom Metazoa; phylum Arthropoda; class Arachnida; order Pseudoscorpiones; family Chernetidae; genus Cordylochernes; species Cordylochernes scorpioides. Next base: position 107,486,426 of record CP092886.1, on the reverse strand, counting down.
TTTTTATCTGTGCAGGCATTTTTCTGGTGGAAACTTCAGGGATATGAGGAGCAATAAAATTATCTTAATCGGTATAAACACTTTACTGCGAACGGCTTCAAGATCATGAAGAACAATAAAATTGTAGTGATTGGTATAGACACCTTCCTGATAGAGACCTCAGGGACATGATAAGTCTTTAATTTGTTCTAATAAGTGCAGACATTTTCCTGGTGGCAGTTTCAGGTATATGATAAATAATTAATTTTTTCTGGTCTGTGCAGACACCTTCCTGGTGGCGACTTCCAGAGGCCAGGGAGCGAGATCTACGGACAAAGCCATCCTCAAGTCACCCCTCATTCCAAACTTTAAAAACCAGCCCGTCTGCCTCCAGTTCTACTACCATATGTTTGGAGCGCATGTCGGCTCACTCAGCATCACCAAGAACAACAGAATCCAGCTCTGGCAGCGCAGAGGATCTCAAGGAGACAAGTGGCACAGATATCAGATCACTGTGTCAGGCCCCAAAGATTACACGGTTCGTTTAGTGCACGCTACACGATACATTTATTCTAGAAATTAAGCACGAGTAACACATTAATTCATATGGCTTTATTTATTCAAGAGTTTATCCACAATTATTATGGCATTTTATATATGAATAATCTTGATATTTGGTTTTCGTGCTATATTCTAAATGAAAAAAAAAAAAACGCGTGTATAAATCTGATAAATATATAAGCATTATTTTTTTCATTCTACCTTTTTGTTTTAAGGTATTTCTATAAAGACAATCACGAACCTATTGTGTGTGAGGTCCTCTATATATATTTCTCTATTGAAAAGATAAATTAATATTAAATTCTCTCTCGTAGGAAGAATAAGACACACATACATATGAGTGTAAATCAATCATTGTCCAAAACATATGTTTTAAAATGTATGGTACGATTTATATAAGTGAATTCAAAATTGAAATATATTTACAACTTGTATAGAATAGCCTACCTGACCTTGGCATCTGGTTTCCAGCTGGAATTCACCGCTCAGCCCTCAAATGGTTTCGCCGGCGACGTAGCTCTTAACATCATAAACATAACAAAGGGAGCTTGTTCTTCAGATGGTAAGTTCCTTGGGAGACGAGGAGAAGTCACTTAGCTCCAATTACTCTGATTGAGCAGCGCGTTTGACCATAGGCTTGGGCTAGGAAAAACGCTCATTGAATTTATAGATTCGAATTTGATGAGTAGGAAGCTCTCAATTATGGACAAGGCAGTATGTAAATGATGGAAGTTTTGATGTGGGAGAGAAAATCGCATAGAGATTACCATAACAAAGTTTGAAATCATAAACGTCAGATTTATATTTTTAGATTAAAATTTCCTCTGAATAAATTTGAAAAGTATTGAAATAAAATTGCTCGCAGGGCCGTGCGACTTTGAAACCAGCAGCATGTGCGACTGGACCGTGCAGCGGACCAACGTCAACTTCCAGTGGGTCAGGGTGAGGAGCGGCGGAACGGGGCCCAGCTTGGACCACACTGCCAACTCGCAGGTCGGCTACTTCCTCCTGGCACAGATCAAGTCCACGGCGACCCAGAACGCTGTCACCAAGCTGGTGTACAAGACGAGGACCAAGACCTATTTCCCTCACGCTTGCCTTAAAGTCTGGTACTATGACTCAATCTTTACCAAACTTTCCTCCTACATCTACCAACCGCAATCCAAGAAAACTCTTTCTCAAGTTTTGATCTCTAACGGAACCAAAGCAGATCATTGGAAACTGAAGCAACTACCAATCCAAAGTGATATGAATTATCAGGTGAGTGCATTTCATTTCTCTGATGACACACTAAGGAAATAAAATTATAAATTGTGAAAATAAATAGTGAAATCCACTTTGGATTTGTGAGCGTCATTGTTTCCAAAGGTATTGGATAGAAAGGATATGAAAGGAAGTGCTGTTGTATAATTGACTGGCCATTTCGATACACAGTTACTCTCGACATTTGGTTTTCTAACGATGTACATCTGTTCGATAGACGATACATCCAATTGATTCTTTAAATTATATTTTTGAAACAGTTAATATAATTAAGAAAAAGACGACAAGTACAAATTTATACGTTTGTACAATTTTTAACAGTTAATATAATATTTGAAAAATATGTATATATATATATTAGAAATAAAGATGGCATCTCCTGACCACAAGCACATGTGCCTTTTAGATGGCAGAGCGCCATTTAGTGGAGCAAAAATAAACTAAACGTTTATTTAGCTTGCTCCGTGATATTTGGCCAACCCAATTTCTTGATAAATCAAGAAAAGCCATCCACGAACGCGTTTCGCGCTGTTGGCGCTCTTCAGCGTGGAGTAGGCTGTAACCACTGCGACCAAAAATATATTTGGTCCCAATGGCTTCCCGAGAAATTAGGAAATGGGTATTTAAGGCCAAATTTGCGTAAAGACGCTTAACACATGAAAAAACAATAGAAAAAAAAAGATAAGTGGGTCAGGTGTTGATATTAAAAATAAAGAAGGCATCTCCTGACCACGAGCACATGTGCTTTTTAGATGGCAGAGCGCCATCTAGTGGAGCAAAAATAAACTAAACGTTTATTTAGCTTGCTCCGTGATATTTGGCCAACCCAATTTCTTGATAAATCAAGAAAAGCCATCCACGAACGCGTTTCGCGCTGTTGGCGCTCTTCAGTGTGGTGCTGCAGAACCCGAAGGTCCTCGGATCGTAGGCTTAGGCCATTGGAATGGTGGAGGACACGGCCATGTTCTTATGGACACTCTCGGCGGGGGCAGGAGTTGGGCTGACAGGGGGGGACCGTCACGGACTTAGCTCTGGACTTCTGGGGGGAGGGGTGAGAGACATTGAGCTCCTCCTCGTTCTCCGAGGCCTCATTGGCCAGGTGCACATGTGCTCGTGGTCAGGAGATGCCTTCTTTATTTTTAATATCAACACCTGACCCACTTATCTTTTATTTTTTTCTATTGTTTTTCCATGTGTTAAGCGTCTTTACGCAAATTTGGCCTTAAATACCCATTTCTTAATTTCTCGGGAAGTCATTGGGACCAAAAATCTTTTTGGCCGCAGTGGTTACAGCCTACTCCACGCTGACGAGCGCCAACAGCGCGAAACGGGTTCGTGGATGGCTTTTCCTGATTTTCAAGAAAATGGGTGGGCCAAATATCACGGAGCAAGCTAAAAAAACGTTTAGAGTATATTTGCTCCACTAGATGGCGCTCTGCCATCTAAAAAGCACATGTGCTCGTGGTCAGATGATGCCTTCTTTATTTTTAATATCAACACCTGACCCACTTATCTTTTATTTTTTTCTATTGTTTTTTCATATATATCATAATATTTACTCACTTTTGAAAGATTTTCAGTTTTGAAAATAGAGCAATCCATAAATAGACCTTTAATTAGAAAGGCATATATATTGGATCAAAATATTGATAAAATAAATGATATTTTAATCCAATATATGCCTTTAAATTAAACACATATATATAGATATAGTGGGAGGGTTCACCACTGATGAGCCAGGCCCTCCCTTTAATTTTTCCATCGCAGTAAGGACAGTAGTAATTGTTTTATTTGAAAAAGAATATTACGCCTCTAAAATAGTTTTATAATTAGATAGAGTTGTCATTTTCTTAAATAGGGGTAAAAATTTGCAATAATTTTGTATGAAGAAAGACCCAAATTATAATTGCAATATAGTTTGGAGGACAAGTGAGATTCTCATTAAGACAATCCTCAAGCCAGAATAAACAGATTCGGATTTAAATACGAGTAATAAACGTAAAAAAGGCATACTGAAGTACAGGGTGATCCAAAAGTCCCGCACAACTTTAAAAATTAATAACTCCGCGAATATTTGCGCTAGAGCAATGCGGTAAACACCATTGTGTTCAGAATGCAATGGGATTTTTTATGGCAAATATTGAAAATTTCGAAATTGATTTTAGTTACAATTTCATTCCCTAGATGGCGCTGTACCAGAATCAGAAATTCAGCAGCCAAATTGTTTGATTAATTGAAAAGTATAACTGATCTACACGTATTTTTCATTTTTGTATACCAGGAAAGAATCCTAATAATATCAAATCGTTAATTAATAAAGCACCATTTCGCCAAAAGTTAGAAGAAATGGTTAACGATTTTTAAATACAATCTGAGATATGTAAAATAGGTATATGCAAATTAAAACATGTAGCAAAAAAATATTTATATTTTTGATAGAGTTTTGTCAAATATATTGAATGTTTGAAAAACATAGCTGAATTCAATACACGATTTTTTGAAATGTTAATATAGTACCAAAAATTATGATGGTACTACTAATAGGATTTCTTGCTATAAGGAATGTGTAATTTCTTGAATAATTGGCGACACTCGATAATTTAACTGGAAATTTGTCATGATCCAACAAATGAAATATAGATGGGAGTGACAAAATACATTTGTCGTACTTTATTCCAAATATCCTATGGGCTTGTCAAATGTTATCATTGTTTATTATACTGTACACGATTTTTAAAAATGTATCCCCTCAAATAAATATAATTTTTAAATCAACCATTTGCGTTGAAAAACGTGGTAGTAAAATCATTTTGTATTATTTTTTTTGCCCAAAATTTCTAAAGATGGGGTGTTACAGAGAATATTCCTTATGCTATTTCTTTTAATGAGCGAAAAGCGATAAATTAAACATAAGGGATAAAATTGTGTGTACAGTGTTATTCGAGAAGTTATAACACTTTGGTCTGCACGACATAATATAAGATGTGAGCAAATGACAAACAAACAAAAATTACTTTTCACAAATAAAAAAGAGACAAGATATGAGGACAGAATTTATTTACCCATAACCCAACACAAAGAGCTGCAAAACATTGGTAGATAATATAATACATGGAAGCTTTTATAACACATGAGGTAACTGCCTTCTCTCTTTTATTAGATCACAATCCTTGCTCAATGTGGCGCCCTTCATTCTCAAACACCGTCTGCAGACGATAGATGACAGAATGGACAGCATTAAATAAAATATCTGATGAAATTGATGAAACGTGCCGTCTGATAGAAGCCTTCAACATGACCAATGTGGTAGGCCGGCATCGATAAACACGCGACTTAATGTACCCCCATATCCAAAAATCGCAAGGCGTCAAGTCTGGTGATCTTGAAGGCCACTGGTGTATAAAGTGGCGATTTATCACACGATCTTCACCGAACGTATCCTTCAGCAATTGTTTGGCACCGCGGGAGATATGAGGAGGTCCTCCATCTTGCATGAATGTTATTTCGCTCAGTGCTTGTCTGTCCTGCAATATGGGGATAACCTTTTCTCTCAAAAGTTGAACATAACGTTCACCAGTTACAGAAACGGTTTTAAATGTTCTTCCATTTATTTCTTCAAAGAAAAATGGCCCAATAATAAAAGAAGAAGTGAACCCACACCAAACTATAACTCTGGGCTGATGAAGTGGCATTTCTGTAAAATTCCTAGGGTTTTCTGTTGCCCAAATGCGGCTGTTTTGAGTGTTAACTTCTCCGTTCAGAGTAAATTGAGCTTCATCTGTCCACAGAACATTCAACAGCCAGTTTTCATCAATATCAATTTGCCGGAAAACCCATGAAGCGAATTCTTGACGCTTCTCAAAATCGCAGACTTTTAGCTCGTGAAGTCTTTGAATTTTTTACGGGTATTTTTTAAGAAAAATTCTTAGTGCTCTCCAAACTGTTCCATACCAAATCCCCGTTTGTCGAGCACTTACTTCTCCATACGTGGATAACGTTTCAATAGCTTCAACATTCTGCGGAACCGTAGCAACCCCTGACTTGCATGTCGATGGTCTTCCTCTCCGAGATTTTGCTTCCAGAGATCCAGTCTTCTCCAAAGTTTTTATCATTCGCCTTAGAGAGTAGCAACTCATGGGTCCTTTACCGCTTCGAATACCTTTAAAGGTACGAAACGCTTGTAAAGCTTCAGTGGCAGATTCTGAATTGCAATAAAAAAATTTCACCAAGAGTGATTTATGCTGTAGTGATGGTAAAATAAATTGTTGTGCATGTAAATAGATGAAGATTATTTGCATTTTTCAAAACCTCATTATGTAAAAATATATGTGTATATAAATTGGATATTTGTTTTTTGCCGAACCAATAACCATACACACCTCATCTCGTTAACGGAATAATGTTCTTTGTCTGGTCTGCCTTTTTTACTCTCTTTGGAGTAGATTTGTTTTTTGATAGTTTTTATTTATGGAGCTGAACCAGTATGATGGCGGTGGTGGAGGAAGTCAGCAGGCCAACAAGCGGCCGCGTTCTGAGGACGAAGACTTCCTCCCGCCTTCCCATCACCAATTTAAATTCAACAGCATGGCGAACTTGTTCAACTTTGAGTGCCAAACCTTCGAAGCGATCATTGCCGACACCAGCCTGGACTCCCCAGAAAAAATACAGATGGCCACCAAAGGACTGATACTGACTCTCGTCCAAGAGGCAGAACTTCTTCTTAAGGACGCCTTCAAGGGAGCCAGTCTAGGAAAACCCAATCCCACAGCCAACGTCCCGATTCCCTCCACCTCTTTCGCCTCGGTAGTGGCAGAGAAAGACAAGCCGGTAAAGCCTGCACCTCCGAAACCCAAAGCGAAATCCACATTTGTGAATCTGGCTCCTTCCTTCGAATCGCATGTCGTCGTCAGGTCGGCTAACCCCAAAGCAACCCAAGGGAAATTTTGAGGGAAATTCAAAAGATTCATCCTTCCCTAGCGTCATCAAAACACGTGGTGGCGTCCATCAACACCAGCGGCGAGGTGGTTTTCCACCCCAAAACAACCCAAATGGCAAAGTAGCTGGCCACTGGGCTGACCTCCCTGCCAACGGGCCTAAGCTGCCCCGAGTGCCCGGTTATCCTACCAAGATACTGCCTCTTCAGAGTGGACGAGGAGGTGCGGGACGATGAGATATGCGAGAGCTTCCGCTCCAACCACTCCGTGCAGTCCCTCCTGGAAAAGCGTGAAATCAGGGTAGTCCATCGATCGAATAATGCGGCACACAGCACTAGTACAGTGTTCATCGAAGTGGACAACCAAGTCGCCGAAATCCTCGGTCAACATGGACGTATTCCTGTGGCGGGTCTAGTGCACAGGTATGAGCGCAGTCATACTTTAAAGCAATGCTTCCGTTGTTGTGACTTCGGCCACCGCGCTTCTGCCTGTCCAGCTGCCCATCCAATCTGCTATCGCTGCGGCTCTGCAGAGCATGAAGGCATCCGATGCTCGGTCGAGCCAAGCCAAAGCCGCTGCTCCCGCTGCAGAAAAAAAATCTGGAGCTCCCATCAACCACTTTGCCACATTATCTACCTGTCCCTTTGTAAAAGAGAGAATAGCCCGAACAAGAAACAATGTCTAGGCCATTGCGTGTCCTGCAGGTGAAAGCTAGAAAATCACCAACTGTCATTCTTGAAATTGCAAATTTGGCAAATTCGACACAGGCCGACATCGTGCTCCTGCAAAAACTCTCAACTAACTTCTTCTGGCCCACACGTGGGTTTCAGGCATTTTTTTTTGTCCCAGGCGCCTACATCCCCTCGGGAATTGTGGCACTTAGCAACCTTCATCCCATCCCTCTAACCTCCCCAGACACCGCCATAACCTCCATAGCCATATGTCTAGAGCAGAGCATCATCGTGGTGCACTCGGCCTACTGGCACGGCCTTAGAGCTGCCGATGATTTCATCCCTCTTCTGGAAGATACGATAAGACGGGCCTCTCTTCCAGTGATCCTGGGTATGGACACTAACGCCCACTCTCCTACCTGGGGCATCGGTGCGAGGTTGGACTTCCGGGGTGCTAATCTTGAAGAGTTCGCCAGCTTCAATGATCTTCATTTCTTGGGACCTCCTGTGGACTCGACCTGGTCAAATGGGCCTTTATCTTCTTCTATAGATGTAACTCTGGCATCCAGCTCACTGGCTATCCATGTCACTAGAGGTTTATTAGATGAGATGGCCTTCACTGACCATATACCTATCTGGACTACATTCCTAGACATGGTCAATAACGAGACAAACTGCTCCTGGGTTGAATCCTCATGTAAAGAACAGACCTTTAAATCCTTCCTCAACTCTTCTCTCCACCAGGTAACTACCTTATTACAACAACAACAACAAAAACCTTTATTAAAACACTATTGTCTTACAAGGGGATTCCCCTAAGAGGTTATATATGTACATGAGTGAGGAGGAAAAGCAATTTAGAGGGGAGGTGGAGCAATCAGCCGTTGTCTGGGGAGTTGAGCACTTCTTCCCTCATTTTGTCAATCGCCTTGAAAAATTTTAAATATTTATGAACAAATGTTTTATCCAGCTGGAGAGTAGTAAAAATTGTATATACATGTTGTTCATTATAGTGAGTTAGCCCCGAAATTTCGCGAATTTCCAGTCTCTTTTCCTGTAGGAATGGGCAATGGAATAGATAATGAACCAAATTTTTTGGATGCCAGCATTGCAGAAGTAGAAATTTAAAGGGTCGCTGTTCCAAAATCCCGTGATATCCTCGGGGGAAAATAGCCATATAATCCTTTGACGGGCTATTTCCAAAGAGAGGTTTGATAGTAAGTAGTCCTCCGTCATAAAGGAGCTACTTAGAGATTGATAGTGAATACAATGAGTTGAGTTTTGTATCTTAGCTCGGTCAAATTGGAGTAGCTGGTCCACTGTGGTTTGAACTATTCTAGGCATTTCTCCTCGCAAAACCATATAATCTTCACAGTTCTTAAGAAAAGAAAAACCCCAAGAGTCAATGATGTTATTCAGGTTATAAATAAAGTTGTTTCCCGCTTTTCCCAAAATTGAAACTTCCTAGAGCTGGAACAAGCAAACATAAGGTAATCTTGTCCTGTCCATTTTTAAAATCCGTATCTAGAACTTTAGAATCAATTTCGTAATGTTTAATTCAAGGGACATCCTTTCGGTTTCTGTTCGTAAGATATAGCCCGGAGTGTAAATTTGCGAAGGTCAAGAAATCGCCGTAAGAAAAATATCCTGGATCTGGTTTACAACTCCTATCTGATTCGTCGCCCACAGTGGGGCCGAGTATAATAACGTGGATAAAACTATGGAGTCAAGTAATTTCATCACTGCTCCGAACGATATGGTTCTTGACTTAGATAGTATTCTCCATACTGCGTTTGTAGCAATCAATGCTTTGCTTTTAAAGTGCTGCGCCACGTAAGGAGTTGGATTCTTGATTGTTAAGGGGTAGCCAAGATACGTATATTTTGAGGTAACTGTCAAAGGTTGTTGGCCCCAAAACCAAACGTCAGATCTAGCCAAGCGGCCTCCATTTCGAAACGCTACGATTTTAGACTGGAATTGGTTCAGAGTTAAACTATTTTCCTCGAAATATTTTTTATTAAATTAATCTTTCTTTGGATATTTATCTTGTATTCACCACGGAAGACTATATCATCCGCGAACAGGAGCAGGTGTATAGTTACATGGCCCGGTAAGTATATACCTGGCAGGTCAGAATCATCCAGCGTAGCAACCAGATTGTTATTGAAAATAATAAATAAATACCGTGAAAGAGGTTCACCCTGAAGAACACCTGATTGTATTTTGATAAATTCTGTAAAAGAGCCGCTCCATCTGACCGCTGCCATCATTTGAGCATAGTAGTTCTGTTTCTACAGGTAAACTCCGTATAAAAAGAGGCTCCTTCGTAAAACTTTAGATTCGTTATACAGTTCTGTATAAGTTTGATAAATCGCCCACTTAAACCAACAAGCGCAAGCTTTCTCCATAATAGTAGATGCGGAACTGTATCAAACGCTTTTTAAGATCAACAAAGAATGTGTAAAGTTTCCTCCTTTTGCGGTTTGATGTCATTTGAATTAGTGACGTAAGCGTGAAGATATGGTCTTTGCACGAGTAGCCCTTTCTGAATCCTGCCTGGTTTTCCGCTATGAGTTTTCTATTTTCAATCCAATTACTTAGTCTATTTTTTAAAATGGATGTAAAATGTTTTGACAAGTTGCTTATAAGGGCAATGCCCCTATAATTTGATGGTGTAACTACCTTATTAAACGAGGCCTCTAGCCCAGAAGATATTGACAGGGTGGTCCTCCTTCTGACTTCCATCCTGCAATCAGCTTGTGACTCTTCCATGGGGAGACGCTCCAATACTACAAGACCGTCAAAGCCGTGGTGGACCCCCGAACTGAGTCGGATCAGAAGGTTGGTTATCTCCCTCCGCCGTTATAGTCAGAAAGTCCGGTTTTCTATTAGGAATTTCTTCCGCGGTTTATACCGAGCGTGCCATAATCGACTGAAGGCGGCTATACGGAAAGCTAAAAGTAAATCCTGGTTTAATCTCTGCAAGGAGGTGTCATCCGCATACTGGAGTGACATACATCGATTTATCGCCCGGGGCCGCGGCTCCCCCCGAGGTCCGCCACTTCTCAAACATGATAACGGCTCTCTTTACAATCCTCATGAGACTTGCCAGACCCTGTTAAATCACTTTTTCCTACCTGACACCAGACCTCACCCGCAAAGGAATGCAATTTCTGCTCACTCAGACGAACCTGAATTCAAACCCTGGGAAGTTTTGCGAGCCATTCATCGCTGTGGAAAAAGGAAAGCCCCGGGCCCTGACGGTCTTGGTTCAAAATGCCTAGACCTGTGCGGCCCTTCCTTGCAATTCCTGCTGGCCGAATTGTTCACCAAATGCCTTCGTAGGGGCCACTTCCCCCGTCAATGGAAAGAAGGCCGCCTCATACTTCTGTCTAAATCCTCCAATTCAGCCACCAGTCAGCTGGAGAAATACAGACCTATTACTTTATTGAACACTATGGCCAAAGTATTTGAGAGATGTATCCTGGCCCGACTTCAGAGGCTCGCGGATCGTCATGGATGGTTCTTTGAAGATCAATACAAAACCGTATTGGGTACCGTAAATGGTCGTTCAGCGGAAGATGCACTGGCGAGTATCACTCAATTAATTGAAGAAAGACAAGCTCACTGGAGGAAAACTCTTGTCATCAGCTCGGACATCAGTAAGGCCTTCGACACTGTTTGGAGGCCGGCAATCATACAAAATCTTGAACGTCTAAATTGTTCAGAGTCTATTACCTGTTTAGTAAAAAGCTTTTTGGAAGACCGGACGAATTCTTACTCAGCTTGGACAGCAACAGAATGTACGTCCTCCCAACTCGGCACTCCCCAGGGTTCAGCGCTAAGTCCTTTCCTGTGGAACATAGTTTCTCGGACCATCTTCACCCTTCCCTCCATCATAGATAGCCGATTAATAGCTTACGCGGACGACTTCACCCTTATGACTCAGGTTCGTAGTCGCCTGCCGGTCTCTGCCACTAACACCTTCTTGGAGAGGTTGACATCTTGGTGCACGATAAATGGTCTTAATATAAACCCCATTAAGACTCAAGCTTGCCTGTTCCAATGGCGTAATGTCCACCCCAACTCCGAGACAGGGCTTAGAGTCCTTGGTCAACCTTTAAACATCAAGAAGACTGTCACAATCTTAGGAGTGGAGTTTTACCAGACCCGCGGATTTGTCGCCCACCTACGCAAGATCACACGTAGGTGCAGATCAATAATCCCACGACTCACCCACACCATACAGGGTAAATTTGGAATCTTCTTTTCAGCTGGACGGAGTGTCAGCATGGGGAGGTCGTGCTCTCTCCAGCGAAGGCATTAAGCAACTTAGGAGCCTTCACTGCAATTTTGCGAAACGTGTACTGAGAGGAGGTCCTTACACACCTACAGTCTCAGCCATCTCCATCACCGGCAGCCCTCCTTTCGATATTATTGTTAGGTCTCGTACGGCGTTCCTGAAGGAAATCAATGAAGGAAATTTTGAATCTAGACCAGGCCCTGCTTCTTTGCCATACCCTCCAGATAGACGTCAACTGTCTTTCAGTCTAAACATCGAGGAGATAACAACACCTATAATATTTACAGACAGATCAAAAATGAGGCTGGGGTGGGCGCTGCAATTGTTCCCTCATCAGAAGATCAGCAGCCCGTTCTCTTACGGCTCCATCCCGACTGCACAGCCTTCCAGGCTGAACTTCTGGCAATCCGCTGGGCGGTCCGTCTGGTGAAGGAAGGTTATGCAAGAAATGCGATCACTATCGCGTCGGACTGCAGATCAGCTCTGTCAGCCATATGTACGTCAGGTCCAGTTCGATCGACATTAGTAGCTAAGATTATTTTCGTACTGAACACCAACCAAAACGTAAATCTGTGTTGGGTGCCGGGACACTGCGGCATCGACGGAAAGGAAAGAGCAGACAGAGCTGCTAAGAACGCGGCCGTTTTGATCTTAGAGCCATCATTTTCCATTCTGCCTAGAAGCCTGGCCCGTAACCACTCACGCGCGGCAGCCCTAGACGCCTGGACGGAGGTTTATTGCCAGGACCACTACAACAGACACCTGAGGAGAATAGCCCATACTCCAGACCGGCTGCTCCAATTCCTCCCTAAGGTCTGTCCTGGAGAAGTCACCACCACCTTACTTACAGGACATGGCCATGTTCGGGCAGACTTGGTTCTCTGGCGTCCTGGGGAAGACCCATCTTGCCCACATTGTATGGAGGAACAACAGACTGTGGACCACCTTCTATTCAGATGCCCTGCTTTCATGCAACACAGAATGAAGACAGCTCTGCTGCTTGGGAAGACCTCCTTCGACCCAGTCTCGTTGGCTGGACTCCCGGGTTCTCTGCAGGCATGGAACATCCTGACCAGCTGGTTCGGTTCTGCAATTGGCTCTATATAAATATAATCTAGAGTAACTGGTTTCTACTAGTTAGCTTGACAGCCCGGGCAGTTGGCGTTTCTTGCGCTCCAGGGGCCTGGGTTATCCTTATTTCTCTCTCTATACTCTTGGAAGACGGGGCAATTTAGCAGCAGATGAATAGAAATTTGTTCCTCACATCCACAGAAGCATCTTGAATCCTGCACTGCTTTGATGAATTTTAAAAATCTTCTAAAATTTCCGTGATTTGTAATAAATTGAGAGTTGTGGAAATTTGCCCGAAAATAATTCGGAATATTAGCGGGAAAGAAACTTTGAAATGTTTGGTTAGTATTTTTCTTCAATAGTGTAATTTTATATTTAATCAAATTTTCAATTATATCTGGAATATCCAAGTCGTATCGCTGTTGATCCTCGATCGATAAATATTTTATTCAAGCACGTTGTCGTTGATTTTTATTTGACAAATCCATGTTGTCTGGAGCTCAAAAGATTATTACTTTCATAAAATTCATAAATTCGATTTTTCAAATGTATTTCGAAAATTTTTGAAAGATTTGAAATCAATGAGATAGGTCGATAACTTTTTGTTGATTCTAAATTAGATTTATGTGGTTTAGGAATTATCTTTAGAGCTGCTATTTTCCATTTCTCCGGATAATACCCCTTTTTGAATACATTTATTAAATAGTTTGCATAACATATGCTTAATTTTTGGGTAAGCACATTTGATCATATTGTGGCGAAGAAATATTTTATTATTTAATTTAATATAATTCAATGAAAATACTCAACAGATTATAAAAAAACTAGACGAATGGCCCGGGCAACGCCCGGGGTTTACCCGAGTGCGAATATATTTTAAAAACGTTGTCTTGGGTGGTCGCTATTGACAGGGTGGTCTGTATAGACAGGAGGATGTATCACACAGCTGATAACAGGGTTGTCTAGAGTGGTCGCTATAGACAGGGTGGTCTGTATAGACAGGTGGATGTATCACACTGCTGATAACAGGGTTGCCTAAGGTGACCGCTATAGACAGGGTGGTCTGTATAGACAGGTGAATGTAACACACTGATGATAACAGGGTTGCCTAAAGTGACCGATATAGACAGGGTGGTCTGTATAGACAGGCAGCTGATAACAGGGTTGTCTAGAGTGGTCGCTATAGACAGGGTGGTCTGTATAGACAGGTGTATGTATCACACTGCTGATAACAGGGTTGCCTAAAGTGACCACTATAGACAGGGTGGTCTGTATAGACAGGTGAATGTAACACACTGATGATAACAGGGTTGTCTAGAGTGGCCGCTATAGACAGGTGTATGTATCACACAGCTGATAACAGGGTTGTCTTGAATGGCCGCTATATACAGGGTGGTCTGTATAGACAGGTGGATGTATCACACAGCTGATAACAGGGTTGCCTAAAGTGACCGCTATAGACAGGGTGGTCTGTATAGACAGGTGGATGTAGCACACTGCTGATAACAGGGGTGTCCAGAGTGGCCGCTATAGACAGGGTGGTCTGTATAGACAGGTGGATGTATCACACAGCTGATAACAGGGTTGTCTAGAGTGGCCGCTATAGACAGGTGTATGTATCGCACAGCTGATAACAGGGTTGTCTAGAGGGGGTCGGGCAGGGAGGCCACGTGTTCGCTGGCAGCCAATGGGCGCGCATTCTATCCGTGAGCTTCAGACATACAGACAGAATAAGGCAATTATATAAGTAGATATATTACTCTGTATATGTGAAATCATCTTTAAAATATTTCTTTGCTTGCTTGCTTAAGATTCCCTAGCTGTAGATAGTTTTGCTGACTTGTTAATAATTGTCGACTCGTCGTTGTGACGTCATCAATAAATTATTTTATATCTTAGGATATTTCAAGGCTTGATTTCTACGCTACAATATTGTTACTTATGTTGTCTAAACCTGGAGCTTTTTAAACATCACAATTAGAAATGATGTTCATTATTTCTTCTACTTCGATAATAATTATGCTTGGATTATTCATTCGTGGCTTAAAAGTTCTAATTATTTGTTGTTGAAAATTGTCCAAATTAGGATCGTCTTCAGGAATTAAATCGTCCATTAATATGGTCATTGTTTGCTCTTTTAGATATTCTGGTGAATTGTCAATTATGGGAATTCCATTCTTTACATTTGAGGATCTTAATTTATTGAAGAACTTATAAGCATTACCAAATGGATTATCTGTGTAATTTTCTTCAATAACGTTTCGCCAGTTGCATTGGTGTATTTGTTTCTTGCCAACTTGAATGTATTGTAACTGGTTGTTTTATGACGATAATACTAGTTTCTAATATAATGAAAATGATTTTTTATTATTTCCTGTTCATTAGTCCACCAGTCAATTCTGGAAACATGTTTATTAATGGGGGATTTAACCTTCGAAGATTTATATGCTGCTTCTCTCAATAAATTCATGAGTGCGTTCACTATCCCATCAATGTCTTCCTCATTTTTCACTCTGCTTATATCAATTTCCAGTTTTTTGTATCTTGTAATGATATGTTATTAGAAAAATTTGCCCAATTCGCATTTTTTTCAAAGTGGAAATTTGATTATTGAATAAATGACCATTCTTTAACCTGATATCAAATTTAACAGCAAAATGGTCGGAAATATTAGTCAAATCAGAGGTATGCCAGTTGTTTATTAAACTTAGTGAGTGTTTATTCGAGATTGTGAGATCAATTATACTTACTCTCCGCGGCAGGTGGGTGTTTTTTCAGGTTATGTATAAAGAGGTTACATTCGTCTATAATAGGTTGTAATCTATATCCATTAGAGTTTATAACATTTCAAACCATATAGTATGTCTTGAATTAAAATCACCGCAAAGGATTACAGGTTGATTTATATACGTTTTGAGCAGATCTCTAATGAATGTTTGATGAACAGGTTTATAAGTATTCGGATGAATGTATAAATTAGAAATAATTAATTTTGCTTTAACTGTAGAAATAGATATTGTTGTACAAAAATAATTTGTGAATTTTTCCTCTTTGCTGAACTTTATATTTTTATTTAAAATTATAGTTGCCGTATATTTTTCCCAAATTTTATTCGAACATATAATTTGAGAGTCCATATCATAAATAACATTTTCATGTAAAACATATGGTTCTTGAATCAAAAGAATGTCAGGTGAAGGATATTCACATATCAAACAAAATGTTAACGCGGGATTCGATCCCGGTTCATGACTGTCTGGAAACGAGGGTGTTACCCACTCGTCCTTGTCAGGTGGGTCATCTCTAGTGCTGGCTTGTAGTTTACTTATCGCAGTAAAACTTTTTTTTTACATTTTGTTGAATACATCTCACATTTTCAATCATATAGGATATTAATCTATTTAAGATTAAGCTTTAAATTGTATTTGCTACATCATTTCCCTCGTATATTTGTGAATATTGTGTCCTTTGGATAATTTTGTCTATTTGTGATTTGTAAATCGGGCATTCACTTGAATTTGATTTATGGTTTGTAGAAATGTTTTTAAATTTAGGGTGCTTAGAGAAATTGTGACAATTTGGCGCTTCAATACAGTTGTGGCTACCCTGTACACCGCATATTTGACATATTTTAATGTTTTGGCAGTCTTTTGTTTTATGGTTCGGATTAAATTCAAAACAATTTTGGCATTGTCTTACAAATATTCTGTCTTTTGTAGAACATCGCTCAAAATCGGTGTATATCTCATTACCCATTTTTCTTAAAATTTGGTAAACTTTAGTAGTTACTTTTAATACTGTATTGTGATATGCAGAGTTAAATCCCATTCGCGGTACGAGACAAGCGATGCCAAACACGTCCGCACAGTTGGCTTCAGAAGCCATATATCGATTATTCTTATTTTAATTCATTTGAAAAATTCAACTATCCCTGATCATTTATTTTACTCTGGGATGCCGTCACTACAGGATAAAGTACTCTTGGTGAAATTTTATTATTGCAATTCAGAATCTTCCACTGAAGCTTTACGAGCGTTTCGTAACTTTAAAGGTATTCGAAGAGGTAAAGGACCCATGAGTTGCTACTCTCTAAGGAGAATGATAAAATATTTTGAGAAGACTGGATCTCTGGAAGCAAAACCTCGGAGTGGAAGACCATCGACACGCAAGTCAGTGGCTGTTGCGGTTTCGCAGAATGTTGAAGCTATTGAAACGTTATCCACGTATGGAGAAGTAAGTGCTCGACAAGTTTCTCGACAAACGGGGATTTCGTATGGAACAGTTTGGAGAGCTCTAAGAATTTTTCTTAAAAAATACCCGTACAAAATTCAAAGATTTCACGAGCTAAAAGTCGGCGATTTTGAGAAGCGTCAAGAATTTGCTGCATGGGTTTTCCGGCAAATTGATATTGATGAAAACTGGCTGTCGAATGTTCTGTGGACAGATGAAGCTCACTTTTATCTAAATGGAGAAGTCAACACTCAAAACAGCCGCATTTGGGCAACAGGAAACCCTAGGATTTTTACAGAAATGCCACTTCATCATCCCAGAGTTACAGTTTGGTGTGGGTTCACTTCTTCTTTTATTATTGGGCCATTTTTCTTTGAAGAAATAAATGGAAGAACTTTTAAAACCGTTTCTGTAACTGGTGAACGTTATGTTCAACTTTTGAGAGAAAAGGGTTTCCCCATATTGCAGGACAGACAAGCACTGATCGAAATAACATTCATGCAAGATGGAGGACCTCCTCATATCTCCCGCGGTGCCAAACAATTGCTGAAGGATACGTTCGGTGAAGATCGTGTGATAAATCGCCACTTTATACACCAGTGGCCTTCAAGATCACCAGACTTGACGCCTTGCGATTTTTGGCTATGGGGGTACATTAAGTCGCGTGTTTATCGATGCCGGCCTACCACATTGGCCATGTTGAAGGCTTCTATCAGACGGCACGTTTCATCAATTTCAACAGATATGTTATTTAATGCTGTCCAATCTGTCATCTATCGTCTGCAGGCGGTGTTTGAGAATGAAGGGCGCCACATTGAGCAAGGATTGTGATCTAATACAAGAGACAAGGCCTTCAAGAGACAAGTTACCTCATGTGTTATATAAGCTGCCTTGTATTATATTATCTACCAATATTTTGAAGCTCTTTGTGTTGGGTTATGGGTAAATAAATTCTGTCCTCATATCTTGTCTCTTTTTTATTTGTGAACAGTAATTTTTGTTTGTTTGTCATTTGCTCACATCTTATATTATGTCGTGCAGACCAAAGTGTTATAACTTCTCGAATAACACTGGTACACACAATTTTACCCCTTATGTTTAATTTGTCGCTTTTCGCTCATTAAAAGAATAAGCATAAGGAATATTCTCTGTAACCCCCCCACCTTTAGAAATTTTGGGCAAAAAAAAAATAATACAAAATAATTTACTACCACGTTTTTCAACGCAAAAGGTTGATTTAAAAATTATATTTATTTGAGGGGATACATTTTTAAAAATCGTGTACAGTATAATAAACAATGATAACATTTGACAAGCCCATAGGATATTTGGAATAAAGTACGACAAATGTATTTTGTCACTCCCATCTATTTTTCATTTGTTGAATCATGACAAATTTCCAGTTAAATAGTCGAGTGTCGCCAATTATTCAAGAAATTACACATTCCTTATAGCAAGAAATCTTATTAGTAGTACCATCATAATTTTTGGTACTATATTAACATTTCAAAAAATCGTGTATTGAATTCAGCTATGTTTTTCAAACATTCAATATATTTGACAAAACTCTATCAAAAATATAAATATTTTTTTGCTACATGTTTTAATTTGTATATACCTATTTTACATATCTCAGATTGTATTTGAAAATCGTTAACCATTTCTTCTAACTTTTGGCGAAATGGTGCTTTATTAATTAACGATTTGATATTATTAGGATTCTTTCCTGGTATACAAAAATGAAAAATACGTGTAGATCAGTTATACTTTTCAATTAATCAAACAATTTGGCCGCTGAATTTCTGATTCTGGTACAGCGCCATCTAGGGAATGAAATTGTAACTAAAATCAATTTCGAAATTTTCAATATTTGCCATAAAAAATCCCATTGCATTCTGAACACAATGGTGTTTACCGCATTGCTCTAGCGCAAATATTCGCGGAGTTATTAATTTTTAAAGTTGTGCGGGACTTTTGGATCACCCTGTATATTACAACCTAACTACTTATCCATTCTTTGAAATTCTAATAATTTTACGTGAAGCGTTTTGTACAGAAAGGAAAAGATCGCGCGGTGCACCAGTATAGATTTGCATAAATAATTTGATTGTATTGTCTTTCTAAAAATTAAGTATGAATAAAAAATAAATAATAGGAACTCATATATTCAGAAAATAAGGATAAACTGTAGCAATGGGGGGGGGCAACGTATATTTGGCAACCGAGTTATTGAACAAAAAATGGATTTTTTTCCTTATTTCTAATTTTCATCAAAAATCATTGAAACTGTGATTGTTGTTGCCTATTTAAACTTAATAGAGAGAAAAGAAATCTGCTATAGTCATCTTGCATATTTCGGCTCAATCCATTCCGGTGATGAAGTTAATCTTGCTCGGCTGACACGGCCGGCTACCAAGGGGCAAATGCTTTGAACAGGGCCATTTATTCTTTATAGAACTTTTATAAAATATGTGACTTGTGCTCGGCTAGAACACGTCAAGACTTTTGATTTCTAATAAGGTTATTAAGTTTTTAATATTTTAGAAGCGAACCTCCGATTTTTAAATATTTTCAGAAAGACAATTTTCTTCCCAATAAGTAATTGTTTCTTTATTCTGTTTTTGCCTTAACTTATTCCGTTCGTCATAAATCTAAGTTAAATTTTATATATTTAAAGAGTTTTAAAAATTCATTTAAGCTGCTCAAATTGTTTATATTTTGGTATATTCCTCCACTATAAAGTCTTTTGTGCTGTTAATTCTCTATATTAATAATTTTATTTTATGATTCATTAGCGCGCCATCTGTTATCAAAATTCGAAACTATTATAGACGCGCAATGATTCTTTTTAAAAATAAACAATTTCTACTGTCCTTACTGCAATGGAAAAATTAATGGGAGGGCCTGGCTCATCAGTGGTGAACCCTCCCAGCGGTTTCGCCAGTTTAATCTACCATACCGCTGTTATATTGCATTTTTCGAAATTCCTTTTATAGTGATACTGATGCTAGACTCTTTGAATGCGTATTTTAGATGAACTATGGACATAAGCTTTGAGGACAGCAGAATTACATAAATTTATAAATATATTATCCCATAAAATTTTCCATTGCTGTAAGGACAGTAGTAATTGTTTAATTTTAAAAAGAATCATTCGCGTCTATAATAGTTTCGAATTTTTATAACAGATGGCGCGCTAATGTATCATAATATAATTGCTATAATAAAAGACACAATTTGATATTTGCGGAAGAGCGATTGCTCGAAGCATTCTATATATTTATAAATGTATGTAATTCTGCTGTCCTCAAAGCTTATGTCCATAGTTCATCTAAAATACCCATTCAAAAAGTCTAGCAACAGTATCATTATAAAAGGAAGTTCAGAAAATGCATTATAATAGCGATATGGTTGATTAAACTTGCGAAACCGCTGGGAGGGTTCACCACTGATGAGCCAGGCCCTTCCATTAATTTTTCCATTGCAGTAAGGACAGTAGAAATTGTTTATTTTTAAAAAGAATCGTACGCGTCTATAATAGTTTCGAATTTTGATAATTTTATTTATTGATCTTTACACTCTCTCGAGAAATTGAGGAGGTTAATATTTTAACTTATTCTATAATTTCACGTTGTTTTGTTTCCTTTACCTGTACCTATAATGATTGCCTTAGTCAGCAGCATTTGCTATCTCCTTTCATCTCCTTTCTATTGATTTTTGGCAATTCTTCAATGACGATTAAAAAGTATCTGATATATTATATATATTATTCCTGAATGATGAATAAGATCCCACTCTCTTCCATTACTTGTCGCAGGTGGTGATCCAAGCTCAGCAAATGTCGAACAAGATCGGCAGCGGCGCCGCGCTGGACGACATTGAGTTCGTTCCGCGGCCCTGTACTCAGCCTGGCCAGTGCAGCTTCAAACAGGACCTCTGTGGATATTCGCATGGCACCGCCAAGTTTCGTCTGCTGCAAGGCCGAGGACGGGTGCAGAACCCTTCCCTACTCCCCGGGCAACCCTCCTTCAGCGACGGTGAGATGACTTTTTCTTGTAGGGGTGTAGACAAGGTACTTGGTTACACTTAGGACAAGAGCCTTGCACTAACTAATTTATTAAAGCATAGGTTATATAAAGATTAAAAGGTAAAGAAAGGAAACAAAGAGGTTACATCCTCCGTAGAAGGTAAACAAAAACACAGCGTTTTCAGGCTAAACATAACAGTCAGTTGGAGGGGGGGTGCCGACGTCATCCTTCCGGTCACGTGTTATACTTGAGTAGCGGCGCTCGGTGTCCAACACTTTTGATACTATATATGCTTCTGAATTTTAAACAATGCATACACTGGATACAGATCAATGTTCATTTTAAAACATTTTTTTGACAATGTGTTATTTCACGTTGACGTCGAAATAGTTAACTATCTTACAAAATGGCTTAAATATTTTGTTGAAATCTTCAAAACTCACATTATCTAAATAGCCCAACTTTGATGAAAATAAAGAAAACATGCATTTAAATTATACCATTTGATTTTTTTACTTTTAAAATTCTTCTTAGATATTATATTAAAAATAGTACATGTCTGCTACGTGTTCGCGTAATAATACATTTTAAATTTGAAAATCATGATCAAATTTGTGATTATGTAATTTCTTATGCCATTCTACCAAATTATTTTGTATTGACCAGGAATCATAAAATGAAATTCTTTCTTTCTCAGTCAATAAATAGGCGCGTAGTTCCACAACTTTGTGCGTCTCTTTTCGTAATCCTTTGTATTACATGGTGGGGTAACCCAACGACACTTGTTTTCTTCTCGTGGGTGAGATGACTCACAGGGGGCACCACGAGAATTCGACACATCCCAACTAGGTATTCGGAAATTTTTATATATACGGCTTCCCTTGTTTTTGCTCATATAGGTAAAATAAATTATTAGGATGACCTTCGATAAGATATACTTTTGCTGCAAAAGCTGACAATATTCAGGAGTAATGTTAGTGTGGAGCTAGCAATATGCAGAATTGGTGCTATTGGAAAGCCTAATCTGGCAATTTGCGGGAGTAATGCTACTTTAAAAAGCTATAAAGGTTGAGCTGTAAATATGCTAATGGAAAGATCAGGCTGTCAATATTCTGGAGTAATGCTATTGGAAAAGGGAATCTGGGAATATTTAGAAGCGGTGCTAGTGTAAAGGTGAATCTGGCAATATTCAGGAGTAGTGCTAGTGTGGAGGTGAATCTGACAATATTCAGAAGTGGTGCTAGTGTAAAGGTGAATCTGGCAATATTCAGGAGTGGTGCTAGTGTGGAGGTGAATCTGACTATTTTCAAAGGTGATGCTAGTGTAAAGGTGAATCTGGCAATATTCAGGAGTGGTGCTAGTGTAAAGGTGAATCTGGCAATATTCAGGAACGATGCTAGTGTAAAGGTGAATCTGACAATATTTAGAAGTGGTGCTAGTGCAAAGGTGAATCTGACAATATTCAAAGGTGATGCTAGTGTAAAGGTGACTCTGACAATATTTAAAAGTGGCGCTAGTGTAAAGGTGAATCTGGCAATATTCAGGAGTGGTGCTAGTGGAAAAGGGAATCTGGCAATATTCAGGAGTGGTACTAGTGTAAAGGTGAATCTGACAATATTCAAAGGTGATGCTAGTGTAAAGGTGAATCTGGCAATATTCAGGAGTGGTGCTAGTGGAAAAGGGAATCTGGAAATATTTAGGAGTGGTACTAGTGTAAAGGTGAATCTGACAATACTCAAAGTTGATGCTAGGGTAAAGGTGAATCTGACAATATTCAAAGGTGTTGCTAGTGTAAAGGTGAATCTGGCAATATTCAGGAGCGGTGCTAGTGTAAACGTGAATCTGGCAATATTCAGGAGTGGTGCTAGTGTAAAGGTATATCTGACAATAATCAAAGATGATGCTAGTTTAAAGGTGAATCTGGAAATATTCAGAAGTGGTGCTAGTGTAAAGGTGAATTTGGCGATATTCAGGAGTGGTGCTAGTGTAAAGGTGAATCTGACAATATTCAAAGGTGATGCTAGTGTAAAGGTGACTCTGACAATACTTAAAAGTGGTGCTAGTGTAAAGGTGAATTTGGCGATATTCAGGAGTGGTGCTAGTGTAAAGGTGAATCTGGCAATATTCAGGAGCGCGGTGCTAGTGTAAAGGTGAATCTGGCAATATTCAGGAATGGTGCTAGTGTAAAGGTGAATCTGACAATACTCAAAGTTGATGCTAGGGTAAAGGTGAATCTGACAATATTCAAAGGTTTTGCTAGTGTAAAGGTGAATCTGGCAATATTCAGGAGTGGTGCTAGTGTAAAGGTGAATCTGACAATATTCAGAAGCGGTGCTAGTGTAAAGGTGAATTTGGCAATATTCAGGAGTGGTGCTAGTGTAAAGGTATATCTGACAATACTCAAAGATGATGCTAGTGTAAAGGTGAATCTGGAAATATTCAGAAGTGGTGCTAGTGTAAAGGTGAATTTGGCGATATTCAGGAGTGGTGCTAGTGTAAAGGTGAATCTGACAATATTCAAAGGCGATGCTAGAGTAAAGGTGAATCTGGCAATATTCAGAAGTGGTGCTAGTGTAAACGTGAATCTGGCAATTTTCAAGAGTCGTGCTAGTGGAAAAGGGAATCTGGTAATATTCAGGAGCGGTGCTAGTGTAAAGGTGAATCTGGCAATATTTAGGAGTGGTACTAATGGAAAAAGGAATCTGGCAATATTCAGGAGCGGAGCTAGTGTAAAGGTGAATCTGGTAATATTCAGGAGTAGTGCTAGTGGAAAGGGGAATCTGGAAATATTTAACAAAACGGTTCGAAGCAAAATAATGGGTTAGCACACGATTGACACAAGAATACGCAATTGCATATTGCTGTTTTATGACATTGAGCTGCTGTGAAATATGGAGCTTTAATGTGGTATTCACCGAATACAAATCAAAAACCACATTCCATTACCTTCCATAAATAGATATATTAAAAATTGTAATGAGATTTTTTTTCTAATTGAAAGAAAAGCGCTTTAAAGTATTGACTGGATTTTGTGATAAAGGTAAATAATAGTTACGGAAAATCACTTGAAAGTATATAATTATTGTAGTTTTAGTTATACACATACTGTGGAAGCTTTAGTTCATAGCAAATCCCTAGTTCATATGCGACTGTGTTTTTAAACTATCTCGTTTTATCAAGAAAGAAGAGAGTGAGTCACTAATAATGTTTAAAACTTCAATTTATTGAGGTTTCAGACGACTACGTAGATGTAAACTGTATTACTGGAGACCAACGCCTATGAAATCCCTAAATTATGTTCCAATGGATATTTGAATTCTTGAACATGGCATTTGAGAAATATCAACCCAAAGTTTTGATGGGACATTGAGAAGTTCTTCCAGAAAAGTAGATGCAAATAACTCGACATAAAACCTTTTCGCATACGCTGAAAGCCGTATGGTACAAAATAGTGATTTTAAAATTATAAAATTCTTATTAAAATGAAACCGTAGACATTTATTATTGTTTTCGATTATATATATACTAGACGAATGGCCCGGGCAACGCCCGGGTTTTACCCGAGTGCGAATATATTTTAAAAACGTTGTCTTGGGTGGTCGCTATAGACAGGGTGGTCTGTATAGACAGGTGGATGTAACACACTGCTGATAACAGGGTTGTCTAGAATGGCCGCTATAGACAGGTGTATGTATCACACAGCTGATAACAGGGTTGTCTAGAGGGGGGGCAGGGAGGACACGTGTTCGCCGGCAGCCAATGGGCGCGCATTCTATCCGTGAGCTTCAGACAGAATAAGGCAATTATATATATAGATATATATATATGTTATATTGAAATATATATTTTTAAAATGTGATATAAAGGTATTATTTAAAATGTTATATTAAAATATTTTATTTAGAATTGTTATATTAGGGTGTTATTTTATTTAAAATTATATTTCATCGATTCAAATACTCTGTTTAAATCGACCGCTAGAGGTCACGCTTTCTCTATAAATATTCATTGTTGTTGTTCCCCGTTGGTCGGCTCAAAACCTTTGTACAATATGTAAATAATCTTTTGTTTTTCTTTATTCTACTCGCCTTAAGCCAGGCATTACTTTAATCAAATTATGTTCTTATATATTACTTTAGCTCAAATAAAACAATCTCTGATCTCAATCATTTTTCCTTTTAAATAGAGAATTGAGAAGTTCTTCCAGAAAGGTAGATGCAAATAACTCGACATAAAACCTTTTCGCATACGCTGAAAGCCGTATGGTACAAAATAGTGATTTTAAAATTATAAAATTCTTATTAAAATGAAACCGTAGACATTTATTATTGTTTTCGATTATATATATGTTATATATTGAAATGTTATATAAATGTATTATTTAAAATGTTAAATTAGGGTATTGTTTTATTTAAAAATATATTTCATAGATCCAAATACTCTGTTTAAATCGACCGCCAGAGGTCATGCTTCCCATATAAAAGCTCATTGTTGTTGTTCCCCGTTGGTCGACCCAAAACATTTGTACATTATGTAAATACGCTTTTCATTTTTTTATTCTTACGCCTTAAGCCAGGCAGTACTTTAATCAAATTATGTTCTTATATTTATATTACTTTAGCTCAAATAAAACAATTTCTGATCAAAACCATTATTATTTTTATTTCAAGATTATTCAGCCACGACTGCATCACCAATACCATATAATACTAAAAAGAACCAGCAAATATCACCATTACAATAATCCTCAACATTATCTAAAATTCAAACAGAAAATATATCTTTTTTCTTTAATATAATATATATATATATATGTTATACTATACGAATGACCCGGGCTACGCCCGGGTTTACCCGATTAAATGTTTTATTCAAACACTATTCGTTATAATTATAAATTGGCGCCGTGGATGTCACTCTTTTGAAACGTCCCGATCCAAACTTTACAGTCAGATTAGTTACGATATAAATCTTCAAATCGAGCGAGCGTCTATAAATATTTCGATTTAGATCAAGTATTCTAATTATTAAGCGAACTATTATTAATAAAATTTTGAGAAGATTTCGATTTTAAACGTATTTATAACCTTGATAGAGGGCGCTGTTCGTGAGCTAAGTAGAATAATTTGAATATATAGTTTTAATATTTAATTTATATATAATTTAAAATAGCATATCGTTTTCCTCGTATTTTTTTACCTATGTATGAAAATTTTGGTTTGAATTAGTGAACTACTGCGAATTTGTAAACCGGACATACAAACCAACAAACAAACATACAAACATTCATTTATATATATATATATAGAAGATATAATATAAATGAGTTTTAAAAATTGTTAAAAAAAAAATGCATCAGCCGGGAATCGAACCCGGGCCGCCCGCGTGGCAGGCGAGCATTCTACCACTGAGCCACCGATGCGTATACAAAATGGCCATATTTGGGTATTCATTCCATTCCGGATTACTCCGCGTAAAAAAAAAGTTCTTCAAATGAAAAATAGAAATAGCCAAAAATACTAAGCAAATTGTATCCAAAAATTTTCCTCAGGTTTATAAAAAGCGACATGCAAAATTTGGTACCAATTGGTTCAGTAGTTTTTGAGTTTATCGCGAAACAGACAGACAGACAGAAATTGACTTTTATATATATAGAGATTAGTGTTTAGGTATTTGATTTAATTCATATAGTTGATATAATAGTATATATTTATATTATATTTTTTATAAATGAGTTTTAAAAATTGTTAAAAAAAAAATGCATCGGCCGGGAATCGAACCCGGGCCGCCCGCGTGGCAGGCGAGCATTCTACCACTGAGCCACCGATGCGTATACAAAATGGCCATATTTAGGTATTCATTCCATTCCGGATTAGTCCGCGTAAAAAAAATAGTTCTTCAAATTAAAAAAAGAAATAGCCAAAAATAATAAGCAAAATGTAGCCAAAATTTTTCCTCAGGTTTATAAAAAGCGACATGCAAAATTTGGAACCAATTGGTTCAATAGTTTTTGAGTTTATCGCGAAACAGACAGACAGACAGGAATTCACTTATATATATATAGAGATTGAAATATATATTTTTAAAATATTATATAAAGGTTTTATTTAAAATGTTATATTAAAATATTTTATTTAGAATTGTTATATTAGGGTGTTATTTTATTTAAAATTATATTTCATCGATTCAAATACTCTGTTTAAATCGACCGCCAGAGGTCACGCTTTCTCTATAAATATTCATTGTTGTTGTTCCCCGTTGGTCGGCTCAAAACTTTTGTACAATATGTAAATAATATTTTGTTTTTCTTTATTCTACTCGCCTTAAGCCAGGCATTACTTTAATCAAATTATGTTCTTATATATTACTTTAGCTCAAATAAAACAATCTCTGATCTCAATCATTTTTCTTATTAAATATAATATATATATTTAACATATTTTAACTTGTTTCAGATTAGTTCACAGGACGTGTGCGGAGTAATAAACGCCACAATTGTATCACAATATAGTAAATAAATGATATAAGCTTCTCCTTCCTCCGATAGACGTAAAAGACTAAAAAGATAGAGCGATGAGTATATATATATGTGATATCTTGGGACCTCTGGGACCAGTGTTACCTGATGCTAGACGAACCTCGATGTCAACTCTACCGTGCAGTCGTGGTGGAAGGCGACACAGCTGGGCCAAAGGTGAAATAAACAAACAGAGATTCCACTAAAAAGCGTCTGACATCAAGAAGGAATGGAGAGAGTGGAGAGAGAGATCTTTAGAGCAAGTGTTACCGTTGGGATCCAAGCGCAGTCTAACAATTCTTGCTTCTCGATTTAACACCACGACCTGTCTTCGTTCCCATTGGTCGAAAGGTGTCACATGGCCTTTTTCTATTGGTTGGCCTATTTAGGTGATTCTTTCCTAATTGGTGGGACTATGTCACATGGCCGTTGGCTATTGGTTGACCTACTTAGGCGTTTCCTTCTAATTAGGCCTTGCGGCTTTCTTTGATGGAAGATACGTCCGGCCTTGTTCCGGAAATATTGGGCGTCTCTCAACTTTCATAACTTCTGCGGTCACCAGATACGCCCGGCCTTGTCAGGAAGTATTGACTGTACAAGTTATTAATAATTGTACCCGCTTTAAGCCTACTTCCTATGTCTTGCTGCTACTTTCTGTCCTAAGCCTGATTAGTTTTAACCTTAACTTTCTCCTGTTAGTCTCCATTCCTTCTATCTGTACCAGTGCTATACTTTATTAGATTCTTACGCGGTACAGATTGATGTTAGTTGAGGCTTTCTATTTGCAGTACATAAGAAGTTATATACAGTCATGGGGTGGAACATGTGGTAGTAGATATCTGGACTATTTACAACAATTCCATGGTCTTAAATCATCACATATATGTGATAATCTGTATATAGCAATATGTAACCCCACCACAATCTATGCAATGTATCGTCAAAAGATTTAATAAAAGTTAGGCTTCGCGAAAAAGGGAATAACAATTAACAGGATTGCATCATCCAGAAGGTAAAGGTCAATGCCCAGGACCCATAAAACTTAAGTTCAAAGACCTTCTTCTTCCTGGAAGATTGCAATCATGGCGACGATGGAGGTACTAAGCCAATCACAGTTAAGCATGACGAATCCACAAACAATCACCTTTAAGCATGACCAATTGATAGCGAATCAGCAGAGAGCTCGTGGAAGGATCTCCACCAATGAGAAGTCGAGAGAGTTAATGACGATGATCTCGGACAAGAAGTTAAAGGAGAAGGTAGGTGAGCGTGCTAGAAGCAAGGTGTGCTCAACATAGGCTCCAGCCAAGGTAGTGTCCGCTCCATCATATGAAAGGCAAAGTACCTCCTCCAGTCTCATCACTCTCTCCCTTTCGCAAGGTCAATTTTCTATCCCATCCAGGTGTGCTCGTTATTCCCCTGTGTAAAACCACCATTCGACAAGACTGCGCCATCAATCACCAATCCAATCAAATCCACCCAACCACACAATTCACCACCAATTCAACATAATCCGACATAGGATTCAACAATTCACCAGGAATCACCAGGGTTCGACAGGATTGTTACAGAGTCAACAGCAACCCGACAAGGTAAACACCAATCCTACAGTGAGTCGATAGGATCTTACATAACTTAACACGATCCGACAGAGAGTCGACAGGATTCACACGGTTATCACATATATGACACGACGTTAAAAAAAACGTATATTTTAAAATTAACATAAAAACAAAAAATGTCCCCACCACGATACTATCAAGAGATGCTAAAATGTTAAGTTGTCCTTTTAACAATGACCCAGGTAACCTATGTTCAGATCTGTTCATGTACGCGGACCTGACAAACAAGGACCTGCTACCTAAGAGCAATGCCCTTCTCCTGAGCGAAGAGATCCCAATCAGCAGAGCTTCCTGCGTCAAGTTCAACTACTACCTATCTGGCCCAAGTAAGTTATCGCCTAGTGCACGTGATGGGTAACGTATGAAGGTGGTGTCTGCCTGTCTACTCTCGATCAATAGGACCCGGGATCGAAACCCGCATCGAGTTGCTTTTTTTTTTTTCAGAAATTAATAATTAATGATTTGGCTTCTGTTTCTTTGAAAAAGTCCAACCCAAAAAACTAATATAAATATCTTAAAGAGTGTTTGGTACCTTGTAAGACTAAAGTTCTGCTTTCTAAGCGCAAGTGTAGACTTGTATTGCAGTTAAACAGTTACAAACCTTTTTACCCACCACGATTATCATATCCTGTACCACATGTTCTTGATATTAGGTTACAACATACACATGATAATTGGCATATTTATTTTAATATAATTTCTATGAATCTATATATTTATCAAACTTATTAAATAGGTTAATTTCTATGTGTTTTTTAACTAAACCTTTTGTGAAATTACAATGTTAAATGAATCCTTTCTTTTTGTTTCTCTAATAGACACATTGTGGAATAACAAAACTAAACAGAATCATATTGATGCTAAAAGATGAAATGAACAAATATAAGTCTTCTTGTATTGGCCAACACTCCGAGTGAGACAATTCCCAATACTGGGCGTTGGCTCATTCTCTTGACAAATTAATTTCCAGGAAACTCCGTATGTTCGAGAAATTTAGTTTCAAGATGTTTATTATATAGGTGAATGTGCTATCGAAATATAGATTTTCCTTCAGTAAAATTATAATAAGGTGTGTCTATAAATATATTTTTGTTATTGCTTACATTTTTTGTCAGGCACCAAGAAAGATTTGATCTACTTTTCTAATATTTACACAGGGATGGAAATTTGGCAAATATATTTGGTAAAATTGTTATAGATTTTATTTTAAAATATTTAATTTATAAAAATAGTCTATATTTCTCCTCATATTTTTCATAATCCAGTAGAAGATCGACTTTTTTGGAGAAAATCCACTAGTCTATTTATAATAATATAATATACTTTTTTGTTGTTAGTTTTTATTGAAGTTTTAACATATCTATGGCAAATATTGGTATATTACTGTGAGAAAGTTTGTATTTTTTATTAGGACTTGTTGTCCAAACAATTTGTGCTAAAGTCTGTTTATTTACGTACTTAGATGTGCAAATATAACTTCAAGGTCACAGCCTTGCCAACGGTTTAGGTTACTTCACCCTTTCATCATGTAGACTTGATGCATTATCGCGTCACCTCTTATTGGAAATTTGAACTATTCAAGACCACGTATACGTTCATTTAAAAATAAACATAGGAATCATAAATAGTTCAAATTACCAATAATTTCCATCATGGGGGTTTCATCGCAAATTTATAATAATAGTCAAGATTCCAAACAGGAGGGAGTTGAACTGTTACTGAAAGCCCTCGCTGGAATTGAAACATTTTTGATTCCACGATATATATATATATATATGTGATATCTTGGGACCTCTGGGACCAGTGTTACCTGATGCTAGACGAACCTCGATGTCAACTCTACCGTGCAGTCGTGGTGGAAGGCGACACAGCTGGGCCAAAGGTGAAATAAACAAACAGAGATTCCACTAAAAGCGTCTGACGTCAAGAAGGAATGGGATGAGGAGAGAGAGAGAGATCTTAAGAGCAAGTGTTACCGTTGGAATCCAAGCGAAGACTCACTATTCTTGCTTCTCGATTTAACACCACGACCTTGCTTCTTTCTAATTGGCTGACCTATTTAGGTGATTCTTTCCCAATTGGCGGGACCATGCCACGTGGCCTTTTTCTATTGGTTGACCTATTTAGGTGATGTCTTCTCTGATTGGCCCTGCGGCTTTCTTTGGTGCTGCTTTTGTCGGAAGATATCCGGCCTTGGTCCGGAAATACGGGGCGTTACTAGACTTTTATGGTTTCCGCGGTCACAAGATACGTCCTGTCTTGCCCAGGAAATATTGTCTTGTAAATTATTTATAGTTGGGCTAGTTTTAAGCCTCTTTTGCTAGGCCTTGCTTCGACTTCTGTCCTAAGCCTGATTAGTTTTAACCTTAATTTTCTCCTGTTAGTCTCCATTCCTTCTATCTGTACAGTTGCGATACTTTATTAGATTCTTACGCGGTACAGATTGATGTTAGTTGAGGCTTTCTATGTGCAGTACATAAGAAGTTATATACAGTCATGGGGTGGAACATGTTGTAGTAGATATCTAGACTATTTACAACAATTCCATGGTCTTAAATCATCACATATATATGTGTAGACAACTAGACGGGTGCCACCACCATCATAGATTTATACCCTATGTACGGAGATGTGACCAAATACACGAGTTCCGCCATTATTAATGTATAATCTAGGTTCCTGTGAATATATAGACAATTACTAGGGCAGCACCTTTATGTTCATGAACGTTTTAAAATCAGAAAGACATTCTTAATTTTCTCTTCGACTTGCACCAAAATATCGTCCACTGATCGATTTATATTTGTCAGTTATATATGCAGGTTCGAAAATAATCTATAGAAAACTTTGTGAAAAGGAGCATTGCTACTCCTCACTTTGTCCATAAGAACACCCACTCTATCGCCAACGTGTCCTGACATACCTTGCATTGTTCCAGACTACCCCACGCTCAATGTTTATAGAAAGAACCTCAATACCAATAAACAAGAAAAGATGTTCATGGCAACCAATGAGGACACGGCAGCAAAGAGCGAGAACAAGATCCTGCTTCCTGTTGGCCGCTACCAGGTTATCTTCGAGGTGTTGAAGGGCGTCGGTCCGCAAGGCTTCGTAGCCTTCGACAACGTCCGGGTGACGACGGACTGCAACGGTGAGTGCGTCCTGGATCCTCATTCCCTCGGGATATCACCGTGACTTTCTCCTACACTGCGTTCTTTTCTAGCGACGTTTAAAGGACAATGACGACGTCAGAGATGGTAGTATTTTCGCAGCTTCAGATGCTCATTATATATATATATATATTAAAAATAAAGAAGTCATCTCCTGACCACGAGCACATGTGTATTTTAGATGGCCGAGCGCCATCTAGTGGAGCAAAAATAAACTGAAGGTTCATTTAGCTTGCTCCGTGATATTTGGCCAACCCAATTTCTTGATTATCAAAAAAAGCCA
Organism: Cordylochernes scorpioides; assembly: GCA_030710605.1. Lineage (NCBI taxonomy): Eukaryota > Metazoa > Arthropoda > Arachnida > Pseudoscorpiones > Chernetidae > Cordylochernes > Cordylochernes scorpioides. Next base: position 107,453,794 of record CP092886.1, on the reverse strand, counting down.
TCCACGAACGCGTTTCGCGCTGTTGGCGCTCGTCAGCGTGGAGTAGGCTGTAACCACTGCGACCAATGGCTTACCGAGAAATCAAGAAATGGTTATTTAAGGCCAAATTTGCGTAAATATTCATTGTAATATTTAAAAATTATTTTTGCTCCACCAGATGGCGCTCTGCCATCTAAAATGCACATGTGCTCGTGGTCAGGAGATGCCTTCTTTATTTTTAATATCAACACCTGACTCACACTTATCTTTTATTATTTTTTGTTCTATTGATTTTTCATGTGTTAAGCGTATTTACGCAAATTTGGCCTTAAATAACCATTTCTTGAATTCTCGGGAACCCATTGGGACCAAAAAAATAAAATCTTTTTGGTCGCAGTGGTTACAGCCTACTCCACGCTGACGAGCGCCAACAGCGCGAAACGCGTTCGTGGATAGCTTTTCTTGATTTATCAAGAAATTGGGTTGGCCAAATATCACGGAGCAAGCTAAATAAACGTTTAGTTTATTTTTGCTCCCTTAGATGGCGCTCTGCCATCTTAAATGCACATGTGCTCGTGGTCAGGAGATGCCTTCTTTATTTTTAATATCAACACCTGACCCACTTATCTTTTTTTTCTGTTGTTTTTTTTTTCATATATATATATATATTAAATTTGGACATAAGATACCTTTTATAACGTTCCCAGGCGATAGTTGCCATATATAAATATAGAGGCTATAGCAGAAATTTGAAGCTTGGGATAGAATAATTTTGAATCCCTCACATTTTTTTATTTTCAAGGAATTTCATATCAAAAAGTCAAAAACCGCTAGAAAAAGCTATGGATTTTTAAAAGCTTTTATTTAACTTGTTTCCCTGTCAGTCCGTCCGTCTGTCTGTCTGTCCAGAAATCTTGTAATCAATAGTAGTCACGTAGGAATCTGAAATTTGGTACACTTTTCAGAACCCGATCACAATGCAAGTCGACAAATTTTGAGACTTCTGGGTTATCAGGATGGCCGGATATGGAAAAATTTTCAAATTGTCTTTCAAATTTTGTAAATTGAAATTAATATACTTCCAGATCACATAGAAGTTTGAAACTTTTTACACTCACTCAGTCCAATGAACAATGCAAGTGTACAAATTTCAGACTTCTGGGTGGTCGGAGTGGCCAGGAATGAACAAATTCATGAAATAAACTTTTGATTCTAAGTTTAATAAATCCATGACTAAAAACTAACTAAATAAATATAAGATGAAAATACATTTTTTTAAAAAGCCTTTATTTAAATGCACTGAAAAGGAAAAAATAAAATATTTTATCCTCTGTCATTGAGCAATTAGATGTATCTGAATGAAAATAAAAGCGACGGGGGACGATCATATTTAGAGAAGAGGTAAAAATATGCAAACACTTATAAAAATCGCTAATCAGTTGCTATATATTAAATCATATTGTGTTAGAAATTCATGATGATCGTTCTCCTCGCCGTTTTCATTTTCACTCAGATACATCTAATTTCTCAATGACAGAAGATAAATATTTTATTTTTATTTTTCAGTGCATTTAATTAAAAGATTTAAAAAATATATATTTTACTTATATAATTATTAAATACTAGACGAATGGCCCGGGCAACGCCCGGGTTTTACCCGAGTGCGTTTATATTTTAAAAACGTTTTAATTCAAATACTATTCGTTACAATTATAAATTGGCGCCATGGATGTCACTCTTGTGAAACGTCCCGTTCCAAACTGTGCGTTTTTAAAATGTTTTAATTAAAATACTATTCGTTACAATTATAAATTGGCGCCGTGGATGTCTCTCTTGTGAAACGTCCCGCCCCAAACTGTGTGTGTCTTGAAAATATAAAAATAAAAATGTGAATTTTCATAAAGATTTCATCATGTCGATTTTTTTTTTTTTGCATTTCACCTACTAAATCGATAGAGATAATTACATTTGCAACATGAACTTAGGTATATTGACTAAATAGAAAACTGCATAGTAATAAAGATAATTTTTTAAAGGCACCATATCGGTTTTTTTTTCAATAAAATCGAAACAAAAATTAACGATAAATAACGATAATTGCCTTAAAAAGAAATTGCCTTAAAAAAAAAGAAACATTCGCGGTGATTTTGTCTTGCATTCGTTTATACAATTATTATATACGAATGACCCGGGCAACGCCCGGGTTTTACCCGATTAAATGCTTTTATTCAAATACTATTCGTTACAATTATAAATTGGCGCCGTGGATGTCATTCTTGTATAATATATAAATGAGTTTTAAAAATTGTAAAAAAAAAAATGCATCGGCCGGGAATCGAACCCGGGCCGCCCGCGTGGGAGGCGAGCATTCTACCACTGAACCACCGATGGTTATGAGAAATCCCATCCGTGAGCTTCAGACAGACAAACAAACAGACAGAATAAGGCAAATATATAAGTAGATAATTTTAATAATAACACTATATTTTTACTAAAGATTAATCTTTACCTACCGAACAGAGAGGCCGGTATAACCGCAACAAAGTTATATAAATATATATATGTTAACGTTGCAATAACTAATAAATAAAATGTAGACACAGGATTTTATGTGAATGTATGTTAGTCAAATAAAATATAATATAAATGTCGAAATTATTGCCGGAAGGACCTTGGTCTATAAAAATAAAGGTCACCTCTCCAACAGATGCTGAAATAAAGCGCCATCCTTTGGGAAGAGGTAACGTTTATTTTTATTGATCAATGTCTCTTCGGTAAATTTCCATCTATTATTTTGGGCCGTAGAATTTATCTAGTCACTTTAGCAGCTAAACACCTCTTCGGAGAATTCTGAAGATTTCATATTATCCATTATAAGTCTCAGGAAATCAAGCCCGCCCTGGACTGACGAGGGCCATTAGCTCGAACGATGGTCTCCAGATGGGCTCTCCTCAATTTGCCAAAGCTGATGTTATGGTTTTATCACTGAAATGAATCCGCTAGTTTGCAGAGACGGATAATAAATGGCTCTTAACTAAGGTGTCTGTTTGAGGGAGATATGACCTTTATTTTTATTGATTTATAAAGTCGAAAGAGTATTAGGATCATAGATGTTGACAGGTCAATCTTTTCATCTCACATGTCGCTAAATCCAATATTTTTGAAACTTTTTCGAGATCCTAAAGCCGCAGAAAATAAGCTAAAATATATCGAAATATTACTACCTAAATTTTGATCACATCATTATTAAAGTGATGTAAACTTACGTGCTAACGTTTGAATCGCCTCACCATTTAGCGGAGTGATTAACAAATTCACAAACTACAACCAATCGTGTGATTTTATATCATACATGTGTTTTACATATTAAATAACATTTTTGTTTTAGCTCTCACTTAGGTTTAAGTATTTTTACTTAAAAGGAATTTTTGATTTCTATATAAAAACGTAATGTTAACAATATAATAATCGAGTTGTTACAAAAGGCAAGAGACGTTGTAACGCAGGCGATGTTGGATGTGCAGACGTGCGACCCACCACAACCCCAAGGCCACCACCAAGTAATTATTTAAACTAAAAAATTAAACATCCAGTACTAAATCTGCTTATTTGCAGAGAATATCTTCAAATGCGATTTTGAAAAGGACTTTTGTAACTGGCAAAGAGACGCGTGGAAATTATCGTACTCCTCCATGATGAAAAACAACTATTTCCCCGAGTATGACAACACCAAGAAGAACTACCAAGGTAGGGAAACAGGCTGTTGTAGTGCGGGCTCCAACAAAGGATGCGCAGGACGCTTCGCCTACCACAGTCTGGCTGCGGGCCACGAGCCCTCCCTGGCCAAGCTCACCAGCCCCGCCATCCCGCGGACTTGGAACGCCACTGAGGGATCGTGTCTCTCTTTCTGGTTCCAAATCAACGGCGCAATCGTGGGAGGGTGAGTCGTCCACCTTTATACAGCACTGGCTTTTAGAAGAGAGAGACCCGTATGACCATCTTAAATCTAGGTATAATAATGCATATATTAAAATTTTGTACAAATTAATTTACTGGATATTTGTTTCTTTTAAATAATATCATCAAATATGATCTCTACAGACCTTACTGCCATGATATAAGTTATCGAATGAGAGGGCTTGGCTCATCAGTAGTGAACCCTCTCAGCGGTTTCGCTAAATTAATCTCTAGACCGCTTTACTATTGTATTGGATTGGTTTTGGATATACCCTGTATTTTCTACGGAAGGCAGCTTAGGGGTGTTTAGTGAACTATGGACATAATCTGCCTTTCATAGAAAATACAGGGTATATCCAAAACCAATCCAATACAATAGTAGGGCGGTCTAGAGATTAATTTGGCGAAACCGCTGAGAGGGTTCACTACTGATGAGCCAAGCCCTCTCATTCAATAACTTATATCATGGCAGTAAGGTCTGTAGAGATAATATTTGATGATATGATTTAAAAGAAACACATTGGCAGTAAATTTATTTACACAAATTTTTAATGATATATGACAATTAAATTTATAAATTTAATTTACTAATAAATGTTTATATTTATATAATATATATAGAAGTTTTTGAGCAATCTATATCCCTAATAGGCACAATATCTAAATAATTTAACAGAATATATTTTCCTAACTTGAAAAATATATATTTTATGAAAACTGGTATTTTTCCACAAAGAACCTAACAGACAAAACAGAAATAAAATTTCTCAAAATTATTTTCAATACAAAAATTAACCGACAACACCTTATGTTAACCTTAGCAACACGAGGCAATAGCGGTTAATTTTTTCAAAAATATTTTGACAAAGAAAACGGGTTAAAATAATGTGCGTTTGGTTTATGACACCAGTATAAAACGTAATGGCGGTGATAAAGAATGAGCTAAAACACCAGTTTTGACAAAAGAAGAAGCCGCCTCTGCACTAATAAGAGCCAAATCCCCAAACTATGTTATATACGTATTTTGTATGGATTTGTCAAAACCAATGTTGTGCCTCATTCATATCACCACCATTACGTTTTGTAGTGAATCGATAAACGAAATTCATTGTTCCAATGCATTTTTAGAGGGAGAGGTTCCACCTTTGGTACATATTAATGTATATACCAGAAGAGGAACCTCTCCCTTTGAATGTGTATCAGAACGATGACACTATGCATCATCCTAGTAAATAAATATACTACTGATGATAAATAATTAACCACAACACAAATTTTGGCAAATTCAGACATAATGCCAACCTGTTAACCATAGTTTAGGGCTTTGGACCTCATTAGTACATTTTGTTAGAAAATATTTGTTGTTTTCTTTTCAATAAAAGAGTATCTTGCCAATGGTACGCAGTCGTGAACATTTTCTTCAAAATACAATAAAATAAATGTATATCACAGTTTTTGTTGTCGTGTCCATTGAAGAGCCTCAGATGTCTTTATGCATCTCTATCACAGCAGTCGTAATGTATTCTATCTTTGGTATATTTAATATAATATATTTTTTAATAATTTAATATATAAATAAAAAAATATATATAATTATTGCTTTAACTGAGTAAGAAATACTTTACTTGAGGCGTGAAGAAGAAATAAAATAGAATACTCGATTACGTATTTACATATTACAAAATATTGCAGCAAGTTTGACTTCTCTAATTTTCCACGTGGCAATATTCTGTGCCCGTCAAAAGGAAATAACAATAAATTTATATAGTGTAAACCCGAGAAATCTGGCAGTTGACTTCACAGAGTTTGTTCTATAAAATTTAATTTAAAATAGAATATATATATATATATATGTAATGAGTTTTATACAACATATATATTAACTATATCTCTATTTATATTATATATATAGCACGTATAATATTTACTTATTTATAGAAATAGTATTCAATTTTATCATGTGGATCATCGGAATAAATTAAAATATTTAATTATCTAATTGAAATCTAATATACGCACAAAACGTCACGGATTAATATGATCAGCTTATTCCATATCTGATTGCTGTAACATGCAGTGGTAGAAAAATATATATTTTGAGCAAAAATATCTATTGGAAAATATGTTCATAAGCCAATTTATATCTATATTATCTTATGGAGGCAATTTCCCTGTTAAGTGAATGTAAGAATTACAATTGTGGTATCATATTGAGACGTCAGAGCTGTTATGAATACGTCTGAGAGCTTCCATTGAGTGTTGTCATATTATTCAGAGACTTGCCGCCGTCAACTATCGAATAAAGTCAACACGACCTTTGAAACAGTATTGAGCTTGTACATCGCGTTTCCTAAGTCTCGTAACAAGCGCGCATGGTTTTATCGGCATAATCTCCACAAATGCTGCATGCAAGTCATCAACCCAGAGTTGTCTTTAGATTATTTTCTCTATTTCTGCATGTAGTTCATTGACCCACAGAGGGCTTTTGTCTTTATTTCTATCATCAATTCTTTGAAAGTCAGAAAAACTTTCAGCTTGCAATTGGCTCGCAAACTTCGCAGAGATGATTTAGAAAATATGAATATAATAGAATTAATTTCTTTTTAGGAAGAGCGTAAAACCTTCACTTCTCTCTCTGGAAGAATATGAGTTTTTTAATTATTTCTTTCTATCTGAAGACACCAGAATTTTCATTCTTCTTTCAAAGAACAAACGAAATCGTTTGTAGTTTTGCAACTTTGTAAGATGCATCAAGATCATTTTATTGGCTCCATTAGCGCCACACACAATATTTAATGACTCGGGGTTATTCAGGTTAAAAGCCCAACAGCAAGACAATGCCAAAGATTGGACCGACGTATGGAGCCGCACCAATGCCCTCGGCAAGAGGTGGCGCCATGCTTTCGTCGCCATGAACAGCTCTCTCTCCGGCTATAAGGTGAGGCTTCCGCTCACCGTCCGTTTTTCCGGAGGCGTCAACTGCGCGGTGTGCAGGTTGCCCTTGTCGCCAATGTCACGGTCGGGGTGGTGGCGCTGGACGACGTCGAATGGTTCGAGGGAGGCTGCCCCCCGCACCGTGAGTGCCACCGCTGTGTCCTAGAAAAATGCATTTTAAAATACAATTTATTTTCTAAGATAAATTTATTTTACGTTTATATTTAGCAAATTATTTTTTTTTGTATACCGGTTAAATGATTGTTGTTCTCGACAGTATAAATCATAAAAATAAATTCTCCAAAGAGCGATAAAATCATATTTTAAAAAAAGCATTCCAGTATGCTAGAAAAATCAAAATTGAAAGCTGAAGTTATATCGAACTGATATTGATTGAAACACATCAATAATCATTAGAAACAAATCAACCTCTGTTGATATTAAGTGAAAAACATCAAACTTTATATAGTACTGGCGAATGTACCCAGCTTTGCCCGGTTTTTACCCGAGTAAAAGTTCGCCTAACGAACATTTGTTAAAACCATTCTAACAAACATCCGATCCCTACTTAATCTATACTTGTCAAGATAAATTTATGTGTGATACTCTGCTCCACCTAGCTGTACCTTTTCACACGTTGCAGTGTTCGAACAAAAAGGCAGTTTTGATACCTCAAACAAAATTTATTGATGATCAAATGTATACAATACATCAAAATGAAAATTAACAATAAAATTATCCCTACATAATTGTCATTTGAATATATCCTATTGTCAAAACATATATATACATAATTGATGGTAGAATAAACATGTTTCTTCACTTGTGATATTAAACAATATTACAAACGAATTTCAATTGAAAAATAATTTTATTATTATTCATATCATCATCAAATGATTTAATTTGACGATTGATGGTCAACTTTATCTTAGTAGTGCTAAAAACCAACTCTGATTTAATAAAAAAAAAAATTCAAAAACCTTCCCGGGGATATATCTAATAATTTCCCAAATTTCACGGCGATTGGTTGTATGGTTTTTGAATCTATCGAGTACAGACAGACACACATTCATTTATATATAATATAATGCTGACGTTTCGTCGACCGTGGGTCACGAACAGTTGGCAAAAAAAAAAAAAAACATATACAAAGGTTGATATGTTGCACTCAATTTCAATAACAATGTTGGGGCCATTAACAATCAATGTCTCTACCACATTTATTGTAGAGTTACAGTTCAAGTTGTCCTTAATCTCATCTATGAAAAATATAATTTTATTTCCTTTTCAAACCGAAGCCTATGTTTTAAGGTCTGTGCACTTTTGACGACAACGATGAGTGCGGATACCAAAACGACCCGCGCAACAACCTAGACTGGTACATCGTAGAAGGCAGCCGTAGCGTTTACAAGCTACCGGACCGCTCGACAAACCAATACACCGGTAGGCTTGGACAACCTTTGTGACGACTATCCACCTGACTTTTGATTGTCAACCAGGAAAGTTTCTGTACATCTCAGCCCAGCAGGTGAATGAGAGCTTCCCTGAGACGAGAAGCAGGATCTACTCCAGCCAATACCCCGTCGGGCCCACACGCTGCCTCACCTTCTGGTACCACATGCTTTACACGGACGTGGAGGCCCTGCACCTCTACGTGGCGGACGAAGAGCACGGCCTGGGCGACCCTCTCTGGACTGGCACGGCCAACCAAGGACCGCTTTGGCACCCGGCTCGCATGTCTGTGGGTTCACAGACTCTGCCCTGGCAGGTAAGGAAGAATTGGGTCACGGGACTTATTATATGTCATTTGATCAACACTTTTCAAATTAATATTGCAATAGAATGTATTAAACAAAATATCCTTTAAAACTCAGCCAACTAAATATTGGTAATATAAATGATATCGACACTTGAAGTAACACCGCATGAGTTTATTTTCGACGAAAAATCAAATTTTTATTTCAAGGTAAATTACGACTATTTCTAACCTTTTTAGATGAGGTATGAAAGGATGAATTATGAAGAGTAATGATGAACGGAAAAATAAAAGTGTCCAGGGATGGGCATCGAATCCACAATGTTCCGCTTACCGGGCAGATGCCATGTCCACTAGGCTACCCTTGACGAATTTTTCCGTTCGTAAATTGTACATAAAGTAACTTATAATACAATTTAATACACTGCGGCCGGTGATTGTAAAACGACACTTTAAGTTACACCGCATGAGTTTCTTTTCGACGAAAAATCAAATTTTTATTTCAAGGTGAAATATCGAATATTTCTAACCTTTTTGGATGAGGTATGAAAGGATGAATTATGAAGAGTAATGATGAACGGATGAATAATTCATCCTTTCATACCTCATCCAAAAAGGTTAGAAATAGTCGATATTTCACCTTGAAATAAAAATTTTATTTTTCGTCGAAAAGAAACTCATGCGGTGTAACTTCAAGTTTCGTTTTATACAATCACCGGCCGCAATGTATTATATTGTAATATAAATGATATTTTGATCCAATATATGCCTTTTCAATTAAAATATTCTATTGAGGAGTATTTTTTAAAAATTTAGTTAATATTTGAAAAAATAATATTTCTTTTTTATCATATAGGAGAGTAAATATTTGCAAGATAAATGCAGAAGAATAATTCACCTTTAAAAAATATATGTAATTATATATTATATCAAAATAAGAGACTTAAACAGTGGTTTTCAGAGTTTAGAGTATTTTGTTTTTCTATTTCTCTATTTCTCCTAGTAGATGCTGAAAGAGCTTGCAAGTACTAAACCCTGATCGGGGTGGCAGGTGGTGTTTGAGGCCGTCTTCTACAACAAGTCTAAGGCTCAGATGGCGCTCGACGACCTCGAGATCGCGTCCGAGGCCTGCCCGCTCTCTGGCTTCTGCGACTTCGAGGAGGGAACGTGTCTCTGGCAGAACCTCAAGTCGGACTACCGCGATAAAAAGGGTAACTAACGATTCCTAACATCTCTCAATAAATACAAATATAAACCTAAAGATCAAATTCTCCCGTTAAAAATGCTTTAAAACAATGCATTTTAGTTTATCGCCCCAGTAAAGAACGTTATGGCAATGATGACAACACTAGTTTTTGGAAAATTAAGACAAAAGTCAACATCTATGCCTTATTTAATCACTTATTTTTCATCACCACCATAGCGTCTTGTATATAGAGATACAAAGGTTAAATGAGTGAGAAAAGATGCGATTTTACATACTCACGCCAAGTCTGTACAGACATTGCCAACCAGCCCTCTAAGAACCTCACTACAGCCATCATCCCCTGGGCCCGTCGGCGAGGTGGAGTCGGCGTTGGTCCCAGGACGGACTACACCATCAAGTCCCCTAATGGTGGGTCCCAACTCATTGTGCTTGACAGTTTAAATAGATCAGGAAACTGTGTACAACCCATTCTTGATTGTTTAAAGGATGCCTGTCATAATTGTGGCTCCAGATCAATCTTTATGAAGCCTATATTATACCTATCGGAATTTATAAACGTTATCTTATGTATCACTTAGCCTAAACCTGCAAATCACTCCATCTCAACTACTTTCTTTTCCAGTTTGTAAATAATTTAAATGTGCCCCTACTTTATAAAAAAAACCTTCCATATCTCCAATGTATTTTAAATAATCTAACTTTTCAATCTGTAACAAATGAATAAAAAGTTAACATAAAATTCAGCCTTCTGACAAAGACTGGAAGTAAGTAGGGTAAATAAACCTGGGTGAGAAAATAGAGGGGTTGAAAAGCTACAAGTAAATGCTTTTTCTCCATCCAAACGTTTCAGCCATTTTGCTATTACGTATCACCATCTGATTGGTCCCCCAAATCAGGTGACCATCAGGTCCAGGCCAGATGGTACTGGAGCAACAGAGATCAGAGTTTTAACGGTCAGCAGAGAGCGGACAGCAGAAAATAAGCAGGCCTCACAGTCCCGATTTCACGCTAGTGAATCTCAAAATCTTCAGAACCTTTCTCCAACATCCCGTCAAGCTTTGTGCACACCTCAAATCACCCATGGTTTAATATCCCCCTTATTTTTATCGTTTTTGTTTGAAAGCTTCTTGTTTCCGAAATCTATCGTGTGTCTTGTCTTATTTAATAAGGGTGAAGCCGCTTGGCTATCTAATGCAAATGAAGGTGATAGAGGTCCTGATTGACCGTCTAGCTGAGAGGGATTTATTTCTCTTTTATCAGTGAACTTTCAAGATTACGACATGTATCTACTTTTTATTTCCGATTGTGAATTTTCTAGATTTTCTTCATGGAGTGCAATTCTTCTTGTTACTATATAACGATGATGTTTCCCAATACTATCACAATAATATGAGCTCACGTTATATGATTTTAAATGGAAATAAATGTGAGGATAATTTTAAAATGCGATAAATAATTAGAAATGACTTCATCAAGGTTATTACGCTATAATGTTTGGCGTCCAGAGTTCACGAGTGGTGCATGCGTGGAAAATTCATAATTATTATAATGCATATCGGCAATGCTTTTTTGTTTACTAATGTGATTTCTCCCCTATTAATATGGTGGAACCGTCCGTATTTATCTGTGCGGCAACGCTGGCAATACGCCTGCACGTCACGTCTAGAGCTTAGTTCCAATGGCTGCAAACTTTCCGGGATGTTGAACGTCGCGTTATTTACGTCTAACAATAAACATACAATAGAAGTGTAAAATATTAAAAAAGTGAAATTGTCCTGAGATCCGGTGTATAAATAGTTATCTCCTGATCGTAAAAATAAAAGTTGCTGGTGGCTTGCCTCATCTGTCGGAATCAACTAATTGTTGATTTTAATTGCTCCAGAATTGGCCAAATAGCATGTCTTGACTAATCCGCCAATCTTGATTAATTGGCAAACTCTTGAATATTTAGAATCAACAATTAGTTTATAATTATTCCAACAGATGGCGCAAGCTATCATCAACTTCTACATGCATGATTAGGATATGTTTCTTTTTTCATAATACAATAGAAGGTTATACCACAACCTTTCCCTTTTGTTCACATGTTAGAAGCCTTGGCCCTTTTTTCACCATTTTCTCAGTTGTATATATTAAATTTATATACAATTGAATATTTGGCTCAAATTCTGCCCAAAATCTTGGCGCTCTATATAATATAAAGTTATTAAAATATACAAGTATCAGAGTCATCAACAATCAATTCTGTCATCGTTTGCTTTTGTGAATGGAATAAATACCCAAATATGGCCATTTCTTATAAGCATCGGTGGTTCAGTGGTAGAATGCTCGCCTGCCACGCGGGCGGCCTGGGTTCGATTCCCGGCCGATGCATTTTTTTTTACAATTTTTAAAACTCATTTATATTATTATTCTATATACGAGTATCAGAGTCATCAATTCTATCATCGTTTGCTTTTGTGAATGTATGTAAATAATGGATTTCATATTATTTATTAATTTTTGTTCTGGCCTTGAAGATGGGCATCGCAGTCAGGATTCTTTAGTCAGTCACTCAACTCAGGCAATTTCAAAGGTTAATGGGGGTTTGGTGGTAAAGCTGCCGTCTATTTAAACTATATTAATTTTGAAACAACTAAATGGATTGCAAAAAATAATTAAATCAAATACCTAAACACTAATATAATACAATTTTTTGCCATTACACACTTTTTTCCCTGTAGTTATGTGTTTCTTCTGTATTGCTATTCTATGGCACTTCTACTATTTATTATTGATGTACTTTCAGTATGAAGGATACTTCACTGGGGGGATTTCTCGGGCAAAGCCGGGTCATTCTTCTAGTTCTATATACAGTTACGAGCGTCATTCCTGGTCTCTGTCACGGTTTGCTTTTTATTTTTTGAATGGCGCCCTCCTATTGGTCGACTACGATCACGCCACCTTTGCCCCCCCCCCATCATTTGGTGCCGCCAATGCGCGAGACACTTCTGTCACCGTTTGCTTTTGGTTCAGTGGTAGAATGCTCGCCTGCCACGCGGGCGCCCCGGGTTCGATTCCCGGCCGATGCATTTTTTTTTTTACAATTTTTAAAACTCATTTATATATTATAGTGGCGGGCGCCCCGGGTTCGATTCCCGGTCGATGTATTTTTTTTTTTTACAATTTTTAAAACTCATTTATATATTATACAAGATTGACATCCACGGCGCCAATTTATAATTGTAACGAATAGTATTTTAATAAAAGCATTTAATCGGGTAAACCCCGGGCGTTGCCCGGGTCATTCGGCTAGTAGTATATATAATCAAGGCTTGTATCTCAATATTTGGATAATTATTCCTTTACATTCAGATCGCCCACATCCTCGCACCAAGTGTAATGAGAATATAAAGGTTTTACCGAAAAATAGAGAGAACACATTAACCTTCAAATTTTGGTGTGGTTGATATATCTGATTTATCTATAATTTAGCATAAGAGAGCCAACCTACAACAATAATATTCTCTATAGGGTTTTTGTTGTTCATTTTCTCGATAATTATATTTGTTGATTAAAATGTAGAGAGAGATAGAAAGAAACAGTGACATATTTGGTAAATATTGTCAATAAATAAAAATTCAATATTCGTAACATATCCGCCACTAATCCCTGATAATTTGAGACGGAGAAAGAGTCGAAGGAAGCTGGAAAAACTCATATATACAGGGTAAGGTGAAATGTTCTCGGCCTGACAAAGAAAAATTGATTTTTTAGCTTAAAAACATTCCATTTTAATGTAATCTCCCTTGACTTGATCCAGCGTTTCTCAAATATCAGCATTCCTTCCCGGCCTTGTAGGCTGTTGAAACATTAATTTACAGCCCTCTCAACTTCTTCATTGGATGCGATGCGCTTTCCAGAATCAAATTTCTTTATCTGTGGGAGGAGATGGAACTCGAAGGGTGCCAAATCCCTCTGTTTTCCCATTGCCAACACACTTTTGCGAGCAGGTGTCTTGTCGTGGTTAAAGATTATTTTTCTTACTCAAACCAGGCCTCTTCTCGAATTTTTGACATTCGGTAATATTCACGTAATTATAGTTCAGCCTTTTTCAAGGTATGCAATTAACATGTTCCCGTTGGCATCCCAAAATACTGGTCATAAACTAACCGGCAGATGCGATCGACTTCGCTTTCTTTGGTTCTGAACCACCGTCTTCCACACACTGCTTCGACTGTTGTTTGGTTTTTGACGTGCAATAATGGGCCCATGTCTCACCCAAGGTGACAAATCGCAGGACAAAATCGGTAAGTTCCCTTTTGAATAGGTCCAAAAATTTCTGCGAATGTCGTTTGCGCATTTGATTTTGATCAGCACTCAGAAAATGAGGCACCCACCTTACGCAGAGCTCTCGCTTCCCTATTTTTCGTACAAGATGTTCCGCACCCTTTCTTCCGATATTCTCACGGCCTCAGTTATCTCACTCACCTTTACTCGCCTATCGTCTAACACGATATTGTGCACCTTTTCGATAGTTTCCGGTGTGGTTTAAGTCTTTGGCCGACCTTCACATGGGTTATCTTCAAGCGACGTACGAGCACTTTTAAATTCAGCTGCCTACTTCAAACGGTTGAAATTGAAGTAGCAATGTTCCCGTAAACTTTTGTCTACCTTGGATGCATTTCCCTTTAGAAGTTAAACTATCTAAAACGAAGAATATAATAACTGAACGATATATTCAAAATTATCCATTTAAATGAAACACGCGCTAGATGTGTACTCGCAAGACTCGTTTACGCAAACTATTTGAGCGAACAAGTTAAAACTTATCCTGCGAACTAATGACATGCGCGCGCTGGAAGAAAACGTAATATTTGCCGATTGGAATGCCATCTCTGAGTCATGCCGATAAAATTCACCTTACCCTCGTGTGCTCACATTCTGATTTTTCCTTCGAATAGAAGTCCCATTAAGTAACTATTTTAAGAGATGAAATGATTTTCATTCCATAGAGGTTTAAAATATGAGGAGAATTCTCAGTGCTCTATACTTCGTCAACAGCCTGCTAGTGAATGCAATAGATGCACAAAGGTTATTCGCCTCTTTGTGGAACTATTATATAGCAAATTGTACATTTTCATATAAAATTTACTTTCGGCTTATATACAATGGGTATACATGATTTTATATTGGTAAGTGGCTCTACTGCAGCCATTTACTTTATAGAAATAATTTTGAGGAGTACATAATTGGGCAGCAAAAATCATCACTCCAAAATCAACGAGAATTTTCTATTTGATCAACAATCCCAACTTTCAGGACAAAAGTAATCAATAAGCCATACCAATTTGACTGGCCATCATATCCTGGGCCATTAGCGTAAAGAGCCATTCCGCCAATGTCGCCCATTTATGAGAATTGATTCGGCAACCCGCCTTATTATATTGCTCTTATCACATAAAGATAGGCAAGGGTGGTTTTGATGTGAAGCTATTTCTTGGTCGAGAGTCATCTATCTATCCTTGAATGAGAATGACTATAGCATGTTTTTTTTTTTTTAATTTTTATTTCTCAATATTTGGAATCTGTATATTGATACAAATTTATACGTATATATATTGTGTATTTTGTAATTTTGTCGGAGGATATTCATGCGCAATAAATGGTACCTTTCTTTTTTAAAACGTATTAAATCAACGCATTGTCTCGATCAATTCTTCCCGTATATTATTTTTAACTCGGCATGGGTAGAAATACATTTTGGCTCTATTCCCAATGTTTTCATAATTAAGTAAATATAGTCTATGATTATTGGCATATAATTATTGGCATAATATATGGCATATTGCAAATCGATCTGTATATTGGAGGCTGTATCTTTTACAGATCGATTTGCAATATGCCATATTCACCATTATCCTCCACAATAGCAAGATTCTTATTAAAAATCGGAATTAAAACCTATTTCACCTGCGCACCTACCTCAGGATCCCTTCTCCGAAACCAGATAATGAAACTTAATTATAATGAACCTCACAGCACGGCACGAAACGTTATTTACTCCATAGAATGTTCAAACTGCCCAAAAATATACGTAGGTGAAACTGGGAGACAGGTCAACATTAGAATTCACGAACACAAAAGAAATATCGATAACCTAGACCATAGATCCCTAATAGTTCAGCATATAAACAAAACTGGTCATTCCTTCAACATTACATCCCCTAAAATTCATTATTCCAATATCTCTAGCAAACATCAAAGACTAATTATCGAATCCCTCCTGTCAAGTAAATTCCACAGCCTTAATTGAAAAATTGATTTACCGGAAATATATAATGTAATATTCCCTGCTGATACCCAACCCCCACTGTATTATGAACTCAGAGACCACAAATTCAATAGTTATTCTGTCCTATATTTCCAAAATATGCCATATTCTTAGTCCAATTCTACATCAGTTCATATTTTAGACATTCATATTCGCTATATATATATACACAAATATAAAAAAAAAATTCAGTTTATTGATTTATTCATTTGTATCTGACGCACGAGTAGTCTCACGTGTGTTTGTTTCTGATATTTATTTTATATAGTTTGTTATACATTTGCCTCGCTTAATCTCAGTGTAATATAATTTAATTTACTTTATTTTTAATTTTCCTGTAGAAGGGCGTTGCCCGAAAGCTCGAAATAAATTTATTTGCAAAAGAAACTCATCCCTCAAACTTTTAGATTTGAACAATAAATATAGTCTACTAGGCGAATGACCCGGCTTCGCCCGAGAAATCCCTTGGGTGCAATTTCCTTCATACTAAAAGTATATCAATAATAAATATCAGAAGTGCCATAGAATAGCAATACAGAAGTAAGACATAAACTACAGGAAAAAAGTGTGTGTGATGGCAAAAATTGTATTATATTAGTGTTTAGGTATTTGATTTAATTAATATAGTTGATATAATAGTATATATTTATATTATATTTTTTATAAATGAGTTTTAAAAATTGTAAAAAAAAAATGCATCGGCCGGGAATCGAACCCGGGCCGCCCGCGTGGCAGGCGAGCATTCTACCACTGAACCACCAATGCTTTAAAAAAATGGCCATATTTAGATATTCATTTCATTCCGGATTAGTCCGCGTAAAAAAAAGTTCTTCAAATTAAAAAAAAAGAAATTACAAAACTATTTTAGAGGCGTAATATTCTTTTTAAAATAAAACAATTTCTACTGTCCTTACTGCGATTGTTTTATTTTAAAAAGAATATTACGCCTCTAAAATTGTTTTGTAATTTGATAACAGATGGCGCGCTAGTGCATCGTAAAAAAAGAAATAGCCAAAAATACTAATCAAAATGCAGCCGAAAATTTTCCTCAGGTTTATAAAAAGCGACATGCAAAATTTGGTACCAATTGGTTCAGTAGTTTTTGAGTTTATCGCGAAACAGACAGACAGACAGACAGAAATTGACTTTTATATATATAGAGATAGAGATAATTGACAATATATATTGAGAAAGGTTTCTTTTTTCAAGTTGTTCAAATGAACTACAACTACTTGTACTTTAGATCGCACGGAGACGGGAGGGAATGCTAAACAAAGTAAGAATAACCCTATTGGGTTTTTTACTTTTGCAGCATATATACAAGGTGATCCAAAAGTCCCGCCCAACATTAAAAATTAATAACTCCGCGAATATTTGCGCTAGGGCAATGCGGTAAACACCATTGTGTTCAGGATGCAATGGGATTATTTATGGCAAATAATGAAAATTTCGAAATTGTTTTTAGTTACAATTTTATTCGCTAGATGGCGCTCTACCAGAATCAGAGATTCAGGGGCCAAATTGTTTGATAAATTGAAAAAAAAAAAAAACTGATCAACACGTATTTTTCCTTTTTGAATACCAGGAAAGAACCCTAATAATATCAAATGATAAATTAATAAAACACCATTTTGTCAAAAGTAGAATAATTGGTTAACGATTTTTAAATACAATCTGAGATATGTAAAATAGGTATATGCTAATTAAACATGTAGCAAAAAAAAAAAAAAAAAGATATTTCAGATGCGGTTTGCTGGAATCATCTTAGCTATTCAAATTTCGAAGATAATAAATTTCTATTTTTTTAAATTCAACTCTCTTTCAGTATCGATCATATTTATTTTAATTCATTTGAAAAATATTTCTCTATCTCTGATGATTTATTTTACTCTGGAATGCCGTTGTTGTTTTTGTCGTGTCCAATAAAGAGCCTCAGATGTCTCCATGCATTTCTATCACAGCAGCAGCAGCAATGCCCACTATCTTAGGTGTGAAAAGCTGCTGCTTTGGGTCTATGTCAATTTTTTGCAAGGAGGCGGGCATGAGAATATGTGGGTAGGTGTTAGTTCCACACCAGGACAGTTGTTGCATGTTCTATAGGTTCTTGTGCCATCTGGATGTATTGTCATCCTTTATGATGTTTTGTTCTAAATCTTGTTATAGTTTTGTCATTTTTCTCTCGGTGTTTATTTCACATTTTGATCTTTTCTTATTTTTTGTTTTATTATCTTGTATTTTGCAAAAGCATTAGCGTCAAATAATGACATTTGTTCTTTCCTTTGGCTCAACTTTCGGGCTTCCTTTGTCAATTCAACTGCCATTTCATTACCCCCGATCCCAGCATGGGCAGGAATCCATTGTAGAATGCAGTTATTCTCCAATGATTCCAGTTGGGTAAGCAAGGAGTGTATTTTCTGTGTGATTTTAGTATTGCCCTTCTGAATTGCCTCTAGATCGGATATGAAGTCGCTGTATATTAAATTTCCTTCTGCTTGATGCAGGGATGGTTGGTTAAGGCATACATCAAGAGCTTTCCAGATAGCTGTCAGTTCACAAGTGAAGTTTTACAAAATTTGTCCTGCTCCATCTTTGATTTGATGTGTGTTCCATCTTGCAGTATTATGTTAATTCTGGCCCCTCCATTACTCAGGGTCAGGTCTGATGATCCATCTGTTTATGCTGTTAAATAATTTATCTGATCGCATAAACCAATTGTGTCAAGTCCTTTCTTTTTGAGTATGTTTTTGTTCTCTTTTTTATTGCAGGGTTCATTCAGGTTAAGATTGATGATTACATTTGATGGCAATGGGGTAGGAAATATTGTTTCTTCTTGAATTTTAAATTCATGATGTTTCATATTTATGTCCTTTCTAATATTGTTGTCGTACTAAAGTGTTAAAGATCTTTTGAGTATTTCTTTTTGTGTCCAGTTTAAATAGGTTCTATGGGATATGTGTTCGGTTTCCTAACTTTTAAGCTATTGGTGAATTTTATTGTTTTTAATTGTCTTCGGCTTTCGAGTAGGTCTAGACCACATTCTCTCTGATTTTTATCATTGT
Source organism: Cordylochernes scorpioides (assembly GCA_030710605.1). Classification (NCBI taxonomy): domain Eukaryota; kingdom Metazoa; phylum Arthropoda; class Arachnida; order Pseudoscorpiones; family Chernetidae; genus Cordylochernes; species Cordylochernes scorpioides. The sequence continues at coordinate 107,434,586 of CP092886.1, read as the reverse complement.
TGGTGGATGAAACAGCCTCAGAGATTATTTTGGCCGCTTTTGTTTGAACACTCTCTAGTCTTCTTTTTAGTGATGAACTTGAGGGAGCCCAGACGGGTGTTGCATATTCCATTATTGCCCTTATTAAGGTGATATATGTTGTTCTGAGAATTTTGGGTTTTGCTCCCCAATTTGTCCACATAGCCTTCTCAGAATATTTAGGTATCTGGTAGTTCTATTTGAGGTGATAATTATGTGTTCTGTAAATCGCAATTCCTCATCAAGTATCACACCTAGGTATTTTGGAGATCTAATTTTATCAATTATTTGGTTATTTATGATTATTTTGGGGTTAAATTTATGCCTTTTTCCTGTCAGTAGAAAAGACGCATAGGTTTGTTTTTATTTGGTTTATGGTCATTTTGAGTTTCATTGCCCACTTCTCCAATCCTCTCATTGGTGTGTTCAGTATTTTTTCTGATTTTTCTATACTGCTACTTGTGTGCCATATGGCTATATCATCTGCAAAACAGGCAACTTTTGTGTCTTCATTGAGGTAAGGATGGATGTCGTTAATGTTGTGTCGTAATTAGACCTACAACAACTCAAACTTGACCATGACTCTTTATTTAGCTCTTATTATTTTCGTTTGGCCAACAACAAATGTCCAATTTATATACACATATATTCTTACATAATGAGGCTTTAAAGAATGCAAATAATCTTCATCTATTCACATACACAACACATCTCTCCCCTTAAAAATACTCCAGTCGATCTGGGGGTTTCCTGGCTCTCTGAGGTATTGGACTGCGGACGGGCACTTGCACAACGGCAGTCTCTGGTTTAGGACTGCAGGAAGGCACTTGCACAGCAGCAAGCCCCGGTCTAGGAGTGCAAAAGGGCATGTGCACAGCAGCAGACTTCTCTTCGTTTCCTGATGTAACCTCTGGAACCTCCTCTTTACTTTCTTTCTGACTTTTACCTACAGGCTCCTCTCCTGATGTTCGAGGAAGTGTCAAATTTCTTGTCTCCACTTGTTTCTTTCTCATAGGTCGCAATTGATTGACATGCCTCTTATACACGAGGCCCACGCAACCTATAAGGTAGTGACGGCAGCTCAATAATTTCAAAATGGTACCTTTTTTCCATTTAGGTCCAGTTGCATAGTTGCGGAAATAAACCTCGCAACCTGTAGTAAACTGCTCCTGCCTTCTTACGGCCTCATGAAATACCTCTCGCGGATTTCCCATCTTTGGTATTAAATTAGAGAATCTTGATCTTAAACCTCTCTTCATTAGAAGTTCCGCGGGGGATTCCTTTATTACAGTTTGGGGGAATGCTCTATGAACAAATAATAATCTTTGTATATTCGTCTCTAAATCATCCTTCCCATTATTCTTTATCAAAGAGTTTTTAAAATCTCTTACATATCTCTCAGCAAACCAATTTGTACTAGGATTATACGGACTGGTCTTTGTGTGCCGTATACCATTCATTTTGGTAAATTGCTCAAATTCACCGGAGACAAACTGTCTTCCGTTATCTGTAACCAAAAATTCGGGCAATCCGAATCTGACGAAAATTTCTCTAAGATGAATTATAATAGTTTTGCTGGTAATATATCTTTGAGGATAAAATTTTCTATCCACTTTGAGTATGCGTCCACGAGAACCAAAAACATTCTTCCCATGAACGGACCCGCTAGATCAAGATGAAGTCGATGCCACGATTTTTCGGGACAAGTCCATTCCGAGATGGTTGCCGGGGGCACTCTTGCCTATTCTTGGCATACTCTACATTCTCTAGTTGACTCCTCGATGTTACTGTCTATGCCTGGCCACCAGAAAATACCGTCTGGCAATCATCTTCATTTTAACAATCCTTATGTGTATTTCATGCAAGTCAACAACAAACAACAACAAAAGCCTTTATTTAGGGCGTTCCGCCCCATACAGGATTCGCCGTATTTACACGTCATCAAGAGGAGAGGGAAGAGGAAACATTTACAACAAAATAAGGTTTGTTACCTATTTACAGATGGTTCATCCTCCAGTATCCTTTGCCCTGCATTCTTTCTAATGCGCCCAGCTTCTGTACAGAACTTAAAGTATTTATCAATCATTAATTTATCATTCAGAGCTGAAGAGAGAAGTTGACGTATGCCCTGGTATCTAAATTGACCAGAGTTAGGGCTTGGGAAAGTTTCAGTACGTTTTTCTGTTAAGAGAGGGCATTGGAAGAAGTAGTGAACCAAATTATCATCCATGAGATCCTTACAAAGTAAACAGTTCCGGCCATTTTCTTTCCAGAAGTCTTTTCTTTCTTCCCTGAAAAATTGCCATAAAACTCTATGTTGTGCAACTAGTCTTTTGTTGGGAAGCGAGATATTTAATCGTAGGTACTCCTCTGTCATGAATGATTCACTCAAAAATTTGTAGTGAGCAAAGTGGGTTGAATCAGTGATTTTCGTCTGATCGTTTTGAATTAGTTGGTCTGTGGTAGTATTTCATGCAAGTCATTTAAAATTAAAGATCTTAATTTTTGGGGAATTACCACTCTTTCACGCCATTGAAGACAACCAAACTCCAAACTTAATTTCTCTTTGATCTTATAATGAGGAGCTAGTTGTTTTTTTTTTCCTCGGTACCCTTGTGAATTTCCAGTTGCCTTCTCTAACATTCCTTAATACTATAGATAGTATTTATTTCGGGACGTCTCATATGCCACCTCCCTAAAAGAGAACGGTACCTCATTCAACTTCCTGAGAAGAAGTACCTGGTCTTCATCAAGAGACTCTCTGACACTCGATTCTAAAGTAAGACGTGACAATGCGTCAACATTGTAATTAATACTAGTTTTTCAAAATCCCACAGCATAATTAAATGCAGATAATTTTAAGGACCATCTTTTAATTCTGGATGCTGCACATATGGGAATTGGTTTCTGAGGTGAAAATATATGAATTAAGGGTCGGTTGTCTGTGATCAATGCAAATTTTCGTCCCAGTAAGTATTGTCTGAATTTCTCAACGCCATTAGTTATGCTCAACGCTTCCTTTTCTAGTTGAGAGCACCGTTTTTCCGCTTCAGTTAATGTTCTAGAAGTAAAAGCTATAGGGCATTCTTCCTTTCTATCATTTCTATGACTCAGAATTAGGCCTAGTCCATAGTTCGATGCGTCGCAAGCCAGAACCAATTCTTTGTTTGCATTGTAATGTGTGACAAAACAGACTTTTCAGTTAATAATGATTTACATTTTAAAAATAAATTCTATTTTCTTTCGTCCAATTCCATCTACAATTTTTTCAAAAGTTGATAGAATGGCGCTAAAAGGTTTGCTATATTCTTTATGAATCCAGAATAATAAATTAAGAGTCCTATGAAAGATCTCAATTGCGAAACATTTTTTAGGGTCAGGCGCCTCTATCACTGCTTTAATTTTATTTTCTAAGGGATGCAGTCCATTATTTCCAATTTTAAACCCTAAATATTCCACCGAATCCCTTTTAAATTTACATTTATCTCTGTTTAACTTTAAACTTTTTTCTAGCAATCTTCTGAACACTAAATCCAATTTTTGTTCATGATCTTCAAAGTATTTTCTGGCAACCAAAATATCATCTATGTAGCAGGCCACACCTGGCAAATCAGCAAATAGACCTTCCATTATCCTCAGAAATTTATTTGGTGCTAACCGCTACGCCATATGATAGTATTTTATAAGAAAACAACCCGTTTATTGTGTTTATATTAAAAACAGCTTTGGCTTTTCCGCTAACACTACTTGTAAGTAAGCCTGTGATAGGTCTCGAGTCGAAAGTACGGTGCTTGTAGATAATTTTGAAAAGATGTCATCGATCGATGGAAGTAGATACCTATCTAATTCTATTGCTTTATCAGCTATACATATAAAATCACCACATATCCTTACACTACCATCCTTTTTAATACCGGTACTATTGGAGCGGCCCAATTTGCATGAACTAGAGGTTCTAAAATGCTAGAATTAACAAAACGATCAATTTCATTCTCTACTTTGTTTTTTAGAGAGAAATGTAGACTTCTGGCCTTAAAAACACAGGATTCAAATCCTTTTTTAAATTAAAATTTATGCTAACACCCTTTAGACAGCCCAAATCTTTGTTAAACATTTCTGCATACCTATCCATCAAACTATTTCTATTAGATTCACTAATTAAATTTTTAATGCTGAACAATCTAGAATAATCAGGTTTTAACTGTTTAAGTCATTCTCTTCCTAATAATATTATCTGGATTTTTTAATTTACAACTATTAATCGTAAATATTGGTTGGCTTCTTTTACAAAAACATTTCTTTGACCTATAATCTCTATTGATTTGCCACAAAAGGATTTTAATCTTAAATTTGTTGGAAATAATTTTTTACCTTGCCAATAATTCTTATAAATATATTTAGATATTAACGTAACTGGACTTCCTGTATCTATTGTGAAGCACAAAGAATAATCATCTACTGTTAAATTTATTGTGGCATCAGTTTCGCCCTGTACAAAATATATAGAGTCCTCTTGTACAAATTTACATTCCTACAATTTTACTAGCTTTGCAGACCCTACCTAAATGACCCAACTTTTTACATTTTAAAACAAGTCTTTGTTCTATGACGGCAAACATTGGCCACGTGTGAATGTCTTTCACCACATCTATAACACTTTATTTCTTCTCTTTGCCTGAAAGGCCTATGCTGTGCCGTACTATTATTGTACTCACCCTTTTTATCCTTTCCATTCACAGGGGATATCTTGGCCATTAATCTATCTTGTAATTCTCTTGTATTTTTCTCCGCCAGTTCGAACGAGATCGCCACTGCAAAAACTTTATCCAGGGTCTCATCGTCGTCCTCTTGTAGTAGCTTCTTTTGCAGGCTTTCCGACTTGATTCCAGCCACAAAACGGTCTCGCAACATGGTTCCCAGCATATCGCCGAAATTACAATTTATTGCTAAATGTGTCAATGCTCTAAGATATTCCGAAATTGATTCTCCTTCCTGTTTAATTCTCTTCAAAAAATCTGCATAGCTGTGGTATCACTTTCTTCTTTGGATTCAAATGCAGCTTAATTATTTGAATGATAGTATCATAGGATTGATCTTTCATTTTGCCGGGAAGAAAATGTCGTTTCCCAGCTTCAAAGTTTCAGAATTTAGTAACGAGGTAAAATTCGGCACTTTACTCTCCTTCTTCAGATCAATTGCCATAAAGGAAGCCTCAATTATTTTACAAAAAGATCGAAAGTATCCCCCACTGGGCTATAGCATCTAAAAGGTACTATTTACTTTGAACTAATCATGCTGATCTTTTCTACTCCTTTTATTTTCTTGATCCAGATAGTTTCAAAGATGTAGTAGCTATACTCGCGTAGACGCCGTTTTCCTCAGCTTTTTACTGTCTCTGTAGATCCCGCATCCTCGTCGCCACTTTTGTTGTGTCGTAATTAGACATACAAAAGCTCAAACTTGACCATGACTCTTTATTTAGCTCTTATTCTTCACGTTTGGCCAACAACAAATGTCCAATTTATATACACATATATTTTACATAATGAGGCCTCAAAGAATGCAAATAATCTTCATCTATTTACATACACAACAGTTAATATGTAGCGAGAAGAGTAGAAGACTGAGCACAGATCCCTGAGGTACACCAGCCCATGTTCTTCGGTCCTTGGAAAATGCTCCATTGACCCGAACCTTTATCCTCTTCCCCTTAAGAAGTCTGCAATCCAGATTAAGGTTTTCCATTTTACTCCGATGTTGTGCAGCCTTTTAAATAATTTCTCCCTCTACACTCGATCAAAAGCTGAGGTCATATCCAGGAATACGGTCGTTGTCTTCTTTGGCGGTTTTTCCTGGAAAGAATCTATTATTGATTGACAGAAGTAAAATAGTTTATCAGTTGTACAGTGTCTGGATCTATAGGCAGTTTGGTAGAAGTTTATTTTATTATTGTTAGTGAGCCAGACTATGAGCTTAGAGTGGATAACTCGTTCTGTTATTTTACAAAGAATTCTGGTAAGAGCAATTAGCCGATAGTTCTTGCATTCCTTGGCATCTTTGTTTGGTTTCAATATTGGCACTATAATTGATACTTCCAATTATTTGGTAGTTTACCAGTTTGCCATGTATTCGCAGGAGTTGATGTTTAGCTTTGTCTCCAAAAAGTGTTCAATCATTTGTCCAAAGATTAGATCATCTCCTGGTGACCTCTTGGATCTAACTTTTCTATTGTTGAAGTTAGCTCATTCAGTGTGAAGTCTCTCGAGAAAATATCTTGTTGATGGTAGTTTCTTGCTTGTTCAACTAACTTGTTTATATCATTTTTTATAGTCCAGTCTTCATTCGTATAGCTGAGTCTGAAAGTGTTTGAACGATATTCAGCAATTATGTTAGCCATCTGTTTGTTCGCTCTCGCTGTTCTATTCATATCGGTTAGAGTATTGGAGGATTGGTGTTGGCTTTGATTGTTTTCTAACACTCTAATTATATTGCAGTGTTTTGGCTGTCCTTTCTTGAATCCATTTTTTTCGCAGAAATCTTCACATTTCTCTTGTTTGTATATCCAAATTTCTTGTTCTATTTTGTAATTAAATTCAATGAGTTCTTTCCTGGAGTCCTCCTCCAAATTTTCCCGGTCTGTCCTTTCGTAGTGTTATATAACTTTTGATATTGATTCTCAGATTCTGATTTAATTTTATCTCCTGAAGACAAGCAAAATATGCACATTGTTGTCATGGAGAAGACAAGTCAGCTCTTCAGTTTTCCTCTGGGTGCCATTTATATTGAGCTGTAGTAGATTGAATTGTGTCCTCGTAGTAGATTTCTCATAAGGAGCCCGGGCTGCAGCTCCTGATGCGGCGGTTACCCCGGACGCGGTAGCCTTACTGGAGATATCGGTTTTGCTCTTCATTGGAAAATGGGTGCCGTTGCCACGTTAGTCACCTTGGAAATGAACCAGAATTTGTTCTAATATTCCAAGGGTCCAGGGGGACCGCAGGCAGGTGTGGTGGACTTCTCTCTCACCACCGGAAGGCCGTCACTACAGGATAAAGCATTCTTGGTGAATTTTTTATTGCGATTCATAATCTGCTACTGAAGCTTTACGAGCGTTTCGTTCCTTTAAAGGTATTCGAAGCGGTAAAGGACCTATGAGTTGCTACTCTCTAAGTGATTGAAATTTTCGAAGAAACTTGATCTCTGGAAGCAAAACCTCGGAGTGGAAGACCATCGACATGCAAGTCAGAGGCTGTTGCGGTTATGCAGAATTTTGAAGCTATTAAAACGTTATCCACGTATAGAGAAGTAAGTGCTCGACAAGTTTCTCGACAAACGGGTATTTCGTATGGAACAGTTTGGAGAGAACACACATTTAGAATTTTTCTTAGAAAATACCCATAAAAAATTCAAGGTTTTCACGAGTTGAAAGTCAGCGATTTTGAGAAGCGTCAAGAATTCGCTGCATGGGTTTTCGGGCAAATTGATGTTGATAAAAACTGTCTGTCGAATGTTCTGTGGGCAGATGATGCTCACTTTTCTCTAAACGGATATTTTAACATTCAAAATATCCGCATTTGGGCAACAGAAAACCCTAGGAATTTTACAGAAATGCCACTTCATCAGCCCAGAGTTACAGTTTGGTGTGGGTTCACTTCATCATTTATTATTGGACTCTTTTTCTTTGAGGAAATTAATGGAATAACTTTTTAAAACCGTTTCTGTAACTGGTGAACGTTCTGTTCAACTTTTGAGGGTAAAGGCTATTCCCATATTGTAGGACAGACAAGTACTAAGCCAAATAACATTCATGCAAAATGGAGGACCTCCTCATATCTCCCGCGGTGCCAAACTATTGCTGAAGGATACGTTCGGTGAAGATCGTGTGATAAGCCACCATTTCATATACCAGTGGCCTCCAAGAGGGGGGGTACATTAAGTCGCGTGTTTATCGATGCCGGCCTACCACATTGGCCATGTTCAGACGGCACGTTTCATCAATTTCAACAGATATGTTATTTTATGCTCTCCAATCTGTCATCTATCGTCTGAAGGCAGTGTTTGAGAATGAAGACGCCACATTGAGCAAGAATTGTGACCTAATACAAGAGAGAAGGCAGTTACCTCATGTGTTATATAAGCTGCCATTTACTATACTATCTACCAATATTTTGCCCCTCTTTGTGTTGGGTTATGGAGGTAATAAATGCTGTCCTCACATCTTGACTTTTTTTTCTTTTTTTTTTTTTTGTGAACAGTAATATTTTTGTTTGTCATTTGCTCACACCTTAAATTATATCGTGCAGGCCAAAGTGTTATGACTTCTCGAATAACATTAGTACACACAATTTTACCCCTTATGTTTAGTTTATAGATTTTCGCTCATTAGAAGAAATAGCATAAGGAATATTCTCTGTACCTCCCCCACCCCCAACTTTAAAAATTTTGCGCAAAAAAAAATAATACAAAATGAATTTACTACCACGTTTTTCAACGCAAAAGTTCGATTTAAAAATGATATTTATTTGAGGGGATACATTTTAAAAATTGTGTAGAGTATAATAAACAATGATAACATTTAAGACGAATAATCCTTTCAATAATTATAATAATGAATAGATTCAAAAAGGATGAGTTTCTTTATTTGAAAAATTAATTCGAGCTTTCGGGCGCAAGCTGCCCTTCTACAGGAATAATGGTTACAATTTCAAGTAATCATGTATTTACAGTTTAATATATTTTATTTAAATGGTTCCTCGCTTTGGTCTTGTATAGCGTGAGTGGATCACATGCCCGCGTGATTTAGTTTAAATCAAAGAAAAGCCCTGATAAAGAGAGGCGTGTTGCTCCTAGAAATACTAGCTGATTAACAATTTATATCCAGTATATGCCATATATTTATTTATACATATATATAAGCTATTTTTTGCATATTTAGGATTATTTATGAAGTTTTATATTTTATTATTTAAGAAAAATTATTGCTATGTAAATTAGTCAATTGGTTCATATTATTATATGCAAAATTATTAAGTGGTGTGGTTAAGAGAAATCGGATAATTCTATTTTAGTTTTTGGACCAGCCTATCATATGTCTCTGGAATATCTATGTGTCTATTTATGCTATTATATTTTGATGAAATCAGTGCTTCCAGTATTAATCTTTTGTATTTACTATTTATGTTTGTATAATGAATATTAGGGTTTGCTAGGTTGAAATCGTGATCTGTGTTTCTGATATGTTGTACTATTAGAGATTTGGGGTCTTTGTTTTTAATATTTCTTCTATGTTCGTCTATTCTGTCTTTTATATGTCTGCCTGTTTCACCTACATATACATTATTACATTGGTTGCATGGTATGGAATATACGGCTTTGCTATTGTATAGTTTTGTTTTAGGAATACTGTTTCTTGTAATGGGGTTTCTTATTATGGTTGCTATACTCGGGTTGCTTTCATAATATGTTCTTATACCGTGTTTGCTTAAAATTCTGGCTATATTGGTACTACTATGGGAATAGGGAAATATACATATTGATTTATAAACATGGTTATTTCTTATAAGAGAGGGATTATGGAAATGTCTTAATATAAAGTTTTTCGGATAACCACTAGAAGTGAGTTTATTGATCAAAAATTGGGTTTCTGTATCTTTTGAGAGTTGGGTGGAACAATGTGTATATATTCGTTTTGAGAGGGTTTTTACACAAGATCAACACTGTAAAAACCCTCTCAAAACGAATATATACACATTGTTCCACCCAACTCTCAAAAGATACAGAAACCCAATTTTTGATCAATAAACTCACTTCTAGTGGTTATCCGAAAAACTTTATATTAAGACATTTCCATAATCCCTCTCTTATAAGAAATAACCATGTTTATAAATCAATATGTATATTTCCCTATTCCCATAGTAGTACCAATATAGCCAGAATTTTAAGCAAACACGGTATAAGAACATATTATGAAAGCAACCCGAGTATAGCAACCATAATAAGAAACCCCATTACAAGAAACAGTATTCCTATAACAAAACTATACAATAGCAAAGCCGTATATTCCATACCATGCAACCAATGTAATAATGTATTTGTAGGTGAAACAGGCAGACATATAAAAGACAGAATAGACGAACATAGAAGAAATATTAAAAACAAAGACCCCAAATCTCTAATAGTACAACATATCAGAAACACAGATCACGATTTCAACCTAGCAAACCCTAATATTCATTATACAAACATAAATAGTGAATACAAAAGATTAATACTGGAAGCACTGATTTCATCAAAATATAGTAGCATAAATAGACACATAGATATTCCAGAGACATATGATAGGCTGGTCCAAAAACTAAAATAGAATTATCCGATTTCTCTTAACCACACCACTTAATAATTTTGCATATAATAATATGAACCAATTGACTAATTTACATAGCAATAATTTTTCTTAAATAATAATATATAAAACTTCATAAATAATCCTAAATATGCAAAAAATAGCTTATATATATGTATAAATAAATATATGGCATATACTGGATATAAATTGTTAATCAGCTAGTATTTCTAGGAGCAACACGCCTCTCTTTATCAGGGCTTTTCTTTGATTTAAACTAAATCACGCGGGCATGTGATCCACTCACGCTATACAAGACCAAAGCGAGGAACCATTTAAATAAAATATATATAACTGTAAATACATGATTACTTGAAATTGTAACCATTATTCCTATAGAAGGGCAGCTTGCGCCCGAAAGCTCGAATTAATTTTTCAAATAAAGAAACTCATCCTTTTTGAATCTATTCATTATTATAATGATAACATTTGACAAACCCATAGGATATTTGGAATAAAGTACGACAAATATATTTTGTCACTCCCCTCTATATTTCATTTGTTGGATCATGACAAATATCCAGTTAAATAGTCAAGGGTCGCCAATTAGTCAAGAAACTACACATTCCTTATAGCAAGAAATCCTATCAGTAGTGCCATCATAATTTTTGGTACTATATTTACCTTTCAAAAAATCGTGTATTGATATCAGTAGTGTTTTTCAAACATTCAATCTATTGCACAACGCTCCATCTAAAATATAAATATTTTTTGCTACATGTTTTAATTTGCATATTCCTATTTTACATATCTCAGATTGTATTTAAAACTCGTCAACTAATTTTTCTACTTTTCCCGAAATGGTGTTTTATTAATTTATCATTTGATATTATTAGAGTTTTTTCCTGGTATTCAAAAAGGAAAAATACGTGTCGATCAGTTATATTTTTCAATTTATCAAACAACTTGGCCGCTGAATCTCTGATTCTGGTAGAGCGCCATCTAGCGAATAAAATTGTAACTAAAATCAATTTCGAATTTTTCATTATTTTCCATAAAAATCACATTGCATCCTGAACACAATGGTGTTTATCGCATTGCTCTAGCTCAAATATTCGCGGAGTTATTAATTTTTAAAGTTGTGCGGGACTTTTGGATCACCCTGTATATAAAAATGAATGTTTGTATGTTTGTTTGTATGTCCGGTATGCAAATTCGCAGTAGTTCACTAATTCAAACCAAAATTTCCATACATAGGTAAAATAAATACGGGGAAGACGATAGGCTATTTTAAAAAATATATAAATCAATTATTAAAACTATATATTTTTAGTCAGAAAATAATGATGACGATATTGCTGTATCATGTTTGATTATCAGATATAAAATTATATCGGGAAAAATATTCCAAAACGCAGAGACCACGGGTGAAACCAGTTCATTATTTTGTACGCAGGAACAAAATTCGAACAGAAAAACATTCTTTCGAGCAGAAAACAAAAGCCAGATCATCTTTCTATAAAAATATCGCTTCTCAGACACAAAGTTTGGAGCGGGACGTTTCACAAGAGTGACATCCACAGCACAAATTTATAATTGTAACGAATAGTATTTGAAAATCAAAATAATATAATTTTCAAATATCGTTGTGAAAATTTACATATATATTTTTATATTTTAAAAACACACAAAGTTTGGAGCGGGACGTTTCACAAAAGTGACGACATCCACGGTGCCAATTTATAATTGTAACGAATAGTATTTGAATAAAAACATTTAATCGGGTAAAACCCGGGCGTTGCCCGGGTCATTCGGCTAGTATATATATATATATATACTAGCGGATGTGTACCCGGCTTCGCCCGGGTTTTATCCGAGTGAAAGTTTGCCTAACGAATATTATATATTATGAAGTATAATAAACAATGTTAAAGATTAGTTTTAATTATTAATCAAGATTGTGTGTGAATATGTGAGAAAGATGTAATATCGTTGTTGTTTTCTTGGCCAACTGTTTTACATATGGTGTTATCTTAAAATTGCTTGTTTTGAATATTTTTTTAGATTGAGTTAAATGAATTGCTGATTTTTTTTGTATTTATATATAAATAAAATTAACTCTGTTGATTTTTTTTTGTATTTAATCGATAACAGCGAAGTTACGCATGTTAAAGTTAGGAAAAATATTTTGATGTTAAGCAAAACCTGCTCCATCTCGTTTTACATAAATGTTGAAAATTTGGTCGAAATTGATGCATTGTAACGAAAGTTTTTAGTGAACAAAACTTATGAAATTTGCATTTTATTAATATAGATTTTTTTTTTTGGTCCCAGAAGCTTCTTGAGAAACCAAGAAATGGGTATTTAAGGCCAAATTTGAGTAAATACGCTCAACACATTAAAAAACAATAGAAAAAATTAAAGATAAGTGGGTCAGGTGTTGATATTAATATACACTTATCAGCGTCATGCATTCTTTCTTAATTCTGTCACCGTTTGCTTTTGGTTCAGTGGTAGAATGCTCGCCTGCCACGCGGGCCCCCCGGGTTCGATTCCCGGCCGATGCATTTATTTTTTATTTTTTACAATTTATAAAACTCATTTATATTATTAAAATATATGTGATTTTCCTCTCTATGTACAGATTTACGGTCTATGTACACAAGTATACAAGTATGTATACAAATTATTTGCAAATTGCGTGGCAAATTTTCCCTTTCGCTCGCAAGCAGCGCCTCTAGCGGTGAAGATTGGAGGTATTATCAGCTGACCTAATGGACATGTAAAACGTGTTTTAACAGGACATAGAGAAAAATCTGGAAAATATATTTTTCGGATTTTTAGTCAAGAATAATAAATTGACAGGTTCTGGGAAAAAAAGTAGTTGTTTTTAATTCAGAAAATGATGATGACAATATTGCTGTATCATAATATATCCTATATACAAGTATCAGAGTCATCAACAATCAATTCTGTCATCGTTTGCTTTTGTGAATGGAATAAATACCCAAATATGGCCATTTCTTATAAGCATCGGTGGTTCAGTGGTAGAATGCTCGCCTGCCACGCGGGCGGCCCGGGTTCGATTCCCGGCCGATGCATTTTTTTTAATTTTTAAAACGCATTTATATTATTATCCCTATATATATATAAGTCAGCGTATGTATGTATGCATGTTTGTCAACTATACACGTCCACAATACGTAACTAATATGACTGAAATTTTACCAGTATATAAAGTAGAATCTGGAAAAAGTATTTGTGAAAATTTCAGGTATCTATCCCGAATATCCGTCGTGTTATTTGCAAATTTGCTTTTTCTCTCGCGCCTCTAGCGGTGAAAATGGGGGGTAATACCAGCTGACCTAATGTACATGTAAAGTTTGGAGCGGGACGTTTCACAAGAGTGACATCCACGGCTCCAATTTATAATTGTAACGAATAGTATTTGAATAAAAACATTTAATCGGGTAAAACCCGGGCGTAGCCCGGGTCATTCGGCTAATTAAAAATGAAGAAGACTTTTCCTGACCACGAGTACATGTGACCAAAAATCTTTTTGGTCGCAGTGGCACAGCTTACTCCACGCTGACGAGCGCCAACAGGGCGAAGCGCGTTCGTGGATGGCTTCTTTATTTTTAATATATATAATAAAAAGGCATATATTTTGTGTGGATTGAATACAAGATTTATTTGCGAATATTTCGGTTGGCTGAACGCCAACCTTTGTCAAGGCATAACATTTTGCTTTGTTTTTTCTTATCCCTAGAACACGTGGTACAGGCCATGGTAACCAGGCCCCGTTTGGGCAAGAAGAGGTTTTATAAATTTGTAAAAAATGGCGCTAAAATGGTACCCTTTTTTTCTAAAGATGGCGCCATGAGGAAGAAATAAATTCACCTTGATTATTCAGCGATAGATTTAGCGGAATTTAATAAAGAAGTCTAACGGGAATATCTTGGGCGGCAGGGCACTTCATCATCATGGACCCGACGCAGCCGACTAGAAACCAGGGCGACTACGCGGCCCTCATCTCCGAGCGAGTAGCCACTTCGGGCTCCCTCTGTCTCCGGTTCTGGTACAGTGCTATCAATGGACCGCGCCTCTACGCCTTTTACGGACACGAGTACCCGCGAGCGTCCCGCGTTGCCTCGTGGATCATAACATACCCCTACAACACGTGGAAATCCGCGGAGGCGACAATCACCCCGCCTAACAAGCACTTCGGCCAAGACATCGACATCTGGGTAAGTGTTGTTAGACCGATCTTCTATCCTGGTTGGCGATGGAAATGGATGTGTGGCAGTTTGAAATAAACAACTGGTTGAAAATATTCTTAGAGAGATATTTTTGAACGCTTATCCGGTTACAAAACACACATAAACGTTTGTATTTACGTATTGCTATAAATTTGGCTTTTGTGTTTTATAGAAATCTATCAAGTTTATATATATTATTTAATTTGCTGCTTTTTCTAGCGTTTAATATTCTCAAAGTTTTGTTGCATTACTCAGATAATATATTTGAGCAAATAAATCTGCCTTTTTTTTTGCTTTACACACCCTCACACATAAACACACACACGTATGTATATTATTAACTCTTGAAACTCTAGTAATTCTTGATGCGAGATACAAGCGTGCTACTGGCAGGTGTACTTACTGGCGGAGGTGGGTACCAACAAGGCAGGCTGGGTGGCGGTGGACGACCTAGAGCTGACCTCCGGGGAGTGCAAAGGTTTGTCGATCTTCCGCGGTTTAGGGAAGCCATCTTACCTTGGCCTGTTTCAGAGCCCAAACTGCAGATCTTCGAATGCGGCAACGGGCAGATTGTCCTTAGATCTCAAGTATGTGACTTCAATAAAGACTGTCTCAATGGCAAAGATGAGGCCCAATGTGGCACCTGCGACTTCAGCAAAGACCAATGTAACTGGGCTGACACGAATGTAAAGAACGCACAAGCATTTGCCTGGAGGCGCCTCCGTGGCCTGGACCCTAACGTCGACCACACGAACAGAACCAATGCGGGTTAGTAGCTATAAAAGTTTGATAAATGTTATTACTTAAAATAAAGAAGGCATCTCCTGACCACAAGCACATAAATAATTATAAATAATTTTATTTACAAATGAATATATAAATATACTCTAGAAATATAGTCCAGCTGAATGTGGCTTATTCGATGTAAAATCTTGGAGTTGAATGCACTTGTATTAACATGTTTGCCATTCTTAGAAGACATGCTGGAATCCATACCTTGAAATCCTCTCAAGAACTATTTCCGCGCCTGATTCATAACAGCTTTTATGAATCAAATTTTAGCCGCCGAAGCGCTTCGATTTAAAGCGAAGAAACTGCGCTGAAGTTATTGATACCTTTTGCCGTATTAGATTTTGTTCGAGTATCATATGGCTCTTGATACCCATCTCGTACAGAATCGTCCCATACACAAACGGTCGTGCAAAATTCGAAATCGCTACCTTTTGGAATTCTCAACATATTTTCCAGTTCATCCTGAATGCACGGTGATCTTCCCCAACAACTGCTGCTTTAATCTCATTTCAATGGCGGCTGTGCCATGCCTTCCCAGCTTTGTCAGCGAAACTACTTGAACACTTTGAACCACGGAAATTCAGTTTTCACTCTCTCTGTGTTAAAAAAAAACTTCAAACTATGAATTTTACAATAATTTTTTGAGAGGTTTGAGAAGCGCAATTCTAGAAACGGACCAAAAATTTAAAGGTATCTTCCTACTAACTTCGAATAGGCTCCATTTTATCTAGTTGAGTGGAAGACGTACTTAGAATTTTGGGGCAAGCCTACAGGGTTCAGTTATAGTTCCAATTTTGTAATCTGCCAGGAAACGACGTTTGTTATTAAAATTGTTATATTACTGTAGCTCAACTAAAAGTAAGAAAAATGATTCTATTATAATTCTTTCGTGACTCTATCTAACATCGTATATTAATTATATTATATATTTTTGTATTATAATATTATTTATTTCCCCGACTCTTCAAGAAGTCTGCAAGTAATCGCTATCATAATGTTGGCTCCAGAATATGGAAATTAGCCAAATAACAAACGAATAATATCATGTTTGATCCAATTAACTATTAATGCATTTATAATATAATTGAAAATACTACTAGTTATCCATATATATATACTCTAGGTACAAGGCTCATTGAATGCGTTTCCCCTTCTTCCAACTAGCTGAAGATTGTAGACTATCAAATCATATGCAAATTAGCCCGAAAAAAATAAAAAACTTAATTCAATGATATAAGGTCAGTACTTGATTTCTTTAATGGCCCAAGCTTTCGGACATTTATTGTCCTTTCACAGCTTAAACAGCTATAATATTGAGAAATATAAGTAGACATATAAATTTCTTAAAATTGTTTACACAAATATCTTTTGAAAAAAATCTATAGAAACTATTATATATATAAAATATATTTTAAAAACTATAAAACATTTTATTTCATCATAAAGAGTAATGAAATTATGAAAATTAAATATATACATACCTATATGCATTTTTCTAAATCCATATATGAAAATAATTTTGAATGTTTACGAATGTAAATATAAAATTAAAACCACGCTAAAATTCTAAAGAAAAACACAGCGCTAAAAAGAGCTTGATATGGATGTACATCTCGAAAATTAAATCGGAGTCTGAAATTTAAAAAAATGTATTTTATTAGTTTCAATTTTAAAAATTCTTTATCAATGCATTCATCTCTTTCGCCGGGGGTGACACCAAATTTAAAAATCACACTATCTTTAAAGATGTCTCAAATCTTCTACGCTGAGGTTGTCACCTCAACAAATATTTAACTGGAAGTTCAGCCTTAGACGTCGGCAGTTGGATCCGGAGAATATTCAACTAGACCAGTAAATATTGGACTAAAAAATTCAAAACGGAAATTGCAGTCTTTGGGCTGGCGTTATTAAGATGAAAAAAATCTATATTTGTTTTCCATTTTCCTGGCTGTTTTTATTCTCTAATACATTCTAGCACCAGGCTTTTAGAATAATGTTACAAGTCTTCAATTTTGTCAATCTTGCTTACTTTGGGTCACCTCGTTCGAATCACCTGTGCGTTGTTTCCGAGGCTTGCTTAGGCTTTATCGCCAGCTTTATTCATCAATTCTGGATCGTTTTCTCTCATCTCAACTAAATTTGGGCAAATCGCTCGGCCGTTATTGTTTTGTTCCTTCGTCAGAATTACAAGTACAAACTTCGAACATGTATTTACCATGTTATTGTCTTAATCTATGATCTGGTGTCATAGTGTAATTTAAATATCAGACAATTGCAATTATTTTGAGTCCTTAATTCTTTTATTTGAACTTTTAAGCAATCAAGAAATTTCTCTTTTTCCACAAACGGACACAAAAATAAATAAATACCCAAGAAATAATGTTCTATAGGGTGTTCTCTCTATATTTCACGCGAGGAGGGATTTTGAGAGATAACACAATTTTAAATAAAATGCAAATTTTAATTCATAAATTATACAGTATAATTATACAGTATTGAGTGGCATATTGGGTAAATAGGTTATATGACTTTGCTAACATACACTTGTTCAAAATTTCCATTTTGAAAGAGTGTGACTGAATTTTGTTGATACAGCGCTTAATCTTCTCTTTCGAGGGGTGCGTCGTCTTGTTAGCATAAACGTTCAAATTAGAATATTCTCAACGAAAGTAAGTCCAACGGCTTGTTAAATCCTCAGGTTATGGCCCTCACCAATACAGGAAATTACCCAACGTCCTACGGAAGGAGCTATGGAATCGGCTGAATCTGTTTAATCGCATTTTATCTGACAAAGTAGTAAGGGCGATATAAGGCGTAAAAATTCATAATGTTCAGTAAAGGTTACATTTATGTGCAATAATAAAAATGTTTGTGTATATATATTATTAAATTGCTTATGTTCTTTTATTCTTTTATTTAGTAGAATCCGTGAGGAATACTTGTATAGGACTCTACGTCTTAATAAAGGTTCCTGCCTCTGTGTATTCTGGTGTGAAAGGGAAACTCTCTCTTAAATTAAAAACATTTGTGATATTCTGCTTCTGGTAGCTCTCTTCCTTTGCTGAGATAGCTATTGTTAAAACTGGTTTTTGCATAGTTTTGAATAGTTTTTGCATAAGATTTTTGCATAGTTCTTGTATAGGTTTTTTACATGTTTTTACGTGTTTTTTCGTTTTAGAAGGTTAATTTGTTTAAGTTTGATTTTGTAGTTTTAGGTGGTGTGGTCACGTGCAGCAGACCCTTTAAAAAGAAGGCGCGCGGAGAGATTAGGGAAGCAGTCAGTCTGAGTAGTAGCAGTGAGTCAGTCTGAGTAGTAGCAGTGAGTCAGTCTGAGTGTGTAGAGAAGTCCCTGCCCATTAGAAGTATCTGCTGACTAGAAGTATCTGCTGACTAGAAGTATCTGCTGACTAGAAGTATCTGCTGACTAGAAGTATCTGCTGACTAGAAGTATCTGCTGACTAGAAGTATCTGCTGACTAGAAGTATCTGCTGACTAGAAGGATCTGCTGACTAGAAGTATCTGCTGACTAGAGGTCTCTGTTGAATAGAGATAAGGCCTGAACTAAGGAGGAGATAAAGTGCGTAGAAAGAGGGGGGCTGAGTCGGGCTTGCCCAGAGGGCTGCAAAAATTACTCTCTCCCTTTTACTAGAAAAGGTTCATTCCATTTTGTATTTACTCATCGTGTAATAAAGCCTCATAATTATTTAAATCAGCAATAAGGGTAATCATTTCCTCCAAAGAAACACCTGCCTATCGCTACCTCCATAGTTTGGATTTCTTAAATAGATTTATATTTATTATTATTATTTTATTTTTACAATCTTTTTTGTTAGTTTTAACATTTCTGGTGAGCCGGACGCGATAGGCTTGGTGGTGAAATGGAGGAGGTGAACAAGAGACGTCGTAGGGCGGTGAGAGGTCTCTTTACAAGATTAATTAACGATTTAAATATCGAATTGAAGGAGACTTCAATTGATAGTAGAAGGGTGGATGTAAAATTTAATAGGATGGAGGCGCTCCATGTGGAACTTGCGAATCTAAACGTGCTATGCTAGTCAGTCCTATTAGCCAAAGATGAGGCTAGTGACGAAGAAGTCGATAGGGAATTTCAGGAATGTGAAAAATACATCTGGGAGAGATTTATTATGGAGCGAAGAGTTAGAGCTTTGCGTGAGCAGGGGAAAGATGTTCTTTCTGTTGGTGGTGGAAATAGAGATGCAGATTTAAAGAATAAGGGAGATCTACAAAACTTTAAGGGCAACCCAGGGGGTTGGCTCTCAAGTTGGGGGCAATTTGATAAAATTAATGCTAATGGAAAATATGAAGATGTAGATTTAAAGAATAAGGAAGATTCTGAAGCTGAGTCCAAAGGCGATAGAATAAGGGATTCGGAAGCAGAGCCTAAGGGCGAAGGCGTAAAGGATTCTGAAGCGAAGCCTAAGGACGAAGGAATGAAAGATTCTGAAGATCAGCCTAAGGGCGACGGAAGAAAGGATTCTGATAAAGTGAATTCTAAAGACGCAGATGAAGTAAAAGTATCTGAAGGTCAAAAAGCAGGAGATGAAGGCGATGGAAAAAAGGATTCTGAAGCTGAGCTCAAAGGCGGAGTAAAGGATTTAGAAGCGGCAGTTAAATGCAATGAAGTGAAGGATTCTGAAACTGCAGTTGATAGCTTTGTAGGTGTGAAGGAAGCTGAGGCTAAAGTTCAAGCATCGAGGAAATTGGTGGAAGCAAGACCAACTGGAGATACGGAATCTAAAATAAAGGGTAATTATAGGGAAACAGAAGCCCAAGATTTGAAAACCATAAATAGATCTGATTATGCAGAGAATAAGGACGATAAATACAACAAGGGAAAAGATCATGATGGAAATGAAGCGAAAAATATAAATGAAGAACATTGTACAGAGTCAAAGAACTTGGAAGAAGTAAAGCAGCTAGATGTAGAACAGGGTACTGATTCAAAGGTGGAAGAAAAGTTAGATGCAGAACAGGGTACTGATTCAACGGTGGGAGAAAAGCTAGATGTAGAACAAGGTACTGATTTAAAGGAGGAATAAAAGATAGATGTAGAACAAGGTATTGATTCAAAGGTGGCGGAAAAGGATATAGATGTAGAAAAAGGTACTGATGCAAAGGTGGAAGAAAAAATTATTGATCCAAAAGATTGGTTGAAGGAAGGGCTCGTCGATAGAGTTAATGAAAATCCACCTGAACTAAAAGGACACTATTTGCCCCGTCACCTTTTGTTAAAGAGTGAGTCCAAAACGACGCCTATAAGGCCAGTGTTTGACGACGCTTCCTGTCGAGGACGCAACAGACTATCCTTGAGACGATATTTGAAAAGGAGACCCATTCTACTGAGGAGAATCCCGGAAATAAGGATAAAATATCGGGAGAACAAGTTCGGAATTTTGGCCGACATGAGGAGATATTTCCAGGTGATGGCCATCAAGGAAAATGATTGGGACTACCTCCGATTTCTTTGGAAGAAGAAAATGGACAACTGATGGTTTTTGGGAGGGAAATGGTTGTAGTGACGATTTTAGTTAAGTGCCCCGTACATCAAAATCCGGAAGAAAAGTCAAAAGGTGTCTACAGAGGTAAGACGACGCCACTTCGTCCTGTTTTCGATGCTTCCAACGCTGATTCCAAGAAGGCCTCTGCCACTTCCTCCCAAAACAAGAAGTTAAGGATGAAATCCATGGACCTGGATGTTGAGGCCATGGTGTACAGTCTTTCAGTAACAGAGCTGGACAGCCTCTTTTGAGAGAGAGGGCAAGATGGTGGCTCAGGACAAACTGGATAGAGAGATAAATTGAATGGCGGGTTTTCGTGGGAAACCGAGTCAAGGGAATTAAAGTTAGAGCAGATGGCAGTGTCGAGAATCTCAAGTGGAAGGCTACTTGGTGAAATTCTTTCAAAATCTGAAAGCGGAAGCATAATGAGACTTGATGAGTTCTTCTGGGGTAGAAAGTTGGTTCCTGTTGGAAAAGGCACATGGCCAAAATGTTTTTTGAGGGATGTTACTGATAATGGCGGATGTCCTGTTTATAGAATTGAACAGAGATTTCAGAATATAGGAACCCTAATGTTGATCATAGAAAAAATTGGTCTTATATTTCTCCTAGAACGATTAAAAAGGAAATAAATATTTTTGATGTTTTAAGAACCTTACAGGGTAGTGCTCAAGCCAATCTTTGTTATCCTAAAGATTTTTGGATTGTTCGTGATTTGGAATCTAAATATTTTTCAAATATTATGTAAGATAGCGAAAAGGATAATAATTTGGGTTTTAATTATATGAATTTATCTTATTTTGTAGTTTTTCGTTCTGAATATGGAAGGAAATCTCTAAGGAAAATATTGGAAAATGGAAAACTTTTGCCAGAACAATTAATGAGCATTCTTTGTCAGATTTGTGTTACGGTGGGTCATGCTGAGCAAAACATCGGATTGGTTCACAGTGATATAGGTCCCAGAGATATCTTGATACGGCCAACTTCTCAAAAGGTTTTGAACTACGACATTGAGGGAGAGAATTATGAAATCCCAACCAACAACTGCATTGCCAAGTTGAAAGATTTTGAGATATCTCGACTCGTAAAGAATGATAATCCAATTCCGAATGTTTTTTACGAGAATGGTTCTCAGCTAATTTGGACTCATAATGAAATGCGAAAATTTAACTCTGCTTATAAAATACGTACTGAATTCATTGATGAGATATTTGGGGAAAATTTTGATTGAAAGAATCAATTCAAAGAACCAAGGCTAAGATGGCGAACAATATTTTTAGACAGGGGCTTCATAAAAGAAAAAATATATATATATATCTCTGGATACTGGGGCCATTGTATGGGATTAATTTTGACAATAATACTTGTCAAAATTAGGTGGGAGAATGTTAAAACTGTTTTTTGCATAGTTTTGAATAGTTTTTGCAAAAGATTTTTGCATAGTTCTTGTATAGGTTTTTTACATGTTTTTACGTGTTTTTTCGTTTTAGAAGGTTAATTTGTTTAAGTTTGATTTTGTAGTTTTAGGTGGTGTGGTCACGTGCAGCAGACCCTTTAAAAAGAAGGCGCGCGGAGAGATTAGGGAAGCAGTCAGTCTGAGTAGTAGCAGTGAGTCAGTCTGAGTAGTAGCAGTGAGTCAGTCTGAGTGTGTAGAGAAGTCCCTGCCCATTAGAAGTATCTGCTGACTAGAAGTATCTGCTGACTAGAAGTATCTGCTGACTAGAAGTATCTGCTGACTAGAAGTATCTGCTGACTAGAAGTATCTGCTGACTAGAAGTATCTGCTGACTAGAAGTATCTGCTGACTAGAAGTATCTGCTGACTAGAAGTATCTGCTGACTAGAGGTCTCTGTTGAATAGAGATAAGGCCTGAACTAAGGAGGAGATAAAGTGCGTAGAAAGAGGGGGGCTGAGTCGGGCTTGCCCAGAGGGCTGCAAAAATTACTCTCTCCCTTTTACTAGAAAAGGTTCATTCCATTTTGTATTTACTCATCGTGTAATAAAGCCTCATAATTATTTAAATCAGCAATAAGGGTGATCATTTCCTCCAAAGAAACACCTGCCTATCGCTACCTCCATAGTTTGGATTTCTTAAATAGATTTATATTTATTATTATTATTTTATTTTTACAATCTTTTTTGTTAGTTTTAACAGCTATCTATCTTTGCTGAGAGTCTGTCTACCTACAGATGTAAATGTATGTAGGCAGTAGTCTAACCGTGAGGTTGCTCTAGGATGGTACGTCGTGGCGCGCGACCAGAATAAGCAAGGCACCCGAGCCATCCTCACCGGCCCACTGCTCCAGAGAACCAGCGCGTCCTGCACCATGGAGTTCTGGTTCAACGTCAAGGAGCAGAGTAGGTCCATTTTCCCCATCCTTTCTTACACACATCTATATATAGCCACATGTATGTATGTGCATATTTGTTTAAAAATAGTTCAAAAGTAGAAAATATCAGGTTGATATAGTTTGAAAAAGTGCCTTTATTAAATCACAAATAACATAAAAATAATTTGATATGGGTTTAAACTTGAAGGAAAATTCATTAAATAGATTTATTTTAAATATATGTCACATTTTTTTTCATATTTAAAGTAAATGTTATTACTTTTAAATATTTTAATTTTAATAGTACAAGGCTGGTGTTGGCTAGACCCACTCTGTCACCCTTTTCAAAGAATAAATTTTATATGGCATCTTAGAGGGGCTCACACATTTTATAAACATATAAGCAGTACTTACATATAAATGCGTAAACAGTACGCGCAGAACTTGCACAACATTAAAGTCTAAATAAAAATAAAGGCACATACTTTTTCTATTATATAAAATATATGTATTCATATATATATATATGGTGAGGTCTGGTAGCCTCTTGTAGAATCCTGTCGACTAAATCTGTCGTGAGGTATCCAGTCGACTTAAACTATGGTGTGAGTCCCTGTCAACTCTCACTATACTGTGCTGACCGAGAGGAACAGTCAGGATAAGGAGTTTTCCAGTATCTCTCTGCACCTTGGAAGACCTTTTACAGTTCTCACAAAGTACAGGCAGTCGTGGTCGAGGCAGAGTGGAAAGCTTGGGAATGTCCATACACAAATAATTAATTATAAAACACTTTTAAAAAAGCTTTTATTTAAAATAGCACTAAAAATAACAAAATAAATATTTCTGAAGTATTGCTTTTTTTCTGAAGGTACCATTTAGCAAATAAAATAATAGACTTAGAAATAAAAGCGGTGGGGGATGATAATCATTTATGCAGCAAATAGGTATAAATTTAATGAAAGGCATAAAATTGCTAATCATTTGCTTCATATAAAATCACATTGATCTCAAATTTATTCTTATTGTACCCCACGGCTTTTATTTCTAAGTCTATTATTTTATTTGTTAAATGGTACCTTCAGAAAAAAAGCAATACTTCAGAAATATTTATTTTGTTATTTTTAGTGCATTTTAAATAAAAGCTTTTTTTTAGTGTTTTTATAATTAATTATTCACGCTATTTTTAGTCGTATATATGCCAGTCAAAAAAAA
The DNA here is from genome assembly GCA_030710605.1 of Cordylochernes scorpioides. Taxonomy (NCBI): domain Eukaryota; kingdom Metazoa; phylum Arthropoda; class Arachnida; order Pseudoscorpiones; family Chernetidae; genus Cordylochernes; species Cordylochernes scorpioides. The sequence continues at coordinate 107,410,118 of CP092886.1, read as the reverse complement.
AAAAAGCCTTATCACTGAGACGACGTTGGCCTTAAATAGCTGCAAGCCTGCTCGCAGCAGATTGGTCAATTCCTCGTGGGAGGTCGGAAGTGACGTAAGCAAAATCCGTTACTAACAGAACTGCGTCTCTTTGCTTTTGGGAACCCTAAATTTATTGAATTATATTACAAAGTTAGAGACACCCAGTGGATTATTGTTAGGGGATAATTGGTACATATAAAATTTGAATTATTATTAAACAATTGATTAAATAGTTAAAAGTAACAACATACTAATTGAAAAAGAGGAACTATTTAAAAAGGTGTCGTGAAATGTATGGTGGTGTATTGTTACACACATACCTATATATATATAATGAATATAAATATATGCGTGATGATATTGGAATAAGATGACTAAATTATAACAGATAAAATTAATATATTTGTTGGCTTTTCTCATTTATTTGCTTGTAATTCCAAGGACGTTTTAGATAGGAATCTGAATATTTGGATTTCTAATTCCTTCCATGTCTTGAACATTTATATAAAAAAAATTATTCATTTATAGAAAATATTCTAATTTATCTGTTATAATTCAACAATCTGCTCTAAATATTATCATGCATATAGAAAAAAACGATTATATGCCTCTTCTTTATGCAGGACCAAACTACTCATTTCATCGCAATTTAACTTTGAGAAATTGTTTAATATACTACCAGGTAGGTTTCTATCTAATTATTAGTTTGAAAAACCTTTTTTTTTTGGAAAAAATAAGGATAAATATAAATTAATCTGCTATATTTTCAGCACTCTGATTTATTATCTCTGATGCATTATCTTTATATATATATAAATCAAAATTTGTTTGTCTGTTTATCGATAAACTCAGAAACTACTTAACCAAATGTCACCAAATTTTCCACATAACTACCAATGACCCTGAAGATGAATAATTTACAATGCATTATAATTAAGTAGAAAATATATTTTAAAATCTATATCTTATCTTTGTGTATAACTTTATTTATATAGCCACTTGCTATATATTTGACCATTTAGAACTTTGGGAAAAGTTATAAAGCTATTTTTTGTCAGATTTCCTTTTTTCGTTTCGTTTTATTTCCCAAATTCCATTAAATTTTTATTAAAAATTATCATCATTATTAAGAAGGTTTTCAATGTGTCTGTATTCAAATTATTAATGACATTTTTGAAAGTAAAACAGTGTATACAGTATTAAATATGTAATAGAAAAAGTAAGCTGAATGAAGACAAAAAAAAATGTTGAAAATTCCCTATGAATTGAAATGATTTTGCCTATAAAATATCAAAAACTAGACAGGATTAATACACATTCGAAATAGTTAAAATGGCATTTATTAAGCCAAACAGTGTGAAAAGGTAGATACAGTAGAGCTTCCATTGAGAGGATGCCTAAAATCGTAGCTTAACCCGTCTCTCCAAGAGGCAGTCTCTTATTAAAGGTCTATTAGAGATTCTTTAATATCAATTAGAATCTCCAATGAGAGACCACCTACAGGAGAAACAAGTTGAGTCATGTTTTTAGGTGGTCTTTCTTAAGAGACTCTATTTACATATTTTAAAATCAACATTTTCTTACTGTTACGTTTAATTACTGCTAATCTCTATATATAAAAATGAATGTATGTCTGTCTATCTGTCAAATATTAATTGGACTGAGAGAGTATTGTGAGTTTCATTATTCTATATGGTCTGGAAGCATATTAAAATTAAATATACAAAATTTGAAAAAAAAATTAGAAATTTGTCCGTTCTTGGCCAACCTGACAACCCAGAAGTCTGAAAATTGGTTAGCTAGCATTGTCATCAGGTTTGAATATGTGTACCAAATTTCATATTTCTAGGTGCCCTATAAGTTTTTAGGGGACATGTAAAAATTATTTTGTATTTCTATTTTATGTAAATTTTATTTGCTTTTGAAAATTCATATTTTTTGTTGCAATAGGCAAATTTTATTATCAAATTTTTATATATATATATTTTATATTTAATTGAATTTATTCTTTTTCTCATTCTTTTGGTTGTCTGAATATAATAGCAATAGCGAGGTGTAGCCATAGTGATTGCAATAAAAAGGCTTGATTTTATAAGGTAAATGTTTATGTGGATTGTCGTTAATTAACCACCACATAAATTGGTGAGCCGGACGTGATCAAACTGAGAGAGTTGAGACCTATAAGGTAAATATTAAACTTCCACCTTTCTGGATTGAAAAACCTGATATATGGTTCCATCAAGTTGAGGCTCAGTTCTTGATAATTAATATAAAGGCAGATCGTTTTAACAAATGTTCTTCATTAGGCAAACTTTTACTCGGATAAAGACCGGGCGAAGCAGGGTACATTCGCTAAATACAGTTATTTACAAATATTCGTTTGTAGCAAGATACTATTCCTTCAACTTCAAATTACCGAGTGGACCAATTAATATTGATTTTATTTAACTTATCGAGTATTTTTAAAGGGAGCGGGAAAAAAATCAAAATATCGAGAATATAGACAATTGTAGATTCAGTAGAGTTTGGATGTTTGATAGAATCGTTTTAACATATTTTCATTAGGCAAACTTTTACTCGGGTAAAAACCGGGCGAAGCCGGGAACATATATAATAATTTGTTTGTCGGCTATGCACGCCCTCAATATGTAGCTAATCTCGCTGAAATTTGAACAGGACAGAGATTTAAATCTGAAAGAGTTTTCTTCTCACTTTTAACCAAGAAAAATTATATTTAACCAAGTACTGAGCAACAATATTTTTTTAGTCGGAAATGTTTATGACAATATTGCCGTATCATTCTTGATTGCCATAAACAAAATTCTTTAGGGGATATTCAATAAAGCAGACCACGGGCGAAGCCAGATAATAATTATTAGTAGGCAGGAACAAAATTCAACCAGCGAAACATTCACTCGAGCATAAGACACACGAAACCAGGTCATATCTTTAAATAAAATATCGTTTCTCGGGCTTTTGGCTAAGATCATGTAGTATATCTCTAGATATTTTTATTTATATATATCTTTTTAAAAATATATTCAGTAGAGAGAGTGGATATGTTTGCTCGAAAATTTTATTTTATATATCATATAAATATATAATGTGTTATATAATGTAATGAATATATTATTTTCATAATCAACAACAACAACAAAAGCCTTTATTTAGGGCATTCCGCCCCATACAGGATTAACCGCATTTACACGTCAACAGGAGGAGAGGGAAGAGGAAACATTTACAACAAAAATAAGGTTTGTTACCTATTTACAGATGGATCATCCTCCAGTATCCTTTGCCCTGCATTCTTTCTCATGCGCCCAGCTTCCGTACAGAACTTAACGTATCTATCAATCAGTAATCTATTATTCAGATCTGAAGAGAGAAGTTGACACATGCTATGGTATCCAGATTGACCAGAGGTAGGGCTTGGGAAAATTTCAGTACGTTTTTCTGTTAAGAGAGGGCATTGGAAGAAATAGTGAACCAAATTATCATCCATGAGATCCTTACCAAGTAAACAGTTCCGGCCATTTTCTTTCCAGAAGTCTTTTCTTTCTACCCTGAAAAATTGCCATAAAACTCTATGTTGTGCAACTAGTCTTTTGTTGGGAAGCGAGATATTTAATCGTAGGTACTCCTCTGTCATGAATGATTCACTCAAAGATTTGTAGTGAGCAAAGTGGGTTGAATCAGTAATTTTCATCTGATCGTTTTGAATTAGTTGGTCTGTGGTAGTTCTAATTATGCCTGGCAATTCTTTCTGTATGGCTAAGTAGTCTTCGCAGCCCTTCAGAAAGGAATATCCCTTGGAGTCTAGAATTTTTATTAAATTTTGAGTAAAACTGTTTTCTATTTCCTTTTTCGCGGTGACTTTCCAGAGATAGTTTAAGCAAGCATGTGGTAATCTGCTCGTCTCCATTTTTAAAATCCTGACCCAAAACTTTAATGTGAGTTTTACAGCATTAAGTTCAGTTGATATTCTTCCACATTCTCTTCTGAGGACATATCCTGGTGTGAAGTTTGGTAAGTCTAAGAGACGACGAAGAAATGCATCTTGGGTATTATTGACTGTCTTCAGCTGGTTGATTGCCCCCATTGGTGCCGCATATAGTAAAGTAGGAAGAACAATAGTGTCAAGAAGTTTCATCACTGAGGTAAAGGACTTTATTCGCGCTTTTGTAAGGATTCTCCAAAGTGCATTAATTGCATTCAGTGCTTTGTTTCTAAAGTATTGGGAAGCATATTGGGTCGAGATTTTTGTAGTCAGAGGGTAACCCAGATATGTATACTTAGCTACTATTGTCAGGGGTTGCTGACCCCAAAACCATGTCTCGGAACGAGCTGTTCTTCCACCGTTTCTAAACGCCATTATTTTAGATTTATTTTGGTTTAACGTTAGGCAGTTCTCTTCTAAGTACTTTTAAGTAAGTTAATCTTCAATTGCAAATTTATTTTCGATTCTCCTAAGATCACTATGTCGTCTGCATACAGTAAAAGGTGTATAGTTCCATAATTCTCAAGATTTATGCCTGGCAATTCTGATTCATCGAACAGGGGTACCAGATCGTTTAGGAAAAGAATGAATAAATAAGGTGACAACGGCTCCCCCTGCAATACATCCGCTTGTATTTTGATAGCCTCCGTGAAGGAACCCCGCCATCTGACTGTTGCCGTCATTTGGGTATAATAGTTCTTAATTAGTTTAATAAATCGGCAACTCAGACCATTTAATGCTAATTTTTTCCAAAGTAGATGGTGCGGCACGGTATCAAAGGCCTTCCTTAGGTCAATGAAGAAGGCGTATAACTTTCCCCTTCTACGGCTAAGGGTCATTTGAATTAATGATACGAGCGTGAAAATGTGGTCCTGACAAGAGTAGCCTTTTCTAAAACCAGCCTGATTTTCTGCCAAAATTGACTTTCTCTCCATCCAATCGTTCAATCTTGTCTTCAAGATAGATGTAAATAATTTCGATAGGTTAGAAATCAGGGATATTCCTCTGTAATTTGACGGGTTGTCCGGATCTCCATTTTTAAATATTGGGTGGATTATCGTTTTTGTCCATTGTTGAGGAACTTGGGATGTCCCTAAGATTTTATTAAATAAGTTCCTGAGATAAATTGTATGTTCTTCTAACAAATATTTAATCGCTTCGTTAGGAATTTCATCAAGTCCTGTAGCCTTATTTTTACCCAATTTGGCAATTTCCTTGGTGACCTCAGTTAGAGATATTTCACAATCTAATTCGGGGTCAATGTCCAATATCTCAAGTGGTAACTGTACAACTTTTGTAGAAGACTTGCCAGTCTGCAGTAGAAATTTCACCTTGTAGGTTATTCCTATATTTAAGTGAATTAATAGTCTTCCAAAATTGGGAAGGATCTTTTACATTACTGAGGATAACTTGAATTTTGTCAGTATATTCCCTTTTTTTGAGCTTTAGGATAGCTGAATATTTCTTCTTACTCGACAAGTATGCAATTTTATCGGCCGAGAAATTATGTTTTACGTATAATTTTAGATTTTGTTTCATTTCCTTTTTAGCCAAATAACAGTCTTTGTCGAACCATGGCTTAGATTTTATATTTTTTGTTTTTGCCTCCATCCGCGTCCCCGAGCGTAACATTGCTGTTTGAATTAAACCAGTAAAATCCTCAGCCTGAGTATCAATTGTGGAGTCCGCTGGATGTTCGGGAGTTAATTCTTTTAAAGTTTCTATATATGTTGGGATTTTATCTACTGACCAGGAAAATTTAATTTTGGCCTTAGGCTCCATGTAACAATTTTAAGTTTTATTATTAGGGCCGTTAAACTTTAAAATTATTGGTAAGTGATCCGAATATGGCATACAACCAATTTCAAAATCTGCTATGTGTTCAAGCACCGCAGGTGAGACAATCGCCAGATCTAACACAGAAGAGCCTCTTCCGGAGATGAATGTAAATTTACCGCTTTTATCATTAATGGATCTACCATTTATTATAGTTAAGTGATTTTTATCAAGAAAGTCAATAAATATTTCCGCTTTGGCAGATTTTGTTAGGTCACAGGAATTTCGGGTGGTTGAAAAAAGGTTTGAAGTATCTATCAAATTATGGTAACCCCCCAGATTGCCAATACGGACATTCAGGTCGCCGACCAGTATTATTTCAAACCCGTTATATATCTTATTTTCCATCAAATGAAATAGTCGTCCAAGTTTTGTAGCATGCGTATCGTTTGGGGGTAGATATACGAATATTACGCAGATCGCTGGTGAGTCATTGTCTAAACTTGGCTAGAGTGTGACTGCAATCCAAGAGGTTTCGATTTCAACATTGTCAATTTGGGGCTGTAGTTGTTTATTTATGCCGAGAATTATACCTCCGGAGCCTCTTCCTTTATCTGATGACTTTACAGCAGGTGATTGGTACATTCCGAAGTTCGCCAGGTTCAAGTCGATATTGAAGTGGCACCAAGTTTCTGTAAGCGCGAACATCTCAAATTGTTTCAAATATTCGAACAGTGGAAAGAGAGAATTTATCCTAAAGAAGCCATTTATATTCCAATACATGAATCGTTCGTTTTTAGCTATGTCAACCATTGGTTTTATTTTTTTGATCTTAATTTTATTATGTTTCAGATTTGTACCCTTAAGTTGACTTTCTTTAATAGTATGAGTCTTGCTATGTGAAGTATGAGGAGTTTCTGTGAGTTGAGATTTGTTTCTACATTGTACATCTTCATTTGTATGTATTTTATTACCTGAGTATTTACATCTATTTACAGAGATCCGCTGGTGTGCCTCTAGCTATATTAGTTCTCCTTTGGCATTCATCACCTGTCCCTCCACTACCATGTAGTTGATGCCGTTTAGGAGAAGTTTATTATCCCTCAACTTCGATCCTATACCTTTCCTGTAAAGCTCCTTTCTCTTTTCTATCAAGAATTTTCTCTGCTCTCTAATCTGGGGGCTGTAATCCCTGCTCATAAAAATATTGAGCATTCGAAGTTTGAATGAGTTCTTTAGGAGACTTATTCTGGACTCGTGATCAGGAACTTCGATCAGAATAGGCGCCTTTGGTCCCCTGCCCAGGCGATGACATTCGGCAATTACCACATCATCGGTAATCTGCATATCTTCCGCCATTAACTTCTTGACCTTTTGTAGCAGCAGTTCCCGACTGTCAGTCTCTGCTGATTCAATGCCATAAATTATTAAGTTGTTTTCTCGGGCTCGTCTCTCCAAAGCCTCCGCGCGTTCTTCCAGGTTCCTTATTTTTAGGGTATTGTGAGAAATTAACCTCGTGTTAGTCGCCAGTGCATCTGTGCACGAGGCCATAGATGTTTCAATTCCCGTCATTCTTCGCTCCCAAACCTCCATCTTCTGCTCAATATTAAGCAACCTTGCATCCATTTTCTCTCCCAATCTGTTCACTTCAGCCGAAAGGTTAATTATCAGTAGCTTTAAATCGTCCATTGGTGCCTGGTCTGGAGTTGAGTGAGGTATATTTGTCAATGTGGCCTGGTCTGGAGTTGAGTGATGTATATTTGTCAATGTGGCCTGTCTTTTCGGCCCTGGATTTAGCTCCCTCATTGGTCCTTGCTCATTTCTTTGTCTTTTGGACTTGTTCTGACACGACCAGGAAATACTGTGTCGTTGAACTCAACTTTTATTATTTCCGCGATCATAAAATTGGCTGTAATTTTGCTAATGGTGCTGCTGACTTTTAAGCCTTCTTTCTAGGCCTCGCTTCTCTAAGGCGTTCTAACCTCCAGTTACCTTATTCTTTATTAAGTCTTTGAAACATACATTGCATACATATTGGGTCGGGGTTGCATACAGCTATTTACAAATTATGACAGATGCGCCCCCTACATGTGAAGAATTTATGAAGGGGTTTTAATCTGAATAAGTTCTTTTCATCAAAGAAAATAATTTTGGCGAAAATTAATTGAATATAGGGAGGTTATATACAATATTGATAAGGATATAAAAGATAAAAATGTAGTGTTAATGCTATAGTTGGTTATTAGTTAATAGAAATCAAAATAAAATAAAAGAGATGTTGAGCGAAATCAAAGTTGAATGCTTGGTTGAAAAAGTGAAAAAAAATGCTTTGGTAAAAGAAAAATGCCTAATTACTTTTTGCTCGAATTTTGGGAAAGAAATCGAGGAAATTTCATAAGGTGTTTTGAAATCAAAATAAAATAAAAGAGATGTTGAGCGAAATCAAAGTTGAATGCTTGGTTGAAAAAGTGAAAAAAAAATGCTTTGGTAAAAGAAAAATGCCTAATTACTTTTTGCTCGAATTTTGGGAAAGGAAAACGAGGAAATTTCATGAGGTATCAAAAATAAAAATAAAAGAAATGTTGAGCGAAATCAAAGTTGAATGCTTGGTTGAAAAAGTGAAAAAAAAAATGCTTTGGTAAAAGAAAAATGCCTAATTACTTTTTGCTCGAGTTCGGGAAAGGAAAACGAGGAAATTTCATGAGGTATCAAAAATAAAAATAAAAGAAATGTTGAGCGAAATCAAAGTTGAATGCTTGGTTGAGAAATAAAAAAAAAATGAAAAAGGTTTCTTCAAAAATAAAGGATGACTTAATGTCTAAAGTTTAACCAAAAACCAATGAGTTTTCGTTGATAAATGAAGCTATGATAATATAACTAAGTGGTACATAAAATAGTAATTAATGGTTAAAAGTGATAATAAATTGAATACTTTGCTAAATTGGTTAAATATTTTAATTTTAATTTGAGAAAAAATAGTGAAAATGGTTAATATATAAACAATAAGGTGTATTGGTTTGAACCCGTTGTGTATCTACATGCCCTGGTCTAGATGTCTTAATTGCTTAATTATGCCCAATAATTTTTTTGTCTCATCTGTAGCGACACTTAGGCGGAAACGTGATCCTAATCCTCAAGTGCGCATTTATGCTATGTGTACAGGAGACATGGAAATCTATATAACCTTTATGTGTATTTTTTGTCTTGTGTTATTGTTTTTTTTTTTTTTTTGAGATCTCAAAAGCCGAGTGTTGTTTTTTAATTTGTCTCAAGCCTTACTGCGTTCTAGGGGTTTTTATGCGATCCCCCAGGGCACTTAAGATGTGCTCGCCCAATATCCACTTTATATATTGGGTATCGGTACCTATAGTATTACCTTGAATACAGGATTCGAGGAGAATCTCGATCCTTCTAAAAGGTCGTTTAATCCCTTTTGGGGAGAAAACGTAAGTTCGAAAACTGAATCCTAGCGAGTAAAGTGGTAATGTGTATGAACCTTGTTCGTATTTGACTCTGAGATCTACGTGTAGGTGGAATATATAACGTTTTTGGAAGTCTGTAAAGTAATTGATTAATTATAATAGGGATGGGAACTCATTTAGAATGTTTGTGTGTGTACCTTGTTTAATTTTCTTGTGATAAGGCGATTGGACTACATTTTGCAAAAGTCGGTATGTAGTTCGAATTGGGACCCAAGCTGAACGACATATAGAGAAATCTGTGGATGGGGAAACTCGATGACCTATTTTTATGTGTCGGCCAAGAGCGGGATCCGAGGTAATTTGATCCGGAAATGGGGGAGCTCCCTTTGTTTGCATACGGCTGGCTGCTCGACTTTTATTACCTCGCGGGCCTACGTTTCCTGTCTCCTAATTGATTTTGTGTGCGACTTGCATCTTTTATTGTCTCTCTACTTATTTTATTGGCGTGGGGATTTTTTTCTTTCTTTCGGCACTGTTTGTTACCTTTCAGTTACTTCTATTTCTTCGGAATTTATTTAGATTTTCTGCAAAAATGCTTCCAAAAATTGTAAGAAGTTTTACAAATGCTTGTCCAAAATGAAAAACTGCTTCTTGCAGTTCGAAAACTCTAGGGGAGGGCATGGTATAGATAAACAAATAACTAAGAAATAAAACTGGGATATATTTGTAGGGGAGGACTAGCAAACAAAGGATGAAAATCAGATGAAAGATAGGGTATCGATACATGTTCTTCCATATTGTTATAAATGGGGACTCTGAAATATTTGTTCGAACCTTATTCATTGTTGGCCGTTCAATTTCGTACTGTTTGTTGTCGTTGGGGATTGGCGTGATAGGATTGAAATGGTTGTCAGGTTCGCAGTTCTTAACATCAGGGAAGAGTGGTGCAAATCGCCTTGTTGCAAAAATGGCAGGGTCTAAATGCCTGAAAGGCTCGCTGTTGGTGGGTTTGAACCTTAATGGCTCTGCTGGGAATAATTCGGGTGTTAAATGTTTAAAAGGGAACGTGTAATCGGGTCCGTGCTTTATATGATATGTGCTAACGGCGGGCGGTGATATATAACGGACTGTTTCTGTATACAGTTTAAGCTTGTTGACGTGGATCGTGTCAGTGTCTCTTTGAAGAGGTTGATTTGGTCGATCTATACGGACCACATTCGGTGAAATAATTTCTAATACTGTGTGGGGTCCTGTGAAATATGGCGCGAATTTCCCTGTATTTGGGTGGTGATATAATTTAACTAACACTAGATCACCTACTTCGAAATGTGGTTGTTTGTGTCGTTGATCATAAATGTTTTTGTCTTGTAAATGCTTGTTTTGTGTGCGTGTGTGTGCAATTTTTCTAGCTTTGTCGATATCTGGGTAAGGTGTGCTGTGGTTAGAGATTTCTGAGGGTAGTGTGCCAAACATTAAGTAGACGGGTGTAAAACCTGTGGTAGAGTGTGGGGTTTTGTTATATATAATTGTAACTCTTTTGACCAACTTGGTCCATGCGATCTTAGGATTTTCTAAATGTAACAGCCTAAGTTTTCCCGTGAGGGTGCCGTTCAGGCGTTCACATAGACCGTTGGCTTGTGGGTTATTGCTGGTTGTGAGTAGTGGATGGATGTTTCTATTAAGTAGGAAGCTACGAAATTTTGGCGAAGTGAAGGCAGGGGCTCTATCCGTAAGGAGGCGTTTCGGAGAACCATCCTGTAATACTCGCTTAAGTACCTGTTGGTAGGTGATGATGCTGGTGGATTTAGATGGAAAAGTCCACGCGTAGCGCGAAAAATGATCGACTACCACATGGAGGTATATTTTGGTGTTGCCATATTTGGCAAATCCTGCTATGGTGTCTAGGGATAATAGGTCAAAGGGTTCTTCGGCTTCCGGAGGTTGACTTAACTCCTGTAAGTGGGTCCCAATGGCCGTTTTGTTAACTGGCAAGTGGGGCAGGTCTTAACCTTTTGTTTAATATCTTTGGACATACCTTGCCAGTAATATTGCGTGGATATGAGTCGTGACATTTGTGAAGTACCGGGGTGATTGTATTGTGTGTGTACTGTTTGTAAGAGTTGTTGTATGAGTGGTTTTGGAATTATAATCTTGGTTACACCTTTTCGGGAAACTGTATGTAATCCATTACGATCAATGGTCAGGTTAGACTCTCTCGATGGAGGAGGTTGGTGTGTCTTGATAAGGGACGCGTCCAAAAATCCACAGAACGGGTTACGGGACAAACGATCTGCCTCAAATTGTTGTTTTCCCTTTATGTAGCGGACCACATATTCGTAACTCGATAGTCGTAAACTCCATCGAAACAATCTGCCGGACGGGTTTTTGATGGTCTTCAGCCTCTGCAATGCGTGATGGTAAGAAAATATAGTAAATTTCCTGCCCATAAGATAGATGCGAAACTTCTCCACACTCTCAACGATTGCTAAGCATTCAAGTTCAGAGATGGAGTAGTTTTTCTCGTGTGGGCGCAGTGTTCGGCTGAAATACTGAACTGGATATACGTTCCCGTCAGGGTGAACTTGTTTGAGAATGCCTGCTATACCGAGGGTGGATGCATCGCAATACACTTGGCATGACAGACCTTCTTTGTAAAGGTGTAAAATGGGGTGTTGTGTGAGGTTCTCTTTCAGGTCAATGAACGCCTTTTGACAAGCTTCATCCCAGATCCACACGACATTCTTTTTGAGAAGGTTGTTGAGCGGTGCTCGCAAACGAGCGTATTCCGGAATGAATTTGTTATAGACGTTCACAGCGCCTAAAAAGGATTGTAGCGTTTTTCGGTTGTGTGGCTGTTTAATGGCGTGAATAGTGTCGGTATTGCGTGTGAGCGGTGTAGTGGTACCAGCTGTTATGGTGTAGCCTAGAAAATCTATGGACTGCCTAAAAAATTCGCATTTCGCGAAGTTAAGTTGTAGCTTCTCTGCTTCGCAAAAGGCGAAAAATTGTCGCAGGTGATTTTGATGTTCCTCCAATGTGTTGGAGTAAATGATGAAATCATCAAAGTAATGTGCCACACAGTCAAGTCCGTGGGTTGGTATAATCCTTCGAGGGTGGCAAATGCTAACAGTGGTTGAGAATCGGGGTGTATTGGGACTTGCCAATACGCAGAGGATATGTCGGCCGTGGAGAAATATTTGGCCTGTGCGAGGCGGTCGAGAATATCCTCGATTCTCGGGAGGGGATGGACATCAGAGCTAATTAGCTCGTTCACCTTTCTATAATCGATACAAAACCGTTTGGTCTTGTCGCGCTTAGTGACGAGGGTGACAGGGCTCGAGAAAGGTGAAAAGGATTGCTCTATAATGCCATTCTCTAGCATTTGTTGGACTTGGTTACGGATTTCTTGTTGGTCACATATCGGAACACGATATGGACGTATGGTAATTATTTTTTCGGAATTCGTGGGTATTTTTACTGGTGGAATCCGTAAGCAGGGTACGTTGAATTTGTTCTGTGTGAATATGTGAGTATATCTTTGTAGAAGTGTTGTGAACTGCGGTGTATAGCGAGTGTTAGGTGTTGTGTTGTAGCATGCATGTGGGAAAAGGTTTTGTTGTGTATCAATGGGAGTGTCGAGTTCGTTGTGTGGTTTTGTCATGTGATAATTGTGTGACGACGTGTGATCACCTATGTGCTTGGTATGCGAGTTGTCCTGCTGTTTTGACATGTTTTGGGCAGGTTTTTTACAAGTGGAAGCCGTTGTGGCTTTGTTATTTGATGGCATATAAAAAAGGCAATTGGCCTTAGTGAAAAAAGGGCATGTAGGTAAGGGGGTGTTTTTCAATGAATGCACGCAATGGTTGTCATAGGCGGGAGGTTGGGATGCAGGGTAAATTCTTTGTGACATCGCCTGACATTGCCAGTAGGTGCATACATTTGGTACATTGTTAAAATGGTAGGATGGGGTAGACAATGGGGCGCCCAGCTGGAATATAGTGCATTTATTAAAGTCTATGGCTAATTTGAATTTGTGGAGGCTATTAATGCTAAGAATTCCAAATGGTAACGGTGCATTCACTACATGGAAATTCTCTCTTCGGGATATTTGTCCTATTGTCAGCGGGATAGACAGTTTACCCATGGTTTTTGCAAAACCGTTTAGGGTTTGGAGATCCAGTGAATGTCCCTTAAGGGTTGAATTAGTTAGGTGGGTTTTTAACATATGGTAAAGATTATATGGCACTATATTCAGGCTGGCGCCTGTATCAATTAAAAAGGGGCATGGTATATTAGGGGCTAGGAAAAGTTTGACAGTCAGTTGGGTCAGGGATCCTACCTCAGTCTCGAAAGGTCTGCTTTGCTGGGGTGTCTCTGGCTTGACTTGGTTGCTGGGGACTCGGGACTGGTTGTTTCGGGACTGTTTGCACTGTCCGAACGCCTTGGTATCTGTTTGGTGGGACTGATTGCACTGTCCGTTCTTTTTCGTTGGGTCGTCGGGACTGGTCGATGCCGGCATTCGCTGTGCCAGTGCCTCGCGCCGCAGAACTTACAGTTGGACGGCGGAAGAGGTGCATTCCATGCACCTGGGCGTCGGGGTGTGCTGTGGTACGGACCTGACATTGTGGGCGGTTGGTCCTCTCGAGGTCGCGTTGTCGGTACACTGGGACCGTGGATCCGCTGCACCAGTCGGAACCACTCTCCTAGGTTCTCGGGAGGCACTACGCGGACCAGGCGCTGGTCGGAGAATGGCAACCCCTCTGTCAGCGTCTCGAGGATCACCTCCTGCGGGAGTCCTAGTTGCAGTCCCATGGCGGTTTTCTCCCGGTAGTAGGTTTCTAGGTTGGCTTGTCCAGTGAGTTTCATGGCGAAATATTTCGCAAAGGACGCTTCGCTTGACTCAGGATAGAGATCTAGGAGGATCTGTCTCACCTGGAAATAGCTCCGGTCGGCCAGCCGTAGTTTCCTGAAGAGCTCCAGAGGTTGTCGCGCCAGGTAGTTTGGTAGGCGGAGTATTTTTTCTTGTTCTCCCATGGAGGCGTCTTCCATTTTTCGGTCGAACGTTTGGAAAAACTGCGTCGCGTTGTATGTTCCATCGAAGATTGGTAGGTCCGCGCCCGGGGTGTCGTATCTGCCTCGGGCTACCGCCGCTGCAATCTGACTGATGGCTGCCACCAGGGGTTCCGTCTCTCGGCCGGTCATTTCCTGTCCGTTTCCCTCTCTTACTTCTTGCCTTTCTCCCGTTGGTTGCGTTAGGTTGTCCGTTTTTACGCCTATTTGATCCTGGCCAGTCTCCATAATATCCTGTCGACTTAACCCTTCTGTCACAATATCGTTGCGGAGTTTCTTGTAGTTGGATGAGAATGGTGAAGATTGTTGGAAACGCAGTCGTTTGAGGGGAAAGTTGAGCATACAGTGGGAAATAACCAGGACACGTGATGGTGTTTTGAAAATAAAAGGTAACGGGTTGGAGGAAAGAAAGGCTTTTGAGAAGATAGAGCGGATTTTCTATTAATTATCTGATCACATGGCGATGATTGGACTTAGCTATGGGATGAACGGGGAGGTCTCGAGAGCAGATGTTACCTCGGTGGGAGCGAGTGAACCACTGACAATCCTTGCTTCTCGATTTAACACGAAGACCTATCTCCTTTCCCATTGGAGGAAAGCTGAGACGTGGCCTTTTTCTATTGGTTGACCTTTTGGAAGCTGCTCCCTCATTGGTTCTTGCTCATTTCTTTGTCTTTTGGACTTGTTCTGACACGACCAGGAAATACTGTGTCGTTGAACTCAACTTTTATTATTTCCGCGATCATAAAATTGGCTGTAATTTTGCTAATGGTGCTGCTGACTTTTAAGCCTTCTTTCTAGGCCTCGCTTCTCTAAGGCGTTCTAACCTCCAGTTACCTTATTCTTTATTAAGTCTTTGAAACATACATTGCATACATATTGGGTCGGGGTTGCATACAGCTATTTACAAATTATGACACATATATATTGTCACAGCCGACATAGACTCATGTAAATATTTTCATTAATAATTTACTTATTGAACAAAACAAGGTTGATTTTTTTATTCTTTGTTAACATTGAGCAGCCAGCGACGCTAGCGTCGTCACGTGACCTCGAGCCGACACGTGACTTCGCGCCGGTGCACGCGCGCCGGCGTTCTTCATTATTCTTTTTGTAACCTTACCAAAATAAAGCGTTAGCCTTTTGATGCGAACTCGTTCTGGTTTATTCTACGATACAATGGAAACCGCTGAACAAAAACCATCTACATCTCAAAGTGTAACAAGTGGCGGAGATGCTTTCCTGGATAGAATGTTATTTAATTCGAATTTAAAGATCGAAAACTACAACGGAAATGGCGATCCTCGCCAATGGATCGAGTCCTTGGAGGAAATTGGATTGTCTACCAATGGGCGGATTATATCATAGCCCGCTACACTGCCATGAACCTGTTAGTAAGTGCAAGAACCTGATACGATCACCAGCTGGGAAACACTAAAAGGTCGTCTGATTCAAGACTTCGCTAGCGACGAGAACAAAGATGAACTCATGCTCAAACTTAATCGAATGCAAAATTGGAATGAGCCGACATTGAGATTTGCCGAGGAAATCCTTCTTTTATGCGGTAAAGCAGATGCGACTATGGAGAAAAATTTAAGACGAGACATTAAGTGGGATCAATTTTAAAATAGCGCCCGGTTTACTTTCCAGCAGCCAAGCTGTCTACGACGAGCTAAGTAAGGCGTGTAGGTATATTTCCGCGCTACTAGCGTCTCTGTTCTTTCTTTTTTTTTTATCAAATCAAAACTTTATGTTGTTATTTGAAAACAATAAAACCTCGTGTAAATAGATTGGAAGGATCCTCGCAATATTTGAAGTTTAAAATATTTGAAGCTTGAAAGAGAGAGAGTGTGTGTGTGTGTAGAAAAAAATGTTTTAAAAGTGTGTGAAGAATCCACTATTTATTCAGTACAAAAGCATCAAATTTTATTTTCAAATTAATAAATTCATTATATATAATATATGATTATTTCTTTTATATAATCCATTCTTAGAATATATGGTGCAGGCCATATCATAAATGTAGGCATTTAGCGATTACCTACAAGGTTGTCCCGAAAGTTCGTAAACATATTATGATTATAATTTATATTTTGCAAGTGTTTACGAACTTTTGGGACAACCTTGTAATTCTGAAACTTGGCCCACCTGCTGATTGGCCACCCTCGATATAGAACATTTGAGATTAAATCATTGTTCTATAAAAATTTTGTTATACTTTTACCAAGGTTGCCAATATTACCAAGGTTGTCTCAAAAGTTCGCAAAAACTTGTGAAATATAAATCATAATATGTGTACTACGACAACCTTATATTAAAATATGTGACACCACAATTCTACACATATAGAAAACTACTTTACAAGATATAAGAATTGTGTTTAATTATTTGAACTCACTGGTGGATTGAACTTGTGCAAAAAGTATTTTGAGGGCCTTTGAAGCAGAAAAGTGCTCAAGACGGAGTGAGGGTTTTGTTAGTAAATTTGTTTATAGTGAAAATCGTTAATGCGAGGCTTCAAATTGTAGTTCAATAATGTCATGTTTACGAGCATATGGCTCCTGGAAGTCCTAGCATCAACGGCTCTGTGTGCCGCAGCCCGGCTGGACGTCGACTTGGTGTTGGAGAAGCACGACCCCATCCACGTCTGGAAGCTGCCGCCCCAGATCTACCCCAACGTCTGGACCAAGGCCACGGTGTTTGTCAGTCGCTACACCCATCCGCTGCGGGTACGGACAAGGAAAGAATTAGCAGAATGGCATGCCTCTTGTTGAAACATGAGGTCGTTATTTCACAAATTCCGTGGATATCATAGACGCCACAACTGTTTTTCACAAACTGGAATATAATAATTTCCACGATGTCGAAACCTTGTGTTAAGCAATTTTAAAAATCTAAATAGTAAAACTTGAATATTTATCAAAGAAATGCTCTTATAACGGCTTTTCACAGCCTTTTCCATTTTCGAATATTAAAACCCACCGTATCATATATAGGAAAAATTCCAATTAATTTTAAAGAGACGCCTGAATTATATGTCAGGGACTAGCGCAGAGGCTATGGCGAGGTGGTGAAGAATGCACATAGTTGACACCCTTGATAGGTTCTACACCAAATGTACCAGACGAACTCAGCGCTTAAATTGAACACCGATTGCCTCTCAGTGATTTATTCCCTCTACGACAACACAGCAACAATAAAGTTTCAAATGCTTGGTCTGACTATGAGCTTTATAGGCACTTCAAATATGAAGAACTAGCCCCGAAAGTGTCTGGGAATGTTAATTCGAACTGGCGCCTAACGTCGATGTGTTATACCACAAGGTACTCCCACAGAGGTTCGCAACATTTCCAACAATAATCGAAAGTATACGTGGGAATTTAGCCTAACTGGTTATTTTTATTTCTTTTTTTTTTTTTGTGAAAAAGGAAGAAAAGAAGGTTAGGGAAACATTATTTTGTCATTAAAATATAATTCTGAAAATGCGAGCATAGAGAGAGAATTTAATCCGAACGCTGCAACTATTGCAACGTTCTTTCTGCTTAGTTGGTTAGAGGTATAGTGTCTATATAATGTGTAAATGAAGCGAGCCATTTTATATGTTAAATTTTAAACCAATTATTATATTTGAACGCCATTTTATAAAATACATAATATAATATAGAAGCATAGGGCGCCTTTACCGTCAAAATCTGACGCCATCTATTGACCGTCGCCGCAACTAGCGGCCTCGGGTCGGTGACAAAGCCACAACACTAGCTTTGGCAAACTGAGAAGCGTACACTTAGAGACCATGGTTTCGGGCTAATGGCCCTCGTCAAGTCTAGGGTGATCTTTTTCCATGAGATCCACACGGGATCTAATGGAATCTTCACAATCTACCAAAGAGGTATTTTACTGGCAAGGTGGCTGGGTCAAATCTATGGCTAGAATATAGATGGAAAATTTGCCGGGAGGAAATTGATCCATAGAAGCATAGGGCGCCTCTCCCGTCAAAATAAACGTCAAAATCTGACGCTATCTATTGACCGTCGCCGCAACTAGCGGTTCGGGTCGGTGACAAAGCCACAACACCAGCTTTGGCAAACTGAGAAGCGTCCACTTAGAGACCATGGTTTTGGGCTAGACTGACGAGGACCATTAGGTCGACGCTAGTTGCGGCGACGGTCAATAGATGGCGTCAGATTTTGGCGTTTATTTTGACGAGAGAGGCGCCCTATGCTTATATGGATCAATTTCCTCCCGGCAAATTTTACATCTATATAAAATAATATGTTAATGTAAAGGGGCTTTTAAAAGCGCAACCCTATTGGCACAAGGCCTATCATTCATTTTGGATCGTTTGCTCACAGCTTCGCTTTCTGGCCACCAAAGGCTTGTCCAGCCCGATCATCCGGAAGCCAGGCCGCGTGGCGGTCGACGACGTAGCGATGCTGGGGTGCGCGCTGCCAGGTAGGTCGCCGCTCGCCCTCCCCGGTCCGCACTCACAGCCTGCCCAGAGCCCAGTTCGGACTGTGACCCCGACACGGAGTTCACGTGCAGCAACAACGCCTGCGTCTCCAAGGAAAAGCTGTGCGACTACACGGACGACTGCGGCGACGAGAGTGACGAACAAAACTGCGGTAGGTGGTTTGATTAAAATTGAAGATCACACAAGAAAGTGAGAACAATGTTCCATGTTCAATGCACCAAATATCTATTTTAAATTATAATATTTTCTATTCGAACTCATCAAGAAATATTATATAACATAAAACGGGAGGAAGAGATATATTAGATATGCATTTCTTAAAATAAAGCCTTATATTTATTCAAAATGCTTAGATGTAAAAACAAAGAGGATTTTTAAAAATTCTGATTTCAATATTAAGTGAAATAATGTGTAAAAATATATGAAGCTGTGGATTCTGGTGTTTGACGGATCCTTTATCTCTTAGTAGTTTGTCTGGATCGCCCAGAACCTACTTCGCTGGCTCCAATATCCGTCATAGCTAGGTCTGGCCGGGCTGAGATGTGACGGATAATTCCTTCAAATGACTTTCCTGCTTTTCTTATTCGTGGTGCGATAATTCTAAAATATTTACACTGGGGCAACTGATTCCTATGATAGAGTCTGCTTATCAGCCAATAATCGCATATAAAGTTGAATTATTTAAAAATAACTTTTAAAAGGACCATTTTTTGTAGATGAGCGTAGTAGAATTTTGCGATCCCTAGTACGAAATCCTTTTGATAATCAAGGGTCAATTTGAGGCAGTTTTAGCCATTAAACAGAAATAAAACCTTCTTTAATATATAGTAAATCTAATTATTTTAACAAGATGCTTTCTGACGATGGGTTTGTATGTATCGTTGCCCTGTATGGCGATTCAACATTTCCCCCAAAACATTCTCTGAAAATTGAACTTCATATTCCCCTATCCAGCTAAATCTACGTGAAAACGCTCTTAATCCCAGATTGGTAATCCTGATAATTTCTGCAAGTCTTTATTAATTTAATATCGTATTTAATTTTTCTTTTATGAATTAATTTCATCATTCGAGAGAGCTGCCGAAACTTCTATGAAGCTCATTTAAATGACGTTTCAAAATGTATTAGTTGTTAATCTCATCTGCACACATGTTTTCTATAAAAAGGCCTCCTAACCACCAGCGATTGCGACAAAAATTTAATTATATTTGTGATTATCTAGACCTGTTTGTACAAAAAGCAGAATAGAAAATGTTTTTGCCTGGTGCAGATTCCTTCGTCTCCAGATGCAGCTTCGAGAGGTCGTTTTGCGAGTGGGAGAACCTGCTCGAGAACCGCTGGGAGCTCAAGAAGGGCTTCAGCAACCTCACGCTCGGCCCATCGCGCGACCACACCACCAACAGCCCCCGAGGTGAGCGGTGCTGGGATTGGGTCCATGGTCCGCGGTCGGCATGCCGGAGTGTGTCCAGGCCAGTTCCTCTACTTCGCCGCCCCCTCACCCTCGCAGCTCTACACGGCCCAAGTAGCAGGGCCCAAGTTCCAATACCAGTCCGAATGCAAGGTGCCTAGTTCTAGCTTCTAGTATCTATGTAGTGGCCCACCACTTGCATCTAATAGGCCGTGTTAAAGGAATTCTGCAGAGCACCGTTATAGAGCAGTATGTGCGCGGTAGTGCTAGTTGACAAGAACAATTATAATATATAACCACTTTTGCATTTTACTCCTTTTTTGTAGGTATTTTTCAAATTAATTTTTATTTCTTTGTTTATATTTCAATAGGAATGTAGTATCGAAGCGCTGCACGCTCCAAGCATTCAAATACCTGTTCACTCAGAATTTGATACAAAGTAAGCAACAGCCAATCGAGTTTCTTTGAAAAGGTCGACGGCGGGTCGCCGAAACGTTGGAAATTAAATAGTTGGAAAAGGTTTGAGAAATTCATTTTTATAATTTGAATATATAATTGAGTTATATACTAGCCACACACAAAACATTTGTACAATATAATTATTTGACTTTAAAAATTAAATGAAGTTTATAAAAATAGATTTTTATAATCAACTAATTATACCGATTGTGTGCTTTGAATATTATAAATAAAGCGAACATTCCAACGATTCCCACCAAATCAGGAGTGCTATAATTTGTTGTTGAATTGTCCAGCTTATTAATCCTCCTTACTTAATAACAAAGCGCAGAGCAGTATCAAATGACATGAACTAATAGTTTTACTTAAACACTATAGTTTATTCTGAAAATAGAGCAATCCATAAATAGATCTTTAATTGAAAAGGAATATATTGGTAAAATAAATTATATTTTGATCCAATATATACTATAATATTTGTAAATGTAGCTTTCTATATATTCAAAAAAGATATTTGTTTGAGACCATTTTATAATCTACATGGCTACGAATATCTGATACAATAGCTTCCTCCGTCTTATCACATTGGCTTCATATCAGATTTGTTTGAAGGATCATGCGTTTTTCACAAGTCATAATACAATCTTGTGTTTTAGTAGAAAATCAGGTTTCATCCGAGCAGGTCTCGGGGTTTTCCTGATCAAAGAGTACAAATAGAATGTAGAGCTGACATCTTCCTTTAGGCAGAATGTAGAGGATATGTACTCGGAAATTTCAGACATTTTTCTCGATGAAAATGTATGCGTTTTAAAAATTATTTAAAAGATAAACTATATATATATATATTACAATAAAAACACGCATAGCTTGATTTGGTTAGAAGATATTTTTGTGATGTGTATTATAAAATCGTGTTAAAACTCAAGATATATTTTATTGAAATTAAATAACCTACTCTGTTTTATATTTCTCAAAAATAAAAAAGGCAATATTATATCGCAGTTCACAGGGAGTTGACTTTCAAGAGGCGTTTCTTAGATCCATGCGAAATATTTAAATTAAATAATTTTGTATATATATATATATAGATCCAAGGGGTTCCTCTCTCCCATTAAATACTATATATATATTATAAAGTTGCGGGGTGATGATATTCATGTATCAAAAGAAGCACCTCTCCCTTTAAATGTGCATCAGAACGATGTCACTATGAATGACCCAGGTAAAAAGGCCCACTAGTGATGATAAAAAATGAGCCACAACACGTTTTTGCCAATTAAGACAAAAAGCCAACCTGTATACCATGGTTTCGGGCTTTGGCCGTCATCAGTACAGGGGTGGCTTCGATTTCATAACATCCTACGAGAGGGGTTATGAAATTGGTCAAATTTACCAAACAGGTGGTCAAGCTGTTGAAATGGCAAGAGGCCAATTTTCAGGCAAGAATACAACATAAAGTTGCGGGAGGATAATATCCACGTGCCAAAAGAGACATCTCTCCCTTTAAATGTGCATCATGTTATGGCTCATTTTTATCATCACTAGTAAAGTTTTTTACTAGGGTGTGCCATCGTTCTGATGCACATTTAAGAGGAGAGCTGCATATTTTGGTACATATATGTGGCAATATAATAATAAGGTGGGGAAAGAGAAATAATCACACCACAAGTTGGTAGAGGAACCCAGGCAACCAGAGAGAGAGGGGGAGAGACGGGCCCGGCAACATCCGGGCGGCCGTTCGTTTCGCACCACAATCCCCAACTGTCTTAATAGTCCTGAGGTTCCAAGTAACGGGGCCCCAGTGGTCGCCCCTTGGAATTTCGCTGCTGTCTCAAGTGACCGGACTTTACATCCCGTCTCTAGGTTTACTTTATTATTCCTGGAAGAGTATATATATATATATATATATATATATATATATATATATATATATATATATATATATATATAAATAGTTGTATAGTTTTATAGTTAAGTATTTTATTAAAATTATCTTCATTATTTTGATTATTTAATTTCAAATTATAAAATTTGTAAAATGTTATTATTTAGTATAGATAGAGAGAAAAAAAAATCCTTTACTTCTAAACATCATCTAGTTAATTATATATTTATAATTAATAACAATAAAATTTAACAACGTAACGTCTTTTGTATCGGCTTTTACACGTCATTTAGACATACTCTAATCCTATATATAGAATAATAGAAGTGAGAATATATATGATAGTTAGAAAAAAGAGAGAAAGACAGAACCATGCACTTTTAATCAAACTAATAATAAGAAAACAAAAAGTTTTGTAAAGAAGGTAGATAAGGTTGTTAGTATATATATATATATATATTTTTATAATTTTATATTTTATCCTTTTTTTTTTTTTATGATTTTATAAAATTATAAAAATATATATATATATACTAACAACCTTATCTACCTTCTTTACAAAACTTTTTGTTTTCTTATTATTAGTTTGATTAAAAGTGCATGGTTCTGTCTTTCTCTCTTTTTTCTAACTATCATATATATTCTCACTTCTATTATTCTATATATAGGATTAGAGTATGTCTAAATGACGTGTAAAAGCCGATACAAAAGACGTTACGTTGTTAAATTTTATTGTTATTAATTATAAATATATAATTAACTAGATGATGTTTAGAAGTAAAGGATTTTTTTTTCTCTCTATCTATACTAAATAATAACATTTTACAAATTTTATAATTTGAAATTAAATAATCAAAATAATGAAGATAATTTTAATAAAATACTTAACTATAAAACTATACAACTATTTATTTTTATAACTAATTTAGATTTAGCTTGCTAATCTAACCAAATCTACTTGATATGATTTATCATTCTTATCAGTTTGCTCATTAAGCTTTAAATGTAGAATCACTGTTATATTTTTATTATATAGTTTTTACACTATATATATATATATATATATATATATAACTCTACAAGAGAGAGTAAACCAACACAAAACAGCTTTTAAAATACAAAGCCCATTATCACTTTTGGTGGATCACGCGCTCAAACAGGATCATATACCAAATTTTGAAAAGATAGAAATTATATACAACAATATATTCAAGATAAACATTCAATACTTCTCAGAAAGTTGGACATCAATGAAAGATAGTAACAGTATCAAATAAAAAAATCAACATTCTTCCGTTATATTTACAGTATAAATCTTTTTATCATTTTATATTATGCTTCTTAGGCCTAATTTATTATTATTTAATTTTATAAATGTATATATAGACTCAACTTATATATATTTATATATTTGTGTGTGTGAAATGTTAGTCACAGAGAGTGCACTTGTAAATACTTTATATTACGTCGCGTGAGAGGCTTCGAATGATTATCAAAACATTTCAAAATATGAAAATTCGAAACTATTATAGACGCGTATGTTTCAAAATATGGAAAGACACTGACGAAGATAAGCGTACAGCCTAGCGAAATATAGGAATTTTGTAATCAATAAAATGTTTTATTTTATTTTTGATCAAAAATATGCTGTTTATAAATCATATATATAATTTTCTAAATATATTTAAAAATCTAGAACTGAGCCTTAACTTGCGTAACAATAAAATTGATAATAAATATAAGTAAACGCTTATTTCTCGTGTCTTATTATAGATCCGGTTCCACTACGACATCGCAGGTGAGGGAGATATCGCCCTGCGGGTCAAACTCCGGTACTACCAGCGGGGCGGCGACCAGCCCGTGGCCGTGCTCCTCGACGAGCCCAACGATATCCACTCCTTCCTCACTGCTCAGCACACTCTCACCACTAACCAGAACTACCAGGTATGCTGCGACAGCTAGGCTTTCCTCGTTTCACTTTGCACTTAACTGTGCTAGGTGGTGATCGAGGCGACGTTGAACACCTCCAGCAGTGCCTACGTCGCCATTGACGACATCGTGTTCTCGCCCGGATGTGTGCCATTCCTAGGTAGGATCAGAGACTCAAGATGCGTGGATGTTTCAACTTAAACAATCTATGTGTCTAGGGGAATTGCCAGAGGAGCCTGAAGTGGTAGAAGTGAACTGTACCAGCACACAGTTCCGCTGCAGAAACAGGGCTGAATGCATCCTATTATCCCAAGTCTGTGATTTCCAAAATGACTGCAGCGATAACTCTGACGAGCTCAGCTGCGGTAAGCTACACACACTTCTGTATTTTCTTTAGTAAGGAATACTTTGTAAATACTATAATATGCAAAATATATGTTATATGTGTTTAAAAATAGAGTCGAATAAATATGTCTTGTATACACACATCTACTCTATAAATACTATTATTTATCCATATATGAAACAATAATACCCGGATTAATAAGCAAATCCTCGAAGAAATTAACCGATCTACCCACACGCACAACTCACACTCAAAAAACAACGAACGTGGCGTGCAGGTCAGTGCGACTTCGAGCAAGGCATGTGCGGCTGGAATAACATCGGCACCGGCAACATGATCTGGGACCTGAGCCCGGCGGGAGCCAAAGCCAAGTACCCCAAGACTGACGCCTCTAACAACACCGACGGTTCCTATGTGGCCATCACAAAAAGCACCGCAGGTACGGTCGGCTTCTTTATACATTTTTATTGCTAGTATAGAATGTTGAATTTAAAATGAGAACAACCATTTTACTCTGAGACATAGGTAGTTTTTGAGTATTTATTCGAAATGAAGAATTAATGTCAAAAAGGGCAAAAATAATTTGATATGTATTTTTCAAATTTTGATGTATTGTTCCTAAAACGATTTATTTGATCGTACTAATTTAATATTACCATAGAGTATGGAATATTTAAGAACTCTGTTATACATTAATTTCCACGATCGGTGCTAGGTGATTTCTATATAAGCTCATACATATATATGATGTTTATGCATCAAATGACCGGGAAAACAGATCTCTATAGTTTAAGGTTTTAAAATCTCTTCTGTTTGTTAAATATTGAAGAACCACAAGCCCCTACGTTTGTTTTGCAATTCTAGTATAATTTCGTCATTTAGTACCGAATCTTATAGATAATTTTTATAATTCTTCAAAAATAAGAAGCAAATGCACAAATATTGTTTAATTGGGTTTCAACAATCCTAGCGTATTATGTAACTTTGTTTGTATTTCTAGGAAGCATCTTCAGTTCCCGAGCTATAATGGAAACCCCTAACCTTCAGAAAACTGCAAGATCCTGCTATATTAGCTTCTACTATTACTTGGATTTGTCTTATGGTAAATATTCTTTATACATATTACATTTATCTCTCCAATTCTCAGTTCTTAAGATTATATATTTATATGTACCCCTGTGAACAGTATAAAATTAATGCATGAGTTGTCAATGCGGTTCAAGCTTATTTGTCCTCTATACTCTAGAACATATACTCGTATATCTTCGACTCAGGTCCTAAATATTCTATCTAAGCCCTACGTGGGACTCTTGTGTCTCTCAACAAGAGAAAAGTACTTTTAGAATGTGTAATTTATAAAGATACTAGTGGATGTACCCGGCTTCGCCCGGGTTTTACCCGAGTAAAGGTTTGTCTAACGAACATTTGTTAAAACAATTCTCTATAAACTTATAAAAAAATAATAGATATATTTTGATAATTTGAAACTCGTAAATTTGAATCTCTCGATAAAGTGAACATTTTTTCCCGGTCCCTGTGTGCAGTGTCATCCTGAATTTTGTCTTTCCTAATTTTCTACATTACAAAATCATCGCTTTATCTAGTGAACATTTTTTCCCGATCCCTTGAAAAATACTCGATAAGTTGAATAAAATCAATATTAATTAGTTCCCTCGGTAATTGGAAGTTAAAGGAATAGTATCTTTGCCTTGGAATTGTATCATTATTCTTGTCTCAAATAAATTGCCGTGTCATCCTGAGATAATCTTACTTTTGATAAATAATCTTTAAGATAATAAACTTAGTGATAATAAAACTTATAGATAAAAAAACTTGTTATCATCGTCGCAATAGTGGCGCTGCTTGCGAGTTAAATCTACAAATCTTCAAATAACTCTTAGGATATTCAAGATATTCAAGAAATTATTTTTCAGAAACCTTCCCAGTACTATACTAAATAACTTCCCAGAGTTACATGGCGTTCCAATGAGTGGTTTGGTCAGGCATAAAGGACGCACACACACACATACATTCATTTATATATATATACTAGCGGATGTACCCGGCTTCGCCCGAGGTTTTACCCGAGTAAAGGTTTGTCGAACGAACATTTGTTAAAACAATTCTCTATAAACTCATTAAAAAAAAAGATATATTTTGATAATTTGGAACTCGTAAATTTGAATCTCTCGATAAAGTGAACATTTTTTCCCGGTCCCTGTGTGCCGTGTCATCCTGATTTTTGTCTTTCCTGATTTTCTACATTCCAAAATCATCGTTTTATCTAGTGAACATTTTTTCCCGGTCCCTTGAACATTTGTTAAAACAATTCTCTATAAACTTATTTAAAAAAAGATATATTTTGATATTTTGAAACTCGTAAATTTGAATCTCTCGATAAAGTGCTCATTTTTTCCGGTCCCTGTGTGCCGTGTCATCCTGAATTTTGTATTTCCTAATTTTCTACATTACAAAATCATCGTTTTATCTAGTGAACAATTTTTCCCGGTCCCTTGAAAAATACTCGATAAGTTGAATAAAATCATGGTCGTTTATGGAAGATGGACGTAGTTCCCGGAGGTCACCCGTGAGGCTTTTTTCTAAGATTCATCTTGTTGTTATTGAACACGCATATTGGTCTTTAAAGATATTTTATCCACATACCGCCATAACACTGATGATTTTAGACATGCATTCAATTCATCTGCAGGTGTTGAACGTGGTATAACTGGTAGAGTTTGTCGAAAATCACCAGCTAGCAAAATGAGTGCACCACCAAAGAGTTGCTCATTTCCTCTCAAATCTTTTAATGTACGATTGAGTGCTTCCAAAGATTTCTTGTGTGCCATGGTGCATTCATCCCATATTATAAGCTGACATGATCTTAGTACTTTTCCCATCCCAGAATATTTGCAAATATTACATGTTGGAGTTTCAATTACCTGCATATTTAATGGCAATTTCAACGCTGAATGTGCTGTTCGACCACCGTCCAAAAGAGTTGCTGCAATACCAGATGATGCAATAGCCACCGTGACGTCACGACCAATGAAAAGGCCAGTTCCACATTCGGCCAAATATCTCCCCGTCTCCCGTGTTTCCTTTTAGATTTTAACAAATTAACTTACGTGAATAAATAAAAATATTATTGATTTCTAGCTGAAAAAATAATTGGAATAACGTTTTATTTAACCCCACAATTATTTAATCTTTTTAAAATAAAGTACACTACTTAAATGAAAATATGTTTCTTATACAATCTAAAATTATGAAATAAACTTTTAAATCGGTAACCTTTATGAGTACCTTTAATTATATATATATATATACATATATATATATAAATTATATATAAGTATCTTTTTAATCGATAATCTTTATAAGAATAAATTATTTAATTCATTGAATAGAAATTTAATTTTTAGTATCGCATTTATATTTATTCGAATTTTATATTCAAACGATACTCATTATTTCTTTTTCACACTGTTTGGCTTGATAAATGCCATTTTAACCATTTTAAATGTGTATCAATCCAGACTATTTTTTTTTATATTTTATAGGCAAAATCACTTCATTTCAATTCATAGAGAATTCTTAATATATTTTTTCGTCTTCATTCAGCTTAATTTCTATTATATTTTCAGCCATTGTTCCATTATACATATTTAATACCGTTTAAACTGTTTTACTTTCAAAAATGTCATTAATAATTTGAATACAGACACATTGAAAACCTGCTTAATAATGATGATAATTTTTAATAAAAATTTAATGGAATTTGGGAAATAAAACGAAAGGAAAAAAGGAAATCTGACAAAAAATAGCTTTATAACTTTCCCCAAAGTTATAAATGGTCAAATAGCAAGTGGCTATATAAATAAAGTTATAGACAAAGAGATAAAATATAAATTAAAAAATTTTTTTTTTTTTTACTTAATTTTAATGCATTGTAAATTCTTCATCTTCAGGGTCATTGGTAGTTATGTGGAAAATTTGGTGACATTTGGTTAAGTAGTTTCTGAGTTTATCGATAAACAGACAGACAAATTTTGATTTTTATATATATAAAGATAGATAGATATAATTTCAAAAAAATTATATCAAAGAAAAATGCAACAAAAAACTTACGTGAGTGCGCGCACCGGGTAATTTCGTAATGAAGCTCTTCTTTACTTGATTTTATTAATATGTGAGATGCTACATGAAAATTAAGATATGAGGGAAAATGTTGCCGGCGACTTTCTCAAGCCAGACCAGCCCGCGAACAAACAAAATAAAGTAAGAGATCAAAATTCCCACGCTCTACGGGCGGATATCAGAGCTTGGTTAAGTGGTTTCGTCAGTGTAGAGGACAAAACGTTCCGTCGGCGGTTTCATGTTCAAGTCTTTCGCGCAGTCTCTTGGGATTAAAGGATTTGCTTCAAGTGAGGAGTGGCTCTCAAATAAAAAAAAAAAAAACGACAAGGGATATCATTCAAAAAATCTACGGAGAGAGCGCCAGCGTGGATATTTCCATTTGTTCGCAAAGGATTGATGACCTAAACCAACTTTTGAATGGCTATGACCTATGGTTATCTCTCTCGTCTGATTTCTACTAATTCAAAAATGAATGGAGGTTCGTATCAAGCGATTTCAAAGGGAAAACAGGAAATTTTTATCAAGTTGGTATGCTTACAGGACGAAATTATGCAAAAGCTTCTATATAGGTTATTTAATTTTTAGTATCGCATTTATATTTATTCGAATTTTATATTTAAACGATACTTATTATATCTTTTGATTTTTATATATCGTATATATCGTCTTGCACAATTATTTAAACTTTTTTAAAATAAAGTACAATACTTAAAATAAAATATGTTTCTTATACAATCTAAAATTAGAAAATAAACTTTTAAATCGGTAACCTCAAGGAGATAGCCATTATAAAGTACTAATATTTGAATTAGTTTTACCTAATATATTAGCCCTGAAAGACCCAAGGTCATCAGGCGTGGAGCAGAAATCCTGCCTAAGCCTATCTTCGTCGCAATGGTGGCGCTGCTTGCGAGTTAAATCTACAAATCTGCAAATAACTCTAAGGATATTCAAGATATTCAAGATTTTATTTTTCAGAAACCTTCCCAGTACTATACTAAATAACTTCTCAAAGTTTCATGGCGTTCCAATGAGTGGTTTGGTCAGGCATAAAGGACACACACACACACACATACATTCATTTATATATATATGTAGTATATTTTGAGTTAGATAGTTCACAACCTTCTTCTGATATTTATTATATATAACCATATCTATATATAAAAATATGTATCGAACAATGGAAGTGACAAATAAAACAAAGAAGGAGGTAGACCAGACGACAAAGGCCAGACGAAAACAACCCGGCGCCATAAAGTGGCGTGATTACAGTAGCCAATCAGGAATCACCACATATGAGGGCGTCCAGAGTATATAAAGGCCCAGAAATTAGACAAAGGCAGTTGGAGTTGTTTTCAGAGCGACGCCGTTATACGGTCAGTTGGACCTCTCACCCCCCTTCTATCCGCGTCGGCCGTGGTCCGCTGCCTTCGTCCGTGGTCTACCTCTTCCTCTTGGAGTTACCATCTAGACCTGCCTCTGTCTCTTGCTGTCCCAGTGCGGGAATCCCATCACGCACCCACTACCACGACTGCCCAGCACATTCCACATCGGGATTACTACATATATATGAAATAATATTCGATTTGTTGGTTGTTGTTCCTATGTAAGATCCTGTTGACTTACTGTAGGGTTGGTGACTTGTAATGGATGGTGGAGGTTGGTGATGGATGGCGCAGTCGTAGTTGAATGGCAGGGTTCCACAGGGGAAATAACGAGACAAAAACCAGGATGGGCTTGAATAAGAGACTTCGCGATAAAGGGAGAGAGAGAAAGAGTTAAGACTGATGGAGATACCTTGCCTTTCACAAGATCGAAGAGACTTTTACCTTGGTTGCAGTTGGAGTTGACACCTTGCTTCTAGCCTGGTCGCCTGCCTACTAACTAACTTTGAGTCCGAGATCTTCCTCGTTAACTCTCTCGGCTTCTTATTGGATGGGATCGTCCTGAGAGTTACCTCTGATTGGTTCTTAGTTATTCATGCTTAACTGTGATTGGTTGTTGGTACCTCCATTGTCTTCATGGATGCCATCTTCCAGGAAGAAGAAGGTATTTGAACTTTAGTTTTATGGTTCCTGGGTAGTGACCTTTACTTCCTGGACGATGCAATCCTGGTAATTGTTGTTCTCTCTTTTCGCGAGGCCTAAATTTTATTTAAAACTATTTGACGATACATTGCATAGATTGTGGTGGGATTACATATTGTTATTTACAAATTATCACATATAGATATATTTATAATTTGGTCAAGTAAGAAAACTAATCCTTATTGACTAGCTCTTGATATTCTAATTGGAAACACTGGAAAGAATATTTAAATACTCTCTTGAGAAATTTCTCTTTGCACATACGACGGAACATTTCAAAAGTAATCAAGCCTAAAACTGTGTCAATGTAATAAAAAATAACTATTCTCTCCCCGTCAAAATTACCATTACATGTTGAGAGTCGCAGATCACTTTAATATAAAAAATATATAAATAAAACGCCTAAATTAATTTGTTTTTAAAAAGTATAAATAGAAATAAAAATTCAATATTAGAAAAAAAAGAGAGCGAGAACTTCCTTGATAACTGAACACACGATCTTCTATTTTATATATATAATTCTATATATATATAGAAATAATATAGATTCTCCCTCTCTCTCTCTCTCTTGTATTGCTTTCCTTTGGGCGCCAGTGTCCTTGGCGGGACATCGCGCTTTGTATTTACAGTTGAATAAAGTTGAATCTTTTATTTTATATAGAATTTCCTTGTTCAATGCAACCCCAGAGCTAAATGAACATGTTATGCTGATTGGTTGATCAACCTGACAATTAACAGCCATTCAGAGCGCGAATAAAACGGACATATTTATATACCTACATACAAGGTATGTCCCATAAGTTCCGGGACTGGGACCATAAAAAAATAAATAAATGAAAAATGTAAATGAATTTGACTGTTTATTATAGAAATATTATCTGGCTACACGGTGGTACCAATATCGAAGCGGTACTTGCGCGCGCGCCAAGGTTATTCTAATTTATTTAAAGGTCACACCTAGCGCTGCGGCGATTTTACGATGGAACAAAAATTGAAGCAGAGGATTTGCATAGAATTTTGTGTGAAACTTCAAATATCAGCAACCGAAACTTTTGAAATGCTTAATAAAGCATTCCCCAATGACGCCCCAAAGAGAACAACTGTTTTTGAATGGCATTCTAGATTTAAAGCTGGCAGAATTTCCATTGAAGATGATCCTCGTCAAGGACGCCCAAAATTTCAAAGGACTGATGAAAATGTGCAAAATATCACCGATTTGATAAAAGAAAATCCTCGAACCACTTTGCTGGAGCTAGAGCAAGACACAGGCATCTCTAAAACAACGATTGAAAGGATCGTAACCGAAGATTTGAAGCTCAAAAAGACTCCTGCAAAATTCATCCCAAGATTCCTCACCAATGAGCAAAAACTGTGTCGGCTTGCAACCTGTGAGGACATGATGGAAATTACAAGAACGGATCCAGAATGGAAAGACAAGATAATCACAGGCGACGAGACATGGGTCTATGGCTATGACCCTGAAACCAAACCTCAAACTGCCGAGTGGAGAGGTTAGGGTGAGCCTAGACCCAAAATATCCAGAAACAAGGTGTTGCTGGTCGCTTTTTCGGATAACAAGGGCATTGTTCATCACGAGTATCTTCCTGCAGGCCAAACAGTTATTAAGGAAATGTATTTGGGCATTCTTCGCCGTCTAAGGGAAGCGATTCGAAAAAAAAGGCCAGAAAAATGGACTAATGGTGGCGGATCCTACACCATGACAATGCTCGCCCTCACACAGCGCACTTGATGACTAGCTTTTTGGCGAAAAACGGGACACAAATCCTACTTCAACCAACCTATTTCCCAGACATCGCACCAAATGACTTTTTCCTGTTCTCCAAACTTAAAGCAGTTCTAAAAGGAAGACATTTTGACACCAGGGATGACATGATAGAAAAATCGCCGTTAGCATTGAAGAGCATTCCAAAAGAGGCTTATAAAAACTGTTTCGACAATTGGGAGAAACGATGGCGCTGGTGCGTTGAAGCAAGGGGGGATTACTTTGAAAAGTTTTAATAAAATTTTTTTTTTTAAAATCTTACCTTTTTTTTTTTATGGACCCAGTCCGGGAACTTATGGGACATACCTTGTATATACATTGTGGTATATATTATTGTAGATAAACAAAATTATTCAGAGAATTGATATATAGATAACCAACGTTTCTATTAATAGGCATTTGTTAAATATTGCATACAACTTTTATACATATAATGCGTGATTTTCTAACCCACCTATTCTACTTCATTGTCATCGCTTTTAAGGCGCTTAAGGTCTTTATTCGAACCTATTGAGAGGTCTCCGTTTAATTCTTCAGCAACCCTATGCCTTTGCTGAATTATATAGAAATAAATCCTTTTTCCAATTATCTTTTTGATTTTAAAGTACAAGTACTCGTATATGTGAAGGTAAGCTTAGGCCTAATAGATGTTGGATAGTATTATTAG
This sequence comes from Cordylochernes scorpioides, assembly GCA_030710605.1. Taxonomy (NCBI): domain Eukaryota; kingdom Metazoa; phylum Arthropoda; class Arachnida; order Pseudoscorpiones; family Chernetidae; genus Cordylochernes; species Cordylochernes scorpioides. The sequence continues at coordinate 107,376,651 of CP092886.1, read as the reverse complement.
CGGAGGTCGTACGTATGTATAAGAAAGTACCAATGGTTTTCCAGGCAGCTTCACGGTAAACGTCCGCGTCAGCCAGTACAACGTCCGGGAGCGGTGGTCGTCGTCCAACCTTCGCCGAACCAACGGGTGGCGCAGGGAGAAGGTCCTCATCGGCCAATGGGATCCTGGGATGAGGGTAGGTTCTTGTAGCGCATAGCTTCCGTTCAGAGGAAACCTTCAACCTCATATTTGTAAATAGGAATGCCCTCCATTCAAGTTGTCCACGGTGTTATAACTATTGCCTGATATAAATAAAAAGAGAAATTATCAAAATTTATTTTGAAGATATGAAGTACGTTAACCTCGTGCTGCTATTTATATTTTGAAAGCCATTTTGGACATAAATATTTTGTAGATAAACGTCTGAGGAAGATCCATGTTGACAACCTAATAAAAAAACATTGTTGTCAAAAGTGATCTTGAATTACTTTGTGATCAAAAAGAAGCCGTTTAACAAACTACGAACAAGAGAAAATGTATTGTCTTTTACAAGTTTGAAAATAAGAAGAGTTTTGCGCCTATAAAATTCCATCCATCCTCTAAATATTAACCCAGCTGTATATAGCGATTTGGAGGATTTTTATCTCAGGGAGGTTGAGATGTGGTGGCATGACCCAAATCTGTGTGTTCAGGTCCGCTTTATTTCGAGCTTCTTCATCTCGGACGGCTCGGTGATAGCCTTGGACAACATCGAATTCCTCAACTGCCACGAAAGTGACGCCTTCAATAAGCGTAAGTTGTCCCGCTAGATTTCCTTATTTAAATAAAGTTGTTCTGCTTACTTTCGCACAAGTCCATTAAATAAGAGAGATTTTGCTAATATCTGAACGCCTCGAATAGGCCCATATTTATCCCAGCAGTTCGCGAATATTATATGTATTCAAATATAATATTAATAATTAAATATTACAAAAAAACTATTATATATAACATATAATCTTATGAAAAAATCATATTGCGTGTATTTCAAACTCTTAGCTCTTAAGTTATATAAGCCCAGTGTTTGCCTTTATAGAAAATACCCCCAGTTATATTTCGAGGGAGACGACAAAATCACAGCTATTTGCAAGAGCTATTCTTAATGTCTCCACTGGTCCATTTGGTTTCCTTAAATAATACATATCTTCCTCTTTGTCTCTGAATTTGGTCATTTAATTCTATCACAAACAAACAAAAAACTAAGTTTCCAGAAAATATGAAGCGATATTTGAATCATACATTTCGTGTATGATGCTAGAGGCTTGTTAATCCTCAGACCAATTACAGACTTGTCCCTAAAACAGGTGAAGAGGTAGCAACTATAATTCGATAACACTAAATGTTGGCTCAAATTGTATACCTGATCAAAAATGGGGCATAAAATCCGATGACAACGCTTCACAGTTGAGAAAGGCAAAAATGAATCGTGGTTCCTTTCGTAAACCTTTTCTGGTAGTAATTTTTTCGCCACAATTATTTTCAAACAATACTTCTAGTGAATTGACAGGTATCTCTTTAACCATTATTTTAATGTTGCCATGAGGGGATTAGTAAATTACCACAAAATAAAGAGATTATTATTTTTATTTAGGAAAATTACCATGTGCTGTGTTCTCACTTTAAGAGAGATTATATCTGGTGTCTAAGGCTAATCGAACAAGTCGGCAAAGTTGGCAACAAATTATGGGTAGCTTCACGTCAATTTGATTTGGATCATGATTTATTTTCATATTTTTCTTTTGGGATTGATTGGGAAATCAAATACTGTTGTTATATTATGAAATTCCCGGTAACAAATAAGACATTGTTAGAAATGGAATCTATTAAAGGCAAGAATAGGATTTGAAAATTATAGAGCAAACTATTTATCACATGTGGAACATTTTCTAACTTAAAATACGGTCCCTTTCTTTACTAGTTGATTGATCATTTCATTTATATCGGGTACCCGTTTCTTGAAGAGCAATACCTTTTTATTTTCTGATATATTTTATCACATATCACTAGTCAGAAAATAGATAATCGTATATACTAGGCTAGCCATTATATAATTAATTTCTATTTGACTTAATTAATATTTATTTCGAAAACAAAAGAACTTTCAAAGAATCTCCTTAATATACATCATTTTCAAGATATTGAATGATTAAACTATAAGTTGGGGGATATATATATATATGATAAAGGTTGGCGTTCAGCCAATTGAAATATTGGTAAAATAAATGATATTTTGATCCAATATATGCCTTTTTAATTAAAAAAAATATATATATATAAATAATATTTGTAAAATATTTTTGGAAGAGTGAATGTAAAAGACCAAACTTATATTTCGTCAAAAAAAATCGCCACAATATATACTCTAATACCGTTAATTTCAGCTCTCAACTGCACCTTTGAGGAGGATGAGTGCGGATGGTTCGAGGATAACTCACCAGACCAATTGAGCTGGAAGAGAGACAAGATTCGGCCGTCTTCCGTGTCCGGTCCCAAAAGCGATCACACCTCAGGGAAAGGTAAGCAGACGGCACTGCTGGGCTATTCGCACTCTGCTAACGGCTCGAGCAGGCTACTTCCTCTACGCCATCCGGGCCTACATCCAGTATGCTAAAAAGGCCCGCCTTTATAGCGCCTCTCAAGAAGCTACGTCAGAAGAAGGCCGTTGCCTCGCATTATGGTACCATATGTTCGGCCAGGACGTGGGTTCCCTCAACATCTACATCCTCACCAACGGCTCTAGCCCTCAACTCATCTGGTCTAAGTCTAATTCGCAAGGAAACGCCTGGCGCATGGCTCAACGCACCATCAAGTCTAATGACTCCTACACAGTAAGTTGGGGGGGGGGGGCAAATAATTTATTCCTATTAAATATATTTTCAAAATAAGTTTATATTATGTACATGTTGCCCTGTTCGTCTGTATGTGTATTCTATTAAGAACAAGATTTCAAACATAAAAATAAAGCTCAAATTATGTAATAAAACTTTTATATAAATAATAATGGATTCGTTTTACATTTTAAATATATGTATACGATGTAGAAAATAAAAGTGATATAGAGATTTTTCTAAATATATATATATATTGTATAAATATGGCTGAGAAATTATTTGCACGATTTTGAATACAAGTTTTATGCCAATGTGTGTGTGTGTGTGCTATGCGGTCGTGACATCTTGTAGAATATAATAAAATAAACTTTAAATCACTATTTGATTTAATTGAGCTGATTAAATAATTGAGGAATAAATAACTGACTTGAGAGGTGAAGAAGAAAAAAAATAAAATACTTAAATACGTATTTACATATTTACAAAAGGTTTTGTGCGCGCAAAGAAGTCAACAACAATAAATGTATTTAATATAAAGCCGCGCAATCTGGCAGTCGCCTTCACACAGTTTGTTCTAGGAAATATAATTTTAAAAAATAAATAAATAGATATATAAATATATAAAATACTCATGTGAGCGGTCAGGATGTGCCTATTTTTGTTTTAATATATATATGTAATATTGTTGCAATGTGCCTACGTATGGATGAACTGGCAGTCGTGTACGTGAGGCGAATGTTGATGATCTTCCCACACGCGGACAACAAGAAGCAGAGGCAGGGCTAGATGTTAGCACAAAGAGGGATCGGGGACAGCCCACGGGACAGAGGTAGAGGCCATGATACCAACTTTGATGTTTATCACCGAGACATGGAAGGAGTGTGTGTGAGACAGACAGGCTGAAGCGAACTGCTGAGAAACAATCCCTAGAACATCTGCCGACCCCCTGCCAAAACTTGTCCTGTTTTGGGGGGTCTCTATAAGAATGTCCCTCGGGACCCCACATGGGCTGGGCGTTGCCTTTTTCCACCCCTCTGTCCCTGCTGCCACCAGCTGACCGCTCTCTCTTTGGATCTTTATTTTGACGTCACCAATTTTAGTTTATATACAAAAAGGGTGTACAGGTTATATTAATAAAGATATAGCATATATACAAAATATGGGGGTGGTAGCAAATAGAAAGTGTCATTATTACACAGTTTAAAATATACGATATATATTAATATATTAGATAATAAAAAGGCATATATTGGATTTAATAAAATATTTATTTTGCCAATATTTCGGTTGGCTGAACGTCAAACCTTTATCAAGGCATTACATTTTTGTATACACAAACTCAGCGCCACATAATGTTATAATATCACAGTTGAAATAATTTTAAAAATACAAAGTAGGTGGGGGAAATTGTGCAAGCAAAACATATTTTAAAAAGTTACAATCAGAATTAGTTAAATAATTTAAAATATTAAAGGAGGAAAAATAATGAGATCTATCCTAAATTTTAAAATATTTGTATTAAGAACATAAAATATATTTCATCAATAAATCATTAAGAGATAAATGTAAAAATATATGTATCTATTTAAACCTTTGAAAAAAAAAATTAAACAAAAAATTGCAAAAATGTTTTGAAAATTTTTAACTATAAAATGTGTTGTATTTTAAAAAATTCATTTCAAATTTTTATTGGAGATCGATTTATCCAAAAAAAAATATTATTTTATAAGAAATGCATTAAAATGGAAGTTACAATAATTTGGGATTAATATATGAAGAGAAATTAAATAAAAGGTGTAAACTAAAAATGTTTAATGTATTTAAACATTTGCGTTTTAAGCGAAAAGTGTATAAATAATTACACAAGTGTTGTTCGTGTTCGTTTAAAAAAAAAACAAAAAAAGGGTGATCGATAGAAAGGAAACCAATGGGGGAAATAAATGCACAGAAACACAGTATAATAAAAGGATTTATTTTAAAAAATTAAAAACAAAAGGGATAAAAACTATTATACTATTATTATGGGTAAAAACAAGAAAAATGGTTAAGCTAAATTATACTTATATCTAAGGGATTATGTATAAAAAACAATAAACAAGGTTAAGCAAAAGAGAAAGTAAAAAAATTAACTAATCTCAGGGAAGGGAGATAAAAATAAATGGCGGGGGGGTGTCGAGCGTTTGTTTACACAGTACCTCTGGAGTGGCAGCACCGTCGCAGGCTTTTCTTGTCTTGTGCGATGTCCAATTGTCGCGCGTTGGTTGTCTAATTGTCACGACTCGTTGGTTGTCTAAGACGTCCTTTTCCGTCCTCAAGTTGCTGCTTGAGGGATACTCCAATGCGTCCTTTCCCGTCCACGAAACTCTGCTCGTGGGATTTTCTTCGACGTCTTTCCGTCCACGTGACTCTGCTCGTGGGATTTTCTTCGACGTCGTTCCGTCTACAAGACGCTGCTTGTAGGATTTTCTTGGCGTGTCTGCTCCGCCTGGCAAGGGAACTCAACTTTCCCCTCCGCTTCTAACAAGGGAATCCTGCCAACTGACCAAAAAAAGAATGTAACATGACGCTCCGTCGTCTCCGCCCACGCCGACCTTTGCCCTCGGTCGGTCCAAGCTGGGGCTATCTATAGATATAGATGTCTTGCTCGTTGTCTCCCTTCACCTAAGACCTTCTTTCTATGTACAAAGTAAAAGAACGGTAAAATAGTTTTAACATTCTCCCACATAATTTTGCTCCGAAAGAAGCCAAAATTAAGTATAAGACAAAAGAGCATATATATACACAATACACACAAGAGTAGATATGCCTATTACATTACATAAAATACACATAAAAGAATACACATATTACACCTTTTTTTTCTTCTCTACAGGTACTTTCACTAGTCCTTCGAGTCATACCTTGCAGGCTTTCTGATTACCCTACCATATCTATTTCTAGAGTCCCTGGATTCAATATTGGGCCTATTTCCTAAAAATGCTTCAGATTGGGGTTCGGTATTTGAATTGTCCTTTTGAATCGTCTCAACATTCGAGGATATTTCAAGAGGGTGTAAGCGTTGTAGAGCCCTGATCAAGGTTCCTGTGGATGTTTTAACATGGGCCACTCTCACTATTCCATCTTTTCCTGGTATGAGATTTACTATTCGCCCTTTAGGCCAAAACATTCTTTTAAGATTTTCTTGCCCGATCAGTACAACGTCTCCTACTTTCAACTGTCTTCTATCAATATTTTCGGATTTCTGAATCAGCGCGCCTAAATATTCCTTTAAGAATCTCTGCTTCAATTCTCTCTTCAGTTGACCTAACTCTCTGTATCTAGTGTGCAACATTTCTGGCTTTAAATTTTCAAATTCAGGAAAGCTAGACTCTGGACCATTTTGTAAAAACTCATTAGGAGTTAACGGTTTTAGATCATTGTCGTCTTCAGAGACATAAGTGAGGGGTCGATTATTAATGATAGATTCGATTTCACAAAGGGTAGTCTGCAGTTGTACATATTTCAGCTTCCTGTGACCTAGCATCTTTATCAACATTTCCTTTATTGTCCTAACCATTCTTTCCCAAAATCCTCCCCACCAAGGAGCAGAAGGAGGGATAAAAATCCATTGTATCCTTTTAATTGAGGTTTCCCTTTCAATTCTAGTCCAATCCAATCTCTTGAATATTCTATTAAGTTTTGCGAAATTGGTGCCATTGTCTCTATATATTTTCTCGGGGCGCCCTCTCCGACAAATAAACCTATGGAGGGCCATCATGAAGACTCCTGTCTCTAAACTCTTCACCAACTCCAGATGAATAGCGCGATAGACGGCGCAAGTAAAGGCGGCTACCCACACTTTCCCACCTTCTTTCAAATGAAGAGGGCCTAATAAATCAACTCCTGTAACTTGGAAGGGTTTGCCCAGTCCAATTCTGTTTTCTGGCAAAGCTGCCATTGGTCTTTGCAGAGATTTTTCTTTAAGTCTCTTGCAAGCAATGCACTTACTGATAATTTTCTTTATCGTTTTCCTTCCCCTGATTATCCAAAATTTCTCTCTCAGCTTTGATAAAATGAATTGCACCCCTACATGTCCATTCTTCAGGTGCACTTCCCATATAAGTTGCTCTACGAAGGGATGGTCGCCTGGTAGAATGATAGGAGTTTTAAATTCTTCTGGGACCTGTCCATGTAAAAGTTTGCTTTCTACACACCAAAGTCCGTCAGTGTTTTTTAATATTTTAAAACTCTTGGTTGCATTCGATTTCTCTATGGAGACTTTCTCCTGAATCATTCGGATAAGCTTTTTTTCTGCCAAGTCTAATTCTGAAACTTTCAAAGGTCCTGTTTCAGTTGACTGTTTTTTAAGTTTCCCTAAAAATCTTAAAACATAGGACATTATCCTGATGTTGAGAGAGTAATCAGACCTCCTTGTCAGTAACCAGTCTTTATAATCGATGTTCAAATTAATGTTGGTTTTCATAATGTTTTCTTCAACCTTTATTTCTTTTGGATTTATCGAGAACTCTGAATTGGGCCAGAATTCTTTAGGTTTTTTCAACCATTCGGGGCCCTCCCACCATCTGCTTTGCACAAACTGGCTTGGAGAGCAACCTCGAGACAGAAGATCGGCCGGGTTCAACTGACTAGGAACGAACCTCCAATCGTTCAAATTGGTAGTGGCCTGTATTTCTCTGACTCGGTTTCTCACGAAAACTCTCCACTCAATTTCTCTCTTTATCCAACTTAGCGCGGTAGTAGAGTCAGACCAAAGAGTTGTTTCACATTTTCTCTTCAAGGCAGCTTGGATTGCATTGGCTAGTCTAGCTCCTAGTACCATGGCCATTAATTCCAAGCGAGGGATCGTAATACTCTTCATAGGAGCTAATCTGACTTTGCTCCAAATCAAAGTTAGAATATTTTCTCGTCCCGTTTCGCTCCTTAAATAGGCTACAGCTCCATAGCCTATTTGACTAGCGTCACAAAAGATATGAACTTCTGTAGGGAAAATGAGATCATTCCAGATATATCTCGATATCTTTATTAACTCTATTAATTTTATTTGATCCAACCAGGTTCGAAATTCCTGGGCCATACTTTCGGGTAGTGGTGTATCCCAACCTAGTTTCAGCCCCCATGATCGCTGCAGTAACAACTTTGGTGGCAAGAATACTGGAGCGCAAAATCCAAGTGGATCAAATATCCGCTGAACCATGGACAGTACCAACCTTTTCGTTAATTTGGGTTGAAGACTCAAATTGTCAGGGAGTTCGCATTTTAATGAATCTTCCATTTTATTCCAAACAACACCCAATATTTTTGTACAAGTCCCCTTTTCAGGGTTTTCCTCCAGAGAATATTCCCACTCTCGTAAGTCCATTTTAGCCCTGTCCATAATTTCAATTGCGGCCTTTTGAAATTCCTGCACTTCCTGCTTTGTTTCCAGCGAGGTAATACAATTGTCCATGTAGAAGGATTGAGCTAAAATCTTTGCCCATTGAACAAGTGGGCCTCTTATTGATTGAAGATGGTATTCTATTACGGCGTTCAGCACAAAAGGACTGCAGTTTAAGCCAAATACAAGTCTCTTATGCCTGTAAGCTATTAGTTCTCTATCGCTCTCCTCTTCCCACCAAAGGAATCTAAGGTAGTTCCGTTCAGATTCTTCAATCGCCACCATCTGGAATGCTTTTCTTATATCTGCCGTGACTCCAAATTTATTTTCCCGAAATCTTATCATCATTTCAGGGATTCTTTCCAATAAATTCGGTCCCTTTTCTAAACATTGATTCAAAGATAGTCCATTATGGCCTAGACAAGAAGCATCGAAAACCGGACGTATGGGCGTCGTTTTAGATTCCATCTTGTACACAGGGCGGTGAGGTAAATAGTAGCCTCTTCTCTCGAGAGGATTTTCCTCGACTCTTTCAATGAGTCCTTCAGTCAGCCAGTCTCTAAAGACCTGACTATAATCGGTCAACTTATTCTGTGAGGTCATTTTCTTAGTGCTTATATCTAACCTTTTTATCGCTATGTCAAGATTGCTGGGGATTGACTCCTTTTCTACCTTCCAAGGTAGACCTACAGAATATCTCTGATCACTTTGTCTTTGAATTTTTGTTATAAACCTTTCTTTTATTTCCTGATATCTGGTCTCTTTGGAGCAAGTTTCAACAGGATCCCTAATGCCTAGTACTTCTAGATCCCACAAATCCTTTAAATCGCATCGCGTTGTTAGCAGATTCAAAGTCTGCTGCACATTGTCATTGCTATCAATAATTGGCGAATTGCCCATTAGTGTCCAACCTAATTTCGTTTCCACCGCAGTTAAATCTGCTTCAACTTGAACTATTTTTCCTGTCAAATTCATACCTAGATAGTTAGCGCCAATCAATATGTCAATCTCTTGTCCTTTAAAATTGTCCTGAGACAATATTATGCCCTTAATCTTCAATTTTTCTAACCAGTCTCCTTTTGGCAAAGGTGGTATGGCGTCGCAAATTTTACGTTGATCCAGCGCCTCAATATGGATCACATCTCTTTTATTACCTAAATTCTCTAATTCTAACATAAATTTACCGTGCTTTTCTTCACCAATCTTATTACCTCCAAAAAGACTTTTGGCTATAGTTATTTCGCCTTTTCTTTCTATTCCTATACTCCAGACTAACGACTGTTTGATATACGAAAACTGACTTCCACTGTCGAGGAGAATTCTAACCCTTCTAGAGGCATTTGGGCCTCTTAACAGTGCTACCGTGGTCATCAGCAAGACCTGACCTGTGCAGGCTTGACTAGAAAGCGATGCAATGGGTTCAGTTGCATTTTCCTTTAGATTTTCTCTTTCCGGTTTCGTTAACCGGTTAGAAGAATTTCCTTCACATAAAACTTCCAAGTGGTTTCTCCCACAGTTTTTGCACTCCAATTGTTCTCGGCACTGACTCTGTATGTGTCCCTTTCTTAAGCATTTGAAACATAGATGGGCACTACGTATTTTATCATTTCTCTCTGCCGGAGACATTTTCATTATGGAGCGGCATTGATGACTCGCATGATTTGTTCTTTCACAAAAGAAGCATTTTATATTAGTTCGCCCTCCGAACAGACTAGACACAGTGGCGGGTCTGAAATTACTCCTTGTTCTGGTCCCATCATTGTAAGACCTTTTATAGGGTTCCTCCTGCATAAAGCCTTTTTCCACAAATTTCAGCCGTTGAGCACTCCTTACTTCGGCTTTTAGAAAGTCCAATAATAACCTGAGCCTTTCTTGAGCTCCTCCAACCCCTTTATCTGACTCTTCCCGTTTTGCTAACTCCATACCATAACCCGAAGAAGGATGCCTGTGCCATATTTTCAAAATATCCGAAGGTAATGAAGACTCGACAAGAGGGTATAAAAAAATACCCGACAACTGGGGATCAATGCCCAGTGTCTCTAACGACCGGAGGTGACTGCTCAGTTCGTCGTACAGACTGCTTAAATTTCTATTTTCTTTCTTTACATTAGATATAATCGAATTCAATAGACGTCTGACATACAGTTCTGTCAGTATATTCGGGTCACCGAATCGCTCCTGTAGGGCTTGTACCTCAAAACATAGTTGGCGCCTGTAACGGGATAGCTTGCTACAACACGATAGGCTTCTGAATTTGGTACAATTGCTTGACGCAAATATAAAAACCGGTCGCTATCGGATAAATTCTTATTTTCGTGAATTTTCGAAAACTGCGCCCACCAGGGCAACCAACCTTCCAGAGAGCCATCAAAGCTTTTTAGGGCTAACTCTGGTAATTTCACATTTATTACAGTGTCCTCGCTAGCAATCGGGATTGTTTCCTCTTTATCGGGATTCCGTAATACACTGACTTTCTGTTGAATATCAAACTTTTCCTCTTCATATTTATCGCATTCTTGCCATTCCTTATCAATACTTTCCTCTGTAATCCCTTCTTTCACTACCAATAAAGCCTGATATTTTTCGTTTAGATCTACAAGTTTCGTGTAATAAGACTCTAGTCTATTAAACTTAGAATAAATATCATTCCTATCAATTTGAGACTTTTCAAATTCCCCTTTTATTTCATTAATAATTCTAGTGAAAGTACCTCTTATGGCTTTTCTGCGCTTTTTAATTGCATCCATTTCCTCCATATTTCCTTTAAATCGATCACGTCCGGCTCACCAAAATGTTCGTGTTCGTTTAAAAAAAAAACAAAAAAAGGGTGATCGATAGAAAGGAAACCAATGGGGGAAATAAATGCACAGAAACACAGTATAATAAAAGGATTTATTTTAAAAAATTAAAAACAAAAGGGATAAAAACTATTATACTATTATTATGGGTAAAAACAAGAAAAATGGTTAAGCTAAATTATACTTATATCTAAGGGATTATGTATAAAAAACAATAAACAAGGTTAAGCAAAAGAGAAAGTAAAAAAATTAACTAATCTCAGGGAAGGGAGATAAAAATAAATGGCGGGGGGGTGTCGAGCGTTTGTTTACACAGTACCTCTGGAGTGGCAGCACCGTCGCAGGCTTTTCTTGTCTTGTGCGATGTCCAATTGTCGCGCGTTGGTTGTCTAATTGTCACGACTCGTTGGTTGTCTAAGACGTCCTTTTCCGTCCTCAAGTTGCTGCTTGAGGGATACTCCAATGCGTCCTTTCCCGTCCACGAAACTCTGCTCGTGGGATTTTCTTCGACGTCTTTCCGTCCACGTGACTCTGCTCGTGGGATTTTCTTCGACGTCGTTCCGTCTACAAGACGCTGCTTGTAGGATTTTCTTGGCGTGTCTGCTCCGCCTGGCAAGGGAACTCAACTTTCCCCTCCGCTTCTAACAAGGGAATCCTGCCAACTGACCAAAAAAAGAATGTAACATGACGCTCCGTCGTCTCCGCCCACGCCGACCTTTGCCCTCGGTCGGTCCAAGCTGGGGCTATCTATAGATATAGATGTCTTGCTCGTTGTCTCCCTTCACCTAAGACCTTCTTTCTATGTACAAAGTAAAAGAACGGTAAAATAGTTTTAACAAGTGTAGTGTTTAATTTAAAGGTTATTACTAATGTGTGAAAATGAAATCTAAGAAACTGCGGTTATTACATCAAATTTTAAAAATCATTAAAGTAAAAGAATTAATTAAATGAATTAAAATAATGTCATGTAATTTGAAAAAACGATACCTCTCCCTTTAAAATAGTATATGATAAGTCAAAGGAAACGAAAATTAACCAAGTTAAATTAAAAAAAATAAAAAAGACAAATATTTAAGAAGATCTAAAAGGTGTGTAAATGTCTGGTAAATCAATTTTCCTATTTATGCTTTCTTTTTCTTCTGCATGGGCCCAACTTTCTAAGACCAATCGGCAGTGTTTTTCTTTATTGTTCAGGTATATAATAGTTGTATTCTCTCAAAGTCCGGCGTGTGGTTGTTGTTTAGTGCATGATCTATAAGAAGAGAAAGTGGGTTATAATTTCTTAATCCTGATTTATGTTGTTTTATGCGTTCTTTGAGTGGCTTGCTGGTTTCACCTATGTAATTGGTTTGACAATTGTTATAAGGAATTTTGTAAATTACATTTATTTTGTTTTCCATTTTGTTAATTTGTTTAGTGTCTGGATGGCGTAGGGCCTATTTTAAATTTAAAGATGATTGATAGGTAGTTATGATGTTGTGTATCTTTAGGACTCTAGCGATGCGTTCTGAGCCGTAGCTGTAGAAGAGGGCGCAGAAAAGCTTTTTTGATTGATCAGGTGTGTTAATTAAAGGTGAAGAATTTGGTTTGAAAAAATGTTTTTCGATAAATTTACTTGGATAATTATTGTTATTTCGATTTTTGAATATTCTATTTCTCTCCATTAATACATTAATTTTTGATGAACAATGTTTTTCTAATTTTTTGGAGAAAGCTTTAACCACAGCGATTTTATGATGAACTGGGCCGTAGGAATTGAAATTCAAATAATTACCTGTGTGGGTTGATTTTCTAAAAATACTAGTGTTTCAATTTGGTTAAACTTTCTTCTAAGCTGTAAATCTAAGAATGGTAAAGAATTATTATTTTCTATTTCATGCGTAAAATTTAAAAATGGTCTTATATTTTTCAAAAATTTAAAAATACTGTGATATTTGATTATTTTATGCAAAAAATATCATCTATATACCTTTTCCAAAATTTAATTTTGAGTTGCTTTGATTCTGTGACAACTTGATCAATTTGGTCCATGAAATTGTTTGCTAATGCCGATGAGATAGGGTTTCCCATCGGTAAGCCTTTGATATTTCTGTAGAATTTATTTTGGTGTGTGTGGCTAAAATAATTGTGTTCCAAACAAAGTTTAATTAAATCAATTAGAGCCTCTGTGGAGAAAGGGATATCTAGATTTTAATGGGTTTCTATAAAATTTTGGAGTGCTAGAATAGCTTCATTGTGGGGGATTGAAGTGTAGAGTGATTCAACGTCGAAAGATATCATACGGCTGTTACTAGAAATATATTAATATGTATAAAAACAATAAAAAATAATGCTCTGTCATCTAGAAATGTTCATGTTAGCCTGGTCAGGATATGCCTTTTTTGATTTTAATATATGTATGTAATTAAAATCATTTTCAAAATACCCCCCCAAATAGAAGTAGAGATCTGAAAAACTGGCGTTCTGAACAGTGTATGATCCCCTGATATACGGAGAGCTCTTATTATGTAATATATTTGAAGGAGGGGGTTCAATCCAAGAAATCTCAAAGTTCTAGGGAGTATTATGAGAAAGATAGAGAGAGAGGTGACAAAATTAAGATTTGATTTAGAAAGAAAGTATGGATATATATAATCTATTCCTTACAATGTTCCATTAGAATGTCTCATTCCTTATCTCACCACTAGTATAGTATTATAATATAGTGATAAACGTAATACATAAATAAAGAGAGAGATGCCTCTTTTGGTTCATTTATATAATATAATTTTGAATGAAGATTAACATAATTTATAAATCGGATGAGGATATGTGTGAATATAGACTCTAAAAATATTATTTTCTTATTGATTTGAATTATTTAAACGGATTTTCAATTTATATTGGTTTGAATATATGAGAATTTGATTAGATGGTATAGTCTAGACTCCTAAGGAAATTAGAAAAAAAAACCTCTGGATTATATTCACTGCCAGCTTGTATCTCTATATAAAACTGATTGTAGAGTTTATATAACAATAATAAAAATTGGAAAAAATCTTTATAATAGATTACTTCGAAGATTTTTAAGATATAAAAGAATTGTTCAAAAACTAGCTGTCTCTTCAGGCGTGAAAAAAAGGAAAAACTTCGTAAATTTTCCTTATTTACAAAAACCCTTTGTCCCAGCCAAAAAAAAACTACAATGGATTGCTATAATTTAAATGGACGCCTTCTGACAGCCAACTTCACAGAGATTTCTTCTAGAAAAAATAAAATACTTATATTATATAAAATACTTAATATACAGCATTTCCCCCTCTGGAGACTGAAATGAGTTATAATAGAAAAATGAAAATCGTCTGTTAATATGTAAAGAAATGGCCAATTTTCTTGCCTCTTATTTTCCACGTACCTTAACTAGGTATTTTTGTTAAGTTCCATTTAGTGTTAAAAATATTGAAGCAATCTTAATTTAATAATATGAACTTTCGGTTAAAATAAAATCAAACTAATAGTGAAAATAATATAGAATTATTCTTTTGTTTTCAAGAAAGTCCCAACTATGGAACGATAACCAATACTTACATTTCTCAAGCAAAATAAGTTTCTAAAGAATCATATTAATTTTTCAACCGATCCTAAAATATCAAAATGTGTGTGTGATCTTTATTATAAAAAATTACATATAGCATATATATTGCGAAAAAAATCATATAAAAACAATAAAGAGTATTCCTTGAAAGTGTTATATATATATATATATATATATATATATATATATATATATATATCGGTATGGCAATATCGAGCACCTAGGTAAAGAAGCTCCATGTGCCCCAGGTGATGATCGAGGCGGTCTATGGCACCAACATGCGCTCCCTCATCGCCATAGACGACATCTCGGTGACGGAGGAGGCCTGTCCCCACCCAGGTATAGTAGATGTCAGACTAGCACGTAGTTATATGGTCCGTGTATCTACCACGTCCAGTTGATAAGCTGGCCAACCTGATTGTTTCTTCAGTCTGGGTTGAATGAAAACTTTAGTTGTGGACCGATAGTGATAACGATATCGGTGCAGTGGCGTGTGACTTCGAGGCCGACTTCTGCGACTGGCAGCCACAGGGCTGGGAGCTGGCATCACGGCAGCGCTACCCGCCCGCCGACCACACGGCTAACACTAGCGTGGGGCAGTTCGCTCGCCTGGACGGCAGCGAAGGCCTTCTCACCACTGGAGCCTACAACCATTCTCTCTCAGCCCATTGCCTCAACTTCTGGTTCATCGTACAGGACTCCAATCAAGACCAACTGAGCGTCCATGTCCTTTTTGACAATGGAACTTCTAAGCAACTCTGGACGGAATATGGAGGGAAAATGGTGGATCCTGAGTGGCAGCATGCCCAAACAACGGTGGACCATTATCTAGAATCATACCAGGTATGGTTTTGGTGGAATTATCTTAAACACATCTGGCAGGAATATTCAATACACAAATACTGCACACATCTTGATATGAGAATATGTAAAAGATGCTCAAATAAATATTTTAAAAACATTAGCTACTCATAGTAACTAAAAAACACTAGATACTCATTAAAAGTAAGCATATTTATATAAAATTCGTTTTCGTTTAAAAAACAGAGCAGTTCTACATTTTGTTCATAGGCGTTATATGCTAGTCCCGAAAATATGAATAACTATGAAAAAGCACTTTTGATTCATATAAATAGTTTCATAGTTTCATCTTCTTATTCCTATTCAATAGTTTAATTTATTGAATATATTTTTTCTTTAATCTACGTACGGGGGGTCTAAAAATTTAAAAACATTTGTAACAGACGATAAGGAAGATGAAGAAGGGGTGAAGACTATTTAAAGATTCTGGTATCACACTTCAGCAGAACAATTTTAATGTCGATATCGTGATTTGCTTTGAAAATATAAACACGCAACGATCAGCCTCTCGAGGTATCGCGTTTATTTTTTTCTGAGTAAACCTTTTGATCAAATCCAAAATACGACTTACTAGCAGGTATAGAGCTCTGTAAATGTGCGGTTGAATGCGTAAGTGAATGAATTCATCTGATGATTAAAACGAGTGATTATATCTCTAAAAATAAATAAAATATTTTAAAAGTTTAAAATATTATATTAATTTATAAATAGAAATACGAATACTATATATTATATAAATAAAGAGCCAACTCTCCTTGTGGAGATTGAGAAGAACCAACTGGCCCTTGTCGTTCACTAAGAGAGAGAGAGAGAACACTGATAAAAAACGAGGGTAAAATTAATCATTTATATGTGGATTAAAAACCTTTAAAGAAATTACTCCCTCTCAACATCCAATTAAACATTAAAGAGACGCCCTATTATAATATTGTAGCTTCTATAAGATGAAGCTTTTTCGACATTGTGGTTGTTGATTGAGTGATGCCAAAATTTCTCAAAACTGAAAATCCTTTCAGCATCCTTTTTTAATTTATCGTCATTTTCATGGTTTTACAACATTTCAGATACATCATAGAAGTTCCAAAAACTGGAAGCTAAAGGAAGAAGTAGTTTCATCCACCTCCTCAGCCGGATGGATCGACATCGGCTCTAATCCTCGAGAATTCTGGATTCCTTGCTAAATGAACGGTTTTTAAAATACGCAAAACATATTTTAAATAACAATAAAATAACTAAAATGCACTTTTATGTCACATCAGGGGAAGGATGACTAGCAAAGCAACCAAACATCGAGAGTTCAACTCTTGCGCGTGACATCTTCTGCGGCTCTTATCGTAGTTCGAACTAAGACAAAAAAAAAAAAAAAAAAAGAAGAGAGAGCGTCAAAGATATTTTAAACAAAATTTCAAGACTTTCTATAATTTTTCACATCTCCATACGTATATTCATATATTCAGATTTATTATTATTATTATATATTTTTAATTAGAATAAATATTCTATATATTAATTATCAAATGTATATATTTAAAAAGTATTAAATACGTAAAATGACCTGTAAGGATCCCTAAAAGAGAGGGAAATTTTCCAAATAAAATTAAGCTAAACCCAGTGAGACCACGTTGTCTGATGCAGCATTTCTCCTTTTTACAGAAATGTAGTTAAACTAGCCCTTAAATCGAGTATCGTTGCCCATCCTCCCTCTCAGAAGACTATGGTCAGTAGTTTAGATGGCAAGTACCAAGATTTCTCCGATGGCGTCTCTTCGTCAGTCGTTCCCTTGCTGGACCTTTGGCGTAGGGTATCTTGCTTCTCCACCTCGACTGCGCCGCAGATCAACACATAAATAATTAGAAAATAAAACATTAAAGACGCGAATGTTTCTTCACAAATAAATAAAATTTCTAGTGTCCTTACTGCGATGATAAAATATTGGGAGGGCTTGGTACATCAGTGGTGAACCCTCCCAGCGTTTTCGCCAATTTAATCTACCAGACCGCTTGTTTAGAGCTCTAATACTATATTGAATCATTTTGCTTATATATGCTGACTGTGGAGGGTAGAATCTCAAAAATGGTATTTAAACAAACTATGGACATAAGCTTTTAGGACAGTAGAATTATATATAATATTTGCATCGAGCAATGCTTTTCCGCAAACAATTAAGACAAGTCCAGTTAGGCATAAATTAATATAAGGCAATAACGCGCCATCTATTATAGCGAATGAAAACATTAAGACGCGAATGTTTCTGGGAGGACTTGGCTCATTAATGGTTAATTGCATGGTAAATTACAAAAAATAATTATTTTTTGAACAATGATAAGATGAAAGTGTATTATGGGCGTTATCCTTTTTTTCACTAAATAGATCAAGACCTGTGTCGAATTAGTGATTTTCAATTTTTTGTTCTATTTCCGGTTTCTATTAATTATTCGATAACAATTGCAAAAGTATAAACACAATTTCTCGTTCAGGAGAATTGTAATAAGTTAATTTATTATTTAATTTGACGTTATTTAACATTTTTAACATATAATTTAACATTTAATTAACTAATTTATATCAATGTTTCTTCGGATAAACTATATTTTATTTCTCTCGATTGAATATTTAATTGAATTAATTTATTGCCTGTGCATCTATATGCGATTGTCAAAATCAAATAGTCAGAATTTAGGGAAATTTGCATATAATTAATCGTTTGTCTCTCTGTGTATAATGTTTTGCAATGCCATATCTCAAGTAACCAAGATTACACAAATTCATCCGGTATCACATTAGCCGTTCATTTCTCGTTATTTCGAGACCTTTTCCACGACTCTCTATCGCCCTACTCAAGATGAAGGATGGTTGGTGATCGGAGAGATTCATTACACCAACATTATTTTCCAGCTTCATAGCTCGAATATCAACAGAAACTTTTGTCCTACACTTTTTAAAAAGATTTCATCTAACTTGCCTTCCTGTCTGTATGTCCGTCTGTCAGACCACAAATTTTGTAATCGATTTTTAGTGTACTTCTAGAGCAGGTAAAAATCTGAAATTTTGTACACTTATTAGAACCTAATGAAAATGCAAATTGGCAAAATATTCAGATTTCGCGATTGTCAAAATGACCAGGAACGGACAAATTTTCAAATTTCCTTTCAAAATTTTAATTTCAATTTTAATATACTTCCAGATCACATAGAAGTTTGAAACTTTTAACACTCATTCAGTCCAATGAACAATGCAAGTGTACATATATTCAGATTTCTGGGTGGTCGGAGTGGCCAGGAAGGAACAAAATTCTATATCTCTTTTTAAGGCTTATGTTACGCCTTTTACAAGTCCGTCGCGAGCAGGCTTCCGTCTATTGAAAGGTTAATCCCCAATTTACTTTTGATTCAAGTTTTGTAAATTCATGACTAAAAACTAAATAAAGAATAATAAATATAAATACATTTTTTGAAAATATTTCGTTTAAACGCACTAAAAAGGAAAATATATTTTATACTCTGTCATTGAGCAATTAGATGTATCTGAGTGCAAATAAAAGCGGAAGGGGACGATCATATTTAGAGAAGGGGTAAAATATAGCAAACACTTATTAAATTCGCTAATCAGTTGCTACATATTAAATCACAGGTTCTAAATTCATGATGATAGTCCCCCGCCGCTTTTATTTTCACTCAGATACATTTAATTGTTAAACGACAGAAGATAAATTTTTAATTGTTTCCTTTCTAGTGCATTTGAATAAAAGCTTTTTTTAAATGTATTTTTACTTATTAATTATTCTATCCTAAACGATAAGAATTCTCCTTTAGAGTCCTATTCTATGGGCAGATCCAGTTCCGCGGCGTGCGTTCCGAGAATGGCACCGTGGCCCTGGACGACGTGAGGGTGCGAGGCGGTGCGTGTCCCCCGCCGGGTAGCTGCACCTTCGAGACCGACATGTGCACCTGGACTAGCCCGCGCGTCAGCACCTACTACTACCAGACCCCCAAAATGTGGCTGCGCAACTCTGGCGCCGTCAATGATCTGCGCACAGGGCCCGTGACTGATATCACGACCAACACAACCGAAGGTCAGAGTCAAAAACATTACTGAGTGTGGCGAGTCCTTCTGAAATGGGGGTTGAAGAGAAAATTATAAGCAGTCGATGTCCAAATATTGCTAACACTTGCGCATTGTTCAGGGTGGTACGCCTATGTCGAGAGCTTCAATTCCTACTTCTACCAAGAACTGGCGGTGCCGCTGCAGAGCCAGACGCTCCACTACCGCGACTCCGCCTGCTTCAGCTTCTATTACCAGATCTTCAAACCCAGTGAGTGAAATATAGAAAAATATTTCCATTATTATATGTGCGTGAATTTCATCTAATCTATTTAGTATTGAGGCATTTTTACTGAACTTTTGATGAAGATTTTCTATCATGAGGCTAGATTCTGAGTCAATTTGTAATTGTACTTGTGTGATGAAAAGGAACTTTGTTTTGATAATGAACTATAAAAAAGAATCAAGAAAGCGGAGTAGTGTAGAGGAGTGTCCCTTGTTAGTACGAGATGGAAGACGACCTGCAGTTAAGAGCTGTGGTGACAGGGGCGGGCAACCTGACCGTCTCCTACAGAAACTACCCGGATGGAGATGTTGTGGTGGTCGACACGCTATCCATATCCAACACCAACGAGTCGGAAAAGTGGTTCAAGTTTGAAAAAGTTGTCCAGGACCTCCCAGACGCCTACCGAGTAAGTTTGTAAAAGGAACAACTACAACCTCAGCCCACTCCCTTGATTCTCTAAAAATAATTTGTCTTAAAAATAGAAGTGGCCTGGCTTCTTGTCGTTATTGTTCAAATACACTTCTTGAAAACTTTCTTTTTTATCGTCGTTTCAGCAAGCACATTTTTGTCCTCCTTAGAGCAGATCAAAACTGATCATATGGCCATAGTTTCACCGGCATAAGTTTCCTTCAAAACTAAATAAAAAAGCCGACTAGAAGTTTGGTCATACCCGAAGACAGATATGAATAATAATACACAAAGTTTATTGTGTTTGTGTGTGTGTTCTATACAATTTTTAGAAGCGAATAAAAAATATAAATAAATCGATAGTGTGTGTCCATATAATTCGCAAATGAGGTGATAGTTTATTTATACCAATTATTCCAATAGAAATTATACTTATAATAAACTAAATTATCAAAATTAGTGTTTGTCAAATCAGTAGTTACTCTAGAACTATACTCATCAGTTCAATAGTATCTCATTATTATGTTCTTATAATTTAAATTCTAAATTATAATTTGAGTAATAGGTCAAAGTCATCGAAAACGAAGAAAATAAATAAGCTATTTCATGAGGTGCAATAAAAGTGCCACCTCTAGGGATGGAGAAGGTGGATTCTTCCGCTTCTACTTAACGACTCAAACAAGTGCCTTGAAGTTATGTACATATGAAATTCTGCCTTTTTCCATTTTGAGATCCTCGTATGCCTGTCTTTATATCAGATGGGGAGCGTGCAAAATAAGCGGATTTCAACCAACTAAATATAGCTCCTCAGATATCTCTAGACACCGGATTTTCGATGAAATCTCAATTCGCGTCGAGGCTAACGATATTAGATATTTATCTTAATTTTACACCGAGTTTTTAAAACAATCATTTTATACTGGGCTGATTAACAAAATGCATTGTTTTTCATTTTAAAGGGAGTGGTTTCCTACTTTAATTACATACATTTTTGTTGAAAGAATAGAGGTTGAACAAACATACCGCTGGTATATTACACCAGTAATTCGGCCAGTAATAATTGATATATATATACTCGGTTTGGGCTTGCTAATCTGACACTATATTAAAAATAAAAAATTTTAAATAATTTTCGAAGTAGCGATTAAATTGTTTATTTTATAACAATAGATAAATATATGCAAATTTTGCCGGTAGGATATTGATCTATAAAGTTAAAGGACACCTCTCCCGACAAAATAGACGTCATAGCTAGACGCCATCTATTGACCGTCGTTGCAACTAGCGGCCTCGGGTCGGTGACAAAGCCACAACACCAGATATGGCGAACTGAAAAGCGTCCACCTAGAAACCATGGTTTCAAGCTAATTGCCCTCATCAGCCCAGGACGGACTTTATTCCAGGAGATCCAACGGATCTAATGGAATCTTCACAATCCACCAAAGAGGTGTTCAGCTGGCAAAGTGGCTGAGCCAAATCTATGACTAAAATATAGATGGAAATTTTGTCGGGAGGATATTGATATATAAAGATATTGGACACCTCTTACGTCAAAATAGACGTCAAAGCTAGACGCCATCTATTGACCGTCTGCAACTAACGGCCTGGGTTCGGTGACAAAGCCACAACACCAGCTTTGGCAAACTGAGAAGCGTCCTCCTATATATATAATCATTTTTTGCATTCACTAGTATATATTAAGTTATTAATATTTATCTAAATCAAAATTCAAAAGTTGTAGAAACAAAAATATGGAAAATTCAGATATGAAATATAAATACAAGACATTTCATAAAGAATTTTATTTTTTTAACGAAAAAGGGCTATATAGTTTAATATTTTTGAAATTTCTTGTGTTTATACTTCATAAATTTATTTTCCTATTTTCTTTATGCTACTTTTGAATGTTGATTTAGATAAATTAAGAAAACCTAAATAATTATAATGAATAAAAAAAGATAATTTAATTGTTCAGTTTAAGCTTTTTAAACTGATAATAATTTAACAGCTCAAACATCTCAAATAATTTCCAAAGTAGTAATTAAAGTTAATCTATTATAAAACATTATATATTCTAGTGGTTTATTTCGA
Organism: Cordylochernes scorpioides; assembly: GCA_030710605.1. Lineage (NCBI taxonomy): Eukaryota > Metazoa > Arthropoda > Arachnida > Pseudoscorpiones > Chernetidae > Cordylochernes > Cordylochernes scorpioides. The sequence continues at coordinate 107,354,369 of CP092886.1, read as the reverse complement.
GAACTATTATTTATATTATATAGTCTGGCTTTTCATTTTTTAATGTTTACCGAAAATTAAAAATCAAATATAAAATAATTTCAGTGCTTTTTGTTAACTTTGCTTAGAATTTTTAATGAAACTGATTTCAAGAATTATTAATTAAACATTATATTTATTGATTTAAAAGAGAGAGGACATGATAAAAAAGGGAAACTAATATTAAACAAAATAACCTTTTTCTCTTTCGGTTAGCGCCTATTTACTTGTAAGCTTACACACACTCTGTGGTAACAATTAATTAATATATATACAACACACGCACTCTGGTAACCTTTCGAATTTTAGATCCAATCCTCTTACAATATGTCCTTGAATTATATTTTTATGTGTTCCTCATTTATATGGTCTATTCGGTACACTTTTTGAATGGTACACTATGACAGGTTCGTTTGGTATTGAAAGAATGATTCAATTAATCATCCTTGATATTTTAAATTTTATTCAGGATAAATATAGATATAAATATTATGTTACAAATTAATTTTAGTAATTAAAGAAGTTAAAAAATGTTCGATTGAAAAGGATGGATGGGAAGGAAGTCAGTCCGTGTTGGCCGTCAGAATTCGAAGGGCCCACGCCCGTGCTTCCCACGTGACCGCCGCCGCCGCGCATGCGCGCCGACCGTGACGTCGCCACCGTCCGTCGGCGGTGGTGTTGGTTGAAAACTGTTCTTCTCTTCGTCGCGCGGGCGTGCCTTTCACTAACATTCCTCCCACCAATTTAATTGATAAATTAAATTCTAATACTATATTTTCTTGGCTATAGTAGAGGCCAATCTAAATTTGTTTTATTTCTAATGGAAAAAGTCGCTGTACTGGACGAAGAAAAACTCCCGATGATGTCTTCACTCTTGCGACTCGAACTTGTCCATCGGCCCCAGGTAGCACCTCCTCCACTTTTCCTAATGGCCATGAAATCCTTCTCCCCCCTTTTTTTTCTTTTTCTGTTGAAGGGTGTGACGACTGCCTTTCTCAGTTCACTATTGACTTCTTCGATTGACTCCTTTTCTGCAGACTGTGTCCAAAATTGTTCTTCTTTCTTAAGCCAAACTGGTCTCTCCCACCATCTAGTAGTAATCAATTGCGAGATTGAGGGGATGTCTGCAGGATTTTCTTTACCAGGAACGTGCCTCCAATCAGTTATGCTTGAATTTTGTCGAATCTTCTTTACTCTTCCTGCGACAAACACTGACCAGTTCATATCACGTTTAATCCCTGCTAAAGCAGTAGTAGATTCAAGTTTCTTCTCCGAAATTAGCTTGTAATTAGGGAGTGGTGGGTGTTCTCCTATCCAAGGTAAATTGGCAGAATATCGACCATCTTCATTCTGTTTCACTGTTTGGTTGAAATGTTCCAACGCTGCAACTGACAACTCTTCTTTGCTCTTTTCCTTCATGGGTTCCATGATACCGATGACATCTAATCTCCAAAGATCTTGTATTGTTGCATCACGGACTAAGCATGACAGAACTGATGATTGAGATTTAGTTGTTTGAACATTTCCCAAAACCTTTCCACTAACAGTCCAGCCCAGCTTCGTTTCGAGAGCGACGGGACCAGATTCCAATTCTATTTTCTTTCCTGTTAGTAGCTTGGCGTATACGTCTGCTCCTAGTAGTAGTTCAATCTCCGTGTTCGACCTATAGACATCCAAGTCAATTCCCTTTGATCGAAGTTCCGTCATCCATTCGGTAGGTTGAGCGGAAGGCATTGCACTACAAATCGTTGAGCAGTCTTGTACTTCAAAATTGCAGTTGTACTTGGAGTCCACATCAGAAATGTAGATTCGATACCGCTTGTGCTGCTGTGGTCTCGATTTCACTCCACCAAATAGTAAGTGTACAACTTCCTTTTTCCCGAGCATAGTGAGTCCAACTTCGGAAGCAGTTTGTTCCAATACATATGAGTTCTGGGATCCACTATCTAACATTGCTCGAACAACTTTTGATTTATTTTCGCCATTAATCTTTACCATGATTGTTTGAAGTAAGACATCTTGGCACCGAATTTGATTCGACATGTCCACGGATGCATTTATGTTCTTACTTCTCTCTTCAATCCCATCAGATTTTTGGCTGCCTTTTGAAACTGGACATAAGATTGCCCTGTGTTTTTTACTACAGATGACACATTTCACAACGTTTCTGCAATACTTGGAAAAGTGTCCGGGCTTCAAGCAAGAATAACAACACTGTTTCTCTTGAATTATTTTCCTTCTTGCTTCAAGAGACATTGACATGGCTTTACAGCATTGTTCACTCAAATGTTTTTCATCACAAAATACACATTTATAAGCGTTATTTGACTTCCCATCAGCAACTACCAGACTTGCAGCGGTGGCGACAGATGTCTTCGGCTTGGGCGGCTTATCTCGATTAAATTGTGATGGATACGAACTCGAAAACGGTTGACGAGCCAAACGCATTCTTTCACTTCCCTCAACTTCGTGTTTTAGGAATTCCATAAGCTTCTCCAGGAGGACTTCACTTGATTTATGCTTTCCATCTTCATCAGGCTTGTGATGATGACGAGTCCTTTCCCACGCGACGAAGAGATCTTCAGGTAAAGCTGATTCCACCATGGGGTACAGAATAGCAGCGCATTTATCTGTTGTGACTCCTAAAGATCCCAACGCTCGTAGTTGTGATGATAACCGAACGTATACAGTCGAAAAAGGTGTCGTGTTCCTTCCATGAGCATTTTCCAAAGTGATAGCAATCAAATCCCTTACGTACACTTCCACCAACATGTCTTCACGGCCAAAACGTTCCTTAAGAGTGCTGATGGCAAGTGGATAATTTGCCGCTGAGTTTGGAAAGGATGAAACTATTTCCTCCGACACCGATCCCTTTATCATGCAATTTTGTAGGTATTGGAACTTGACACAGGCCGAAATGGAGTCATCATCGTGGACGCTTTGAAAGGCTGACCAGAACTGCAGCCACTCCCGTGCTTCTCCTCCAAATTTCGGTAGTTCCTACTTCGGAAGTCGATGAAGATTTGACTTTCCTTCGTTCCCCCCGGAAACTATTGATTCTCGGTCTACTGTTGGTTTTGCTAGTAATTGTTCCATTTTTTGCAAAACGCCTTCAGACCTTCCAAATAGATTCGCTTGAACGATATCGACATCTTCAATTTCTTCATCTTCTCTATCCGCCTTTATCAGTTGTTCGATGAGACAATCACTGGCAATTAAGAACCTGTCTTTACATCTGAGGAGCTTTGGTCGTAGAGACATCAACATTTCTAGGCTTGGTTCTTGCTTTCCAAGTTCGCCATCTGCTTCTGCAATAACACTTTCCAAAGTCCTCTTTTTCGTCTCACAAGCTTTCTTGAGTTTGTCCATCTTAAATCCTGGCAAGGCTCGCCACAATATTCGGTACACTTTTTGAATGGTACACTATGACAGGTTCGTTTGGTATTGAAAGAATGATTCAATTAATCATCCTTGATATTTTAAATTTTATTCAGGATAAATATAGATATAAATATTATGTTACAAATTAATTTTAGTAATTAAAGAAGTTAAAAAATGTTCGATTGAAAAGGATGGATGGGAAGGAAGTCAGTCCGTGTTGGCCGTCAGAATTCGAAGGGCCCACGCCCGTGCTTCCCACGTGACCGCCGCCGCCGCGCATGCGCGCCGACCGTGACGTCGCCACCGTCCGTCGGCGGTGGTGTTGGTTGAAAACTGTTCTTCTCTTCGTCGCGCGGGCGTGCCTTTCACTAACATGGTCTATTCTTTTATGCCATAAACTTATATTGCTATTTTTATTTGATAAATGTGTATTTATAACCATGACATTTTCATTTTTTGCTATTGGTACATTTCTTAGTTTTGTTTCCATCATAAACATCCTATCTTTAATATGTGCTTCAACGTCTAAATCATTTCCTTCATTATAAATTTTTGCTCCATCCTTATTGTAAATAACTGAATTTCCTTTGTTGACTAATTCATATACTGACAAGAAATTATTCCTCAAATTTGGTACATGTAAGATATCTTTGATGCGAATATTTTCTTGGCCTTCACTTGTGCATGTAGTAAGTCTCATATTTCCTTTGGCAATGGCTTGGGTAGTTTTGCCCTTCTCAACTAGGTTGATTTCACTTTTGTACTCTGTCACATTTTCCATCAAAGTTAGGTTTGGGGTTAAATATGCGGTGCATCCTGAATATATACTCATTTCTCCCATCTGGTGAATCTTAAAATTCTTTTACATAAGTTTCAAATGCTTGCTCATTAATTCCACTTTTCATAATATCCACTAAGTTATTTGAATGTTCCCTACTGTATTTGTGATTTCTATAATCAGGAGTCCATTATATTTGATATCCTTGTTTCTGTTAATCACGAAACCAGCAATCATTAGATAGATGTTCTTTTTTATTACAAACAAAACATCTTTTTGGCTGAAATTGTTTAACTTTTCTGTCTTTAATTCTGTGTGCTTGTTCAAGCCCATTCTCAACAGATTGATTTAATCTCATATTTCTTCTTGACTCCTCTTCTCTTAGAGTTTGTTGAATCTCTCCAAGTATTGCCTTTCTCTTAGATCGTAAGACAATAGCAATATTTTCATATCTTGGATGTATGCCTCTGACAATATGAAATGAAAGTTCTCTTGAGGTAAATTGATGCCCTAATGATGAACTTCGAGCAGCAATATTTTTTGCCCTTGTTAAATATTCATCTACAGTTTCATTTTTTTATCTTTTATTCTAATGTTCTTTAATTCTAAGCCTATATCAATAATTTTATCTTCCAAATTGCCTGTGTTTGTTTTTCTCAGTGAGTCCCATACTTTCTTAGCATTTGTTTCTCCTATGAACATTCCAGCTTGTTCATTTGTCAACGTAGTGATGATTATCCCAAATGCTTAATCATTTTTATCACTCCAAATCTCCCAAGAACTTTTGTCTGCCATATCAAGTTCTGGATCGGAAATTACACATTTAAATTTTTTTTTTTCTTCTCAGAACTGCGCCGATTTTCAACGCCCAAATTTGATAATTAGTTTCTGTTATTGGTTCAAATTTTGTTTGGGATAAGAAATTATATTCAGCCATTTTCGCCTTTTGAACTAATATAAACAAACCAATATATTTTAAATACAAATATATATTTTGAATTTATTTAAATAATGGATAGCTTTTAATCATGTAATATATAGATAGAATTTTATCTATATAAAAACCTTAAATCTTCCCAGAAGTGCTTCAGTGTACCGATCATAATAAACTTCTTGCTTTATCTTCTGATTGAATATTTTCGCTCTATATCAAACAACCACGCTCTGCTACCAATTGTTGACTTTGCTTAGAATATTTATTTAAACTGATTTAAAGAATTATTAATTAAACATTTTATTTATTGATTTACAAGAGAGAGGACATAAAATAAAAGGGAAACTAATATTAAACAAAGGTTTAATATTCGGTTAGCGCCTATTTACCTGTGCGCTTACACACACTCAGTGGTAACAATTAATTAATATATATACAACACTTTTTCATATAAAAACATTTTAATAGCCTTTTTTTTCAACTTGTATATCCTGTCCCGAGTAATGATTCTATGAAGGCCAACTATATTGGAGAATACAACGATATCACATCCTGACAGCACACATGCTCTCCACGACAAATTCCACGGCCGCCGGCACTGAGACGAGAGGTGCTGCCCAGGTCTACCTGACCGCCAACTTGTCCGCTAGCTCCCCCGGCTACGTCGCCATCGACGAGATCCTCTTCAAGCCCAAGTCGTGCGACCTCGAGCCGACCTCGCCGCCCCCTACTGTCTCCCGTAAGTTGCTCTGCTCTTATTTTTATAAAACAAAACCTTATTTACATTCATGAACAAAACTAAAGGAAGTTGTACTTTTATAATGGTATTCATACAATAACTCTGTAAGATATTTGATAAACAGTGACCTTTATTGATGACACACGAGATAACCAAGCGCGAACAAAATTGACTGTCTCCCTCAATAAAAAAGACGACTGGCGACATCGAACACTTTCAACTTCCTTAAGTTTTTCCCACAAATATATATTTAAAATAACAATAATTCCGCTTGCGCATATTGTAATAATCACAATAAAGGTGGCGGGTTTTAAATGAATGAAGCCTCTCTGCCTACCAACCAGAAAGCCGCCAGTAAGAAGAATGCCCCATACCAACTCTGGAAAAACTCAGAGCCTACCTTACCCTTTTCTCTCTTCACTAAAATTCACTCTTTAACCTCTGCGTATAAAATCATAAAGATGAATATATATAATTCCATTTCAACCTTCAAGTTAACCTTCATAAACAAAAGTACTGCTTAAAAAAGAGAACTGAAAAGAGTCTATATATATTTCAAGAAAAAGGCATCTCCTGATCTGTCGAAATAAATATCAACTATTCGTTGATTTTCAATTATCCCAGAATTGGCCAAATACCCGTTCTTGATTAATCAAGAAAGGTCAACCACGTACGCATTTCGGGGGTATTTGGCCAATTCTGGAATAATCAAAAATTTGAAAATTGTAGATATTTATTCCGACAGATGGCGCAAGCCATTAGCAACTTTTATTTGCACTATATGGAAATGCCCTTTTATTAATTTATACACCTGATTCCAGTACAATAAAAAATAAAATGACAAAAAATTGAGTTGTTGGCATTAAAATAAAAAAGGCATATCCTGACCATGCACACATGAGCTTTTTAGATGGCAGTGTAGTGGAACAGGAATAAACTAAACGTTGATTTAGCCTGTTCCCTGATATTTGGCCAACCCATTTTCTTGATAAATCAAGAAATTCCAACCACAAACGCGTGAAATTAGATTTCTCAATAAAGGCCAGGCTAGCGCGTTTAATTGTACCTATATTTAGGGACTGTTGCACTATTAATAATTATGATACATATGAAAATATATTGTATATATATTAAGATATATATGAGATATATAGAGTGAAAATGGTCTAAATAACTCTTCCCCCATTTTATTAGACAAAAGATAAAACTTTGGTTAAAACATAATCCTCGCTGCTATGGTGCTGAAGCCCAAGTGGCGATATATCAGCCCTTACCAAACCCTGGTATACAGGGAATTTTCTCCGAGTGAACCAAAGGAACCGCGTTGAAATTTCATGAATTGTATATTGCGTGCTCTCAAACACATGTAAATTCTCTCATTTTGTTATAAAATGAGAAGATCCCTCTAAAGAGAAAAATCTGGGAAGATAGCACTTCATGGTATAGGGAAAGTGAAAATTTCGTTGTAGATATATATTTCATTATATACTATTACTCTCGTAAAATGAAGTATTAAAAAGAAGAGTAATATCTATGTTCATATTTCTGCACGTTGTAAAAATATATTTTCCATATTTATACATTACAAATTTTTATAGTAGTACGTTTCTTTATTTAAGATCGCACAGTAATGAAACGTACTGCTCTATAAATTTTCGTTTTCTTGTATGATAGCAGTTGGATGAAGATTTTTCAATAGGAAATATGAACTTTTCATATATGGAGGGTCTTTGTTTAGACAGTATAGTGTAGATAAACGTAATATGTTTTTCTGTGTTTTCGCTCAAGTCTCACCCTGCGTGATGCGCAGCCTCCACAAAGTGGGACTGTGATTTCGAGCAAGGCACCTGCTCCTGGAGTTCTCCCAACCTCACCTGGGTGACCTGGCAAGCAACTAACGCCTTCACAATGAAGCGTGGACCTACACTTGACAAGACTACCGAAACCTCATTAGGTTGGTCCTTCCTAAAACAACCAACAAGGTGTGGTTACTAATAGGTCTTTGTTTCAGGGCGCTACATAATATTCGATCCTTCTGAAAAATCAACCCTGACGGGAACGCTAGAAAGCATCATCATTCCAACTTCTAAGGATATGCATTGCCTCAACTTCTGGTACTTCATCCAAAGCCCACTCCCAACCTCATTGGAAATTTTGACAAAGAAAGGTAAATTTATCCCTTGCTAATATTCATGAATGGCCAATATGTTTCAAAGTCATCTAACATCGGAATATAAAAAAATAAATAAAAGTTCAATATAAACATATGCTTTAAATATATGTTGTTTGTTTTCCTTATAATAATATATAAATCCATCCGATACCTTCCATCAAGTACTTCAAAACATTTGATCCTAGAACTTGTAGAATTAATGTTTCGAGGAATAGAAGCCATCATGCAGGTGGCGGTGCAGGCTCGAGCATGTCGATCCCCGTCTGGCGGAAGCGACCCACTCGGAGACCCGACTGGCTTCGGGGCTCCTTCACACTGGCCAAGAACGCCGACGTCTTTGCAGTGTTCAGGGCAACGCTAACCCGCGCGGGAGTCGGGGACGTGGCACTGGACGACATCACCGTGCGCCGAGGGGCCTGCCCCCACATACGTGAGAGACCCTCTTTTTGTGCTGAAAAGATATTTTTTTAAATGTGAAAGCGATATTTTTTTTAGATATATTTTTTAGTGATCTGTCAGCATCCTTGTAAAGGCATAAACTATAGAAGGAGCCCATCATGAAATCTTGTTACACCGAATCATGGTCGGTTCACTTTCAAAATCTTGTAATTTTCATACTTAAAAAAGAGAACGATGTTTTAAATGAGAAATGGCATATGCATGAGGTCAAGCAAATCTAATAACTACAGAAAACAAAACCGAGAAGCAAAATTCTTGAAAATTCTTGATAACCACGTTGCTGGAGAGGAAACTCTTATAAAGGTCACTCATTGAACGATTAGACATTTGGCCTAACAGAGAGAGACTCCAATATATATATAATCTATAAAGCGCTAAAATAAGTTTGATATATTTTTTGATACTTGTGAGCCTATTTTAGAGGAAAACCCTTTTTTAATAAGCTACATATAAAATCATTTGTGCATTATTTATTCCATGGTATTGGAATATAAAGATGTGTTTTATAATTTCTTGAATATATAAATAAAATATATTAGGAGCGAAAAAAGGTAACTGTTTGAAATAGATGCATTAGAAGCCAGGTGTTTAAAATAGTCGCTTTTATTTAAAAAATTTAAAAATAGGATTAAATAAATCGAATTAGCTTTGACCACAATTTATAAAACCACCTGTCTTTTCACACAATTTGGCTCTCCGATTCTGTACAGCGTTATTGCAAGTCCGTTTGATATTCAAAAGTATTTTGAACTATTCAGAACTTTCGAAAAAGGATTTAACAGTCGAACTCGCAGTACTACCCGTATAGTAGATATTCAAATGTTTATCAAAGGAAGCACTAGTTTCTTTTGATAAAAAGAACCTCTAATGAAATAGTCTGCTCCATATACAGCTTGGATCCCAAAAAGGTTGAAATTATGTCCATTATTTCAAATTTTCGGTAATAAAAACTGAAGTTCTGCTAATTTTATCAACTCAACCAGAAGCTTAAGGTGATGATTAAGGAGAATATTTTTTATAATGAAATAGAAGCGTTTTTATTTTATTCGATAATATTTTTCAACATCTTAAAATATTAAAGCCTTTCAAAATGAAAAAATTCATGATTGGAAATTCTCAAAAAATATTGCTGCGTTGTTGGTTGACAAAGAATAACTTCCGTGGGTACAAAGGATCTTTAGAACTTTATTTGAGCCTAATAAATAAAATAATTACAGAAGAATGTAAAATAAAACAACAATAAAGAAAACAGCAGTTACAAACTCACAAACTGCAGCACAGCGAAGGAAAGCAGGAGCAGAACAGGAGACAGAATTTCGTAGAACCTTCTAAAATCTTCCAGGAAGTACACCGGCGTCGGTGGTAAGTAGCAGTCCGACCTCTTGAGACAGCAGCTTGCTTGGAGTACACCACGAAGCTTAGTTCTTCTTCTCTACTTCTTATCTTTCTTCTATTGGCATGAGTTTCTCATCCCTATATATCCCGGAGTAGATCTTTCCAGAACGGTCATGGTAGGTCAGCCAATCAGAAAGCCGCCAGCACTAAACCTTGCGCAATCGCTTTAGATTGGCCAATCAGTTGTCTTCCGCTTTTTTGACATTATTTTTAAACGTTCTAAAACATTCTCTCTCCAATCTGGAATGTTTTTCTTTCTACGTAACAATATAATTGAGGATTCCATGCATTATATTTTCATTTTCAATGAGAATTTACTAGATATTTTTTGTTGTTACAGCCAATACCGTCTGTGACTTTGAGAGCGAAGATATTTGTGGCTTCATTGTGGATACACCTGATTTAATATCCTGGGAGAGAGCTAAGGGCCCTTCACAATATAAAACTGGCCCTAAATTTGATCACAGCTTTGGCACAAGAGATGGTAAGTTCCTATCCCACAGATCTCTACGCAGTTCTGATTTAATTATTTATAGGATATTATTTGGTGGCTCGGTCTTCAAGAAAAGGTCGCAACAGGTATAATAACAGGGCATTGCTGTCTATCCCGAAACTTCCCCCTACGGAGGGCAACTGTCTACAATTCTGGTACTACATGTGGGGCTCGGACGTGGGCCGCCTCAGCGTCTACGATGTTAGATCGGGATCTAAACAATACAGCTATCCTATTTGGCAGCTCAATCAGCAGCATGGGGACAGGTGGAGGGTGGCCCAGGTCACAGTGGGGCAGCGCTATACACACGACATTGTATTCGAGGCACAGCTGAGGTACGGTGACAACGGAGACATCGCCCTCGACGACATCATCGTGAAAACGGCGCCCTGCCCGCCTCCTGGGTCATGTGACTTCGAGGTGGACCTGTGCTCCTGGCAAAACCACGAGAACAACACCCTGGACTGGGTCATCCACAGCGGGAAGACTCCCACCAAGGAAACCGGCCCTGACTTCGACCACACTCTGCAAACTAAGGAAGGTGAGTGACCACGTCTCTATTTCTAAGATTAGAAATTTTACATTGGGCCAAATACATTCTTCAATTAAAAAAAAACTCTAGTTGAAAACTATATGAATTTTGATTAAAGGTGCTAGGTATTTATAAATAATTTTATTTAAACAAAGGGCAACAATCACTTTTGGGTTGACATATAATCTTCTACAAAATGGTTTCTCCTCTCTTTACAGTAGTGTATTTCGGAATCAAGTATATCATCTAGTTCTCATATATATATAGTTTCTATAATTATATTTAATACTACACAAATATGCTTACGTTTTAATCTTGAAGCATAGCATTTAGAAAAAAAACTGTATTTTCATCTTAAGTTTAGTGCTCCCCTAAATTATTATAATTCTAGAACAAAGTTCGATTATTGGATGCGATTTTTCACTGAGAAAACATTTGATCAAGCAAAATGGCGGAACGGCCTGTCACATATTCTAATTGTTATTTAGTATCGAGAACAACGACTATTTAAGTTACCTCCTTGTGTGAGTTGCCTTTAACATAAGATTAATCTCCTTTGGTCAACTGTAATCTTTTAGTACTAATTGTCCTAGTTAGTACCAACACAAATATTATAAACTTCTCAATTTGTCTAAATTTAATATTGTTTTAATTTCTATATAATTTATGTCAACTTCCATCAGTTCTAGTAAACATTTTATTTTTTCAATGTCAAACAAAATAGCGTAGTTTTTATTTCAAGCTCTTAGTACATTATTTTAATATCATATTTGTGTGTGAAAAAAATAAATAGTGAGAGCGATAAAATTCGCTTATTGAAGATTTCTTCAATTGATTTCTTAGTTAATAAATCAAGTTTGTTCATTATTAATATCAATAAAGAAAGGCGGTGGGTGACATTGACAGATTTTTGTCAGAAGCGAAGGCTGAACATGTCCGGCGTATGTGATTTCGGTAAAATACATCTCTGTTATAAAAGGTTTGAGCATATTCACATGTGTGAGAATATCAAGAACTTAAAATAATATTTCTAAAACATGTTACCTACCTATAAAAATTATCATCGCTAAGATTTTTAAAAATTGTTTTCCTATAAAAATTTTTTTTTTTTTAACTGAAATAATTTTTAAATATGTAAGAAGGGGGTTTTCATATATAAGTTTATAAAATCAAAAAATACTATATATATTTTCAAAATAATAATAAAACGTAATAAAGCATTGATCAGCTTACATATTTTAAAACAAGCTTTATGGAAAAAAATATATATGTGCAGCACACACAACATTATCATTTAATATATTATTTGATAATTTAAAGAAAACTGTTAATCGAAATATCATAAATGATGTACTAAATTATTATTAATTTTAATTTCTAAAATAATTTTTCTAATGATTTAAAAATATGCGTAAAGTTTAATAATTTTTATTAAACGTATTTTTAAAAAAGACTAAAAACACATTATCAAATTTGTAGACATACAAACCCAATATAAAACTGGATAAATTTATCTTTTCATGTAATAAAGATTTTTCTGAGAATAGTTACAAAACAGGAATTTTTATGAATAGATGGATCCCATTCCTGTTTTTGTTTAAATATGAAATTTGTCATTATTGCATAGTGGTATCTTTAAATCTCAGAGTTTTGATCAGTCATTGCTCTTACTCTGCCTTAATCTCTGGATCCTCACTCTGCCATGTGTCATTTTCAGGTTCCTATATCTACTTGACGGGCAACCACGAAGATGAACAACTAACGGGGACTCTAGAATCAGAAGAATTCAGTACCTCATCTGAAGACCGCTGCTTGTCCTTCTGGATACACATGTACGGTCGCGACATGGGCGTTATGAATTTGACCTCGCAAAAGGTAACGGGAGAACAAAATGTTTTGTGGACTCGCCAGGGAGATCAGGGCAACAGCTGGATTCGTGTCCAAGTCACCCTCGAAGCTATCTCACACAACGATGACTTTTCTATTCTTTTTACTGGGACTACTAAAAATGGCCTAAGCGACATGGCACTGGATGATGTCGAAATCAATACTGGTAGTTGCTTTAAACCTCCTAAAGATTCGTTTTCTTGCCAAAGTGGAGAGGAGCACGTCGATTACTCTAAAGTGTGTGATTTCGTATCTGACTGCTCAAATAATGAGGACGAAGCTCACTGTGGAACCAAGTGCCAGTTTGAATATGATTCCTGTGGCTGGACCGATAAGGCCAATTTGTGGATACGGTATCAAGCGAGTAATTCCAGCATCAACAAGCGTCCATTGCAAGATCATACAAACAACAATTCTTTAGGCTACTATATGCTTCTTAAACCATCTAATTATTACTATTCTAATGGCGATCTCTCCAGTCCAGACGGCATATTTACATTTAAACAAAGTAGTTCTTACTGCACATTCTCTTTCTGGTATTTTAGAAGCTCCAAAGATACCCTTAGAGTTAAGAAGATCCTTTCACCATCTAGTATAGCAACATTGTGGCAAGCTGACTCTAATGATCTGAACATCTGGACGGAAGGATTAGTATACTTGGGAAGAACTAAGCAGAATTTTACTGTCCATTTTCTTGGAAATTCACGATACTCTTCAATAATAGCCATTGACGATATAAAATTCGAAAATTGCGGCTTTCCACCCATATCTAATTCCTGTGCCCCTAACGAATTCCAATGTCCCAATACTAAAATTTGTATAAGCAATGAGACACTCTGTGATCTTACAGATGACTGCGGAGACGGTTCTGATGAGAATGAACAAACGTGCTCGAATTATCCAAAAGCTTGCACGTTTGAAAGAAACGGAGACTGTGAATGGACATTTGCCAGCGAAGAAGGCGGAGTCAACTGGACCCGAACATCGGCTTATTCTTATCGCTCATCAGATACTGGGCCAATCATCGACCATACTATCGGATTAGATAACAAAGGAAATTATTTGCAAATTTATAAAAGCTATTATTATGGAAAGCGTCCTTGGAAAAAATCGTGGCTCTATAGTCCTGATTTTATTGCCTCAGATAAAGAAGATTGCATATTAAGATTTTACTATTATATGTACGGAAGGGATATTGCTAATCTGAGCGTCTATACAGAGGAAGAAAATCGTGGATGGTCATGGACTCTATCATGGGTTCAAATTGGAGACGTCGGGCAATTCTGGGAAAGAGCAGATATCACAGTGAAAACTAGTAAACCTTTCCATTTTATAATTGAAGGCGTGATAGGAAATGGAACCTTATCCACAATAGCCATTGACGATATTTCACTGAGCAAAGGCTGTATAAGTTATAAAGAAAAGCTGCCAGATCCCAAGCCAACTCCCGTTCCAAAGGTATGGCATTGTGACAAGACTAATGAATTTCAATGCGATGATGATATCTGCATTCCTAAAGAACAGTATTGTGATTTCAATTTAGACTGCAACGACGGATCGGATGAAGCAACCTGCGGGCCATGTGACTTTGAGAAAGGCAACTGTGGGTGGCTTGATAAAAGCAGAGGAAATTATCGATGGTTTCTTGAAACAGCAGGCTCTTCAAAAATTCTTCCTGAAAAAGATTACAATCCAGGAAATTCTTCGGGACATTTTATGACCGCTAAAAAAACGAGTGGATTTATAATATATCCTGCTTCTCTAGAAAGTCCTCCTCTACCTCAAACATCTTTGCATTGTGAAATAAGATTTTGGGTGTCTAATTATGGGAAGGATTCAAAGACACTTTCCTTACAATATAAAAGACCTAGATCGTATTATTTTACTTCAAGCGGCCAAATCAAAATTCCAGGAAGCAGTTCTACAACGGAATGGAAACAATACCTTTTTTCAATACCAGCTTTAGCAAAAGGAGGAAGCATTCGAATAAATAGTGACCCATATAGCACTATATATAGAAGTGAAACTAGTACACTTTCAATTGATGATATATCTTTCCTGAATTGTAACCCTAAAGATGTTGTAGCAGATTGTGATTTTAACGATAGAACATTTTGCAATTGGGTAAATGCACAGAGAAATGCCCAGTGGAAAATTCAACAAGGACAAACACCGTCTAAGCAATCTGGGCCTACGTCTGACCACACGACTGGCTACGGCTCTTACGCCTTCGTCAACCAGAAGGCGATAGGTCCTAGAAAAACCGCAAGCTTGAGAAGCCCCTTAATTGCAAAGACTTCTCCAAATGGAGCGTGTTTCTCTTTTTGGTATCATATGTTCGGCCCTCAAATCGGTACCTTTTTTGTGAGATATGTCGAATTTTACAGTCGCACTATGTGGCAGAGCTCGACTTCACCTGGAAACAAGTGGACTCTAAAAGAAATTTTCTTTAACACCACTAGAGATTTCACCCTTTATCTCGAAGTACTAACAAAAGCAGGTGATCACGGAGATATTGCAATTGATGATATCAAAATGATAGATGGTCCTTGTCCGAAACATTTATCTTGTGATTTTGAGACTAATCTCTGTGATTGGTTAAACAATGGAATAATCAGATGGAACAGAAGTCAAGGAATTGAAAATTCAACTCTTCGACCAGCAATTGATCATTCATCGTTCTCCAACGACGGATTTTTCTTGAACCTTCCCGCTAATAGTGTTGGAGACAGGGCAATTTTAACATCGCCTCTACTTAAAAATACAGGGGCAACTTGCTTTAATATCTGGTACAACATTCTTGGCAATAACATCGGCTCTCTTTCAATATTCCAGTTAACAAATTCGACTAAAAAGCCACCATCATTATGGAAGAGAAGTGGAGATCACCTAGGACATTGGAGAAAAGGAAGAGCTCTCTTTGCTAATCTACCACAATATGTAGTTTCGATTGAAGCAGAAATAGAAACTCCCACAAACCAAGGCTATATAGCCATTGACGATATTGATATCAAAGATGGAAGTTGCTCCGATATTGGCTCCTGCAATTTTGAAGTTGATTCCTGCGGCTGGACAAATTTTGATTCAAATTCGATAGTGAAATGGACAAGAAGAAATGGAATATATAAATATTTCACTGATCAAATTGGACCAGCTAATGACCACACTACCTATTCACAAATGGGCTATTATACGTATGCTTATTTCTCGGGAAAGAAATCAGGAACAGAGGCTAATTTACTGAGTGAGGACATAGAAAGCCAAACCAACGTAAATGGTTATTGTCTTTCCTTTAACTTCTTTTTGTATAACATTGATTCTGTCAAATTGAATGTCTCCCAACTTGGCCAATCTAAAGATATTATTTTCACGACACAAATCAATAGTAAAGTGCTAGGCAGATATTCTTGGAACTACAGAGAATTGAATTTAACAAAAACAAGTGCCAATTTCTTTACAGTCGTTATAAGCGCGATTTTATTAAAGGATGCGGATAACCAAACTCACCGAGGAGTGGCGATTGATGATCTGGACTTATTATTTTATCCTTGTGGCTCCATGCCGCCCACAACTACACCTGCTCCCATAACTGCCTCGCCCTACCCAAAAAATCCTTTTGATTGCACATTCGAAAATGGAATTTGTTCTAACTGGGAAGATCCTGAGATTGAGGCGAAACAACGGTGGAAACTACAGAAGGGACATAGCGATGTCGGAGACCTAAGCCCTCGTGCGGACCACACTCTTCAAAGCACCCACGGACACTATATTGTACCAAACAGTGAATCATATTTAAATTCGATTTTGCAATCTGTAAAATTTATTGATATCGTCAATGAAGGGCAATGCCTTAAATTTTGGTATTATTTCAACGGTCAATATTCTTATTCAAAACTTGCAGTAAAATTAAGAAAATACGAATCTGAGCAAACCACAGATATTTGGAGTAGAGGAAAATCCGAAGGTCCAAATTGGAGGTACGAACAAATCTATATCAATAAAACAGGGAGATATCATATTCAATTCGTCGGATCTTCCTCATATTCTTACTCAATGGCCCTCGATGACATCTCAATGAATTTGGGCAAATGTCCTCCAAGAGAATTTTGCGACGTCGAACAGGACGAGTGTGGATACAGTTATAGTGTTGAAGGCAGTTTCAATTGGAAAAGAGGCTCCGGGGAAGAAAACTCTCCAAATGGACCTGGCGTAGACCATACCTTACAAACTAAAGGGGGAAAGTATTTTCTCATTGATAAAACCAACCCAAATATTAGAGATGGCGCAAAAGCTTTGTTAGAAACTGGCTTAGTTAACCCTTCGCAAAATTGTCTAAGACTTTTTTATTATATCTTTGGAAACTCAACTGGAATTCTGAATGTTTACTCCAAGTATGGTAGCCAGAAAACAATTCTGTGGAGTAGTCCACAAGGATCAGAAGGAGCTGAATGGCACGGCTTGCAAGTCATAGTTCCAACCAGCCCACCAGGACCTTTTAAATATATCTTCGAGGCCATTAAACTTTCAGGTCGCGACATGGGAATAATTGCTCTAGACGATATCTTAATCAGGTCTCAATGTGAACCAATACTTTCTTGTGATTTTGAAGAAGATCTTTGTATGTGGACTAATGATGCTGCTTCTAATGTCCAGTGGATGAGAGCATCAGGTCGTTACCTCAAGACCGGCCCAACAACTGATCACACCTACAAAACTATGTTTGGAGTTTATTTAATTGCTTCCTCAAAAAGAAAGGGATCTTTTGCTCAGATTTACTCACCATATCATTCTATAAAAAAAGCTAGCTGCTTTTCTTATTGGGTTTTCCGAAATGGTTCAGAGCCCCCGCATTTAACCTTAAGCTCTTATACATTGGAAAATGGCGCTAGCGTGATAAACGAAGTTACAAGAGAGAAATACGGAGAATGGATAAATGAACAAGGTTTCTTAGACCAATCCTTAGTTGGAAGGAAATTCAAATTGATCTTCAACGCAACTTTAACAGATGATTCTCAAATAATAGCATTAGATGATTTTGTCCTTAATAATGAAAATTGTTCCGATATTATTGATAAACCAATTAAAATTCCATGCAGTACAGACGCGAATAAATATTACACTAATGAGCAAATTTGTGACTTCTATAACGATTGCCCAAATGGCGAAGATGAATCAAACTGTGGTACTAAATGTGATTTTGAAGAAGATAATTGTGAATGGAAAACTGACAGTAATTATTGGAAACGAGTAGAAGCCAAATCATCATCTTTTGAGCCTAAGTTTGACCACACTTTCCAAGATGAAAATAAAGGTAATTATTTAGGTTTAAACAACACTGGCTATTATTACTCGTATAGTACTTCAATATATAGTCCGGCTTTGAATCAGGCTCATTATTCCTGCAGGTTTACTTTTTACTTCTACATTACTAGAAACTCCTATAGTGATAGCGTCTTGGATGTTCAAATGAGTAAAACTGCACATTCTAAAAAAACAAATATATTCCACGTTGAAGGAGACCAGGGCAAGAAGTGGAACTACGCAGAAACTATCATAGGAAGAATCAACAGTCGGTTCCGCGTCTACCTTACCGGGAAATCAGGAGGAAGGGGCGACGGTATTGCCATTGACGATATCGAATTCAAAGACTGTCCGATCCCTAGACAAGGGAATCAATCTGCGTGCAAGGATTCCGAGTTCCGATGCCGCAATGGAAACTGTATTCCTGCCGAATATCAATGTGACTTCAATGATGATTGTGGCGACTTCTCCGATGAAAATAATGCAATTGCTAAATGTGACAAATTTGTTGGCAGATGTTCATTCGAAAATGATATCTGTGAATGGGAGTTCATGCAGGAATCACAGAAAAATTGGGCGAGGAAAACCTACAGCTATTATTATCAATCAATCAATGAGCGAGATCATACATTAAATTATTATGATGGACATTACATATATTTGAGCTCTGACAGCTATTATGAAGGGCAACGAGGTATGGTAAAAAGCCCGACTATAATTTCAGACGATTCTGGTTTGTGTCAATTTAGATTCTATTATCAGTATTTCTCCAAATTTAAAAACAACATGTATAAAGATTTTGAAGGGTTTGGTCCCTTAAGTGTATATGCTCGTCTGGACCAAACAGAAGGGTGGGTCAATCATAAGCTCTGGTCAGTTGATGAAATTCACGGACCTTACTATGAAAAAGCGTCAATAAGTTTGAAACATTTGAAAGGACCTTTTGAAATTATAATAGAAGCCTATGTCGGAGCAGATAGAAATGGGTACTGGCTTATAGATGATGTTTCATTTTCCCAAGGCTGCTCGCTCTCAGAGGTTCCCTTACCTCCTATCCTGCCCATTACCACGACCACTACACCGGCGCCCAGCGGCAAATGTAAATTCTTCGAATTCAAATGTGGCTCTAATGAATGCATCAAAAGTTCACAAGTTTGTGACTTTATATCAGATTGCAAAGATAATTCTGACGAATCCAAATGTTTAGCATGCAATTTTGATAACCTTTCCGACCAATTATGTGGATGGAAAGATGAGAGCAAAGGACAATACAAATGGAAGAGACAACTATCAAACGATAACTTTAAAGGTTTTAATAATTCTAATGGATACTTAATCGTTAAATCTTCTGATAATGGTCTCATATCTAATGAAGCAATTCTTCAAAGTGCCCCTCATCAGGTTGCAATGGGATCGTGCAAAATTAACTTTTACTACTTTATGACAAATAATCAATTTAATGACACCAACTTGCAGTTAGATTTGATTCCAGGCAAAGGACAAAAAAGGATAACACTTTGGTCAGATTCAATAAGCACTTTAAAATGGAAATATATTCAAGTGAATACAGGATTTAGAAAAGCTTATTGGTGGCTGGAGTATGTGGCAACTCATGCAAATAGCAAGGGGATAGTTGCCGTTGATGAAATAAATACTGAGAGCTGTGCGCACCCAGATTTGATTAAATGCAAAGATGATCAATTCAAATGTAAAAATGGCGAATGCATTTCAAATGATCTTGTTTGTGACTTTGGAATTGACTGCTCAGATGAATCTGATGAAAGTAACTGCTCGAAATTTGTCGAAAGATGCGATTTTGAAGGACCATGCACTTGGAATATTGGAGATTGGCTTTATATTTCTGGTAACTCTCTAGGACTTGGGCCATCAGTTGATCACACCTTCGGAAATACAACTGGACATTATATCTACACCCCACCGTTAAATAAGGAAATAAAACCTAGAATGATCAGTACAAAATTTGCTCAGGATACATCTCATTTATGTTTCCTTAGATTTTGGTATTTTATTTGGAATGGTAATGAAAATTATAATATAAATGTTTTAAAAAGAGCTAAAGGATCAAATAGGGAATTTAAAGTGCAAACACTTAATGGTACGGAAGATAAGGTAGAATGGCTCCGAGCGAATGTAATGATGGATAGCAACTTGCCGTTTGAAATTATAATTGAAGGAATAAGGCCAAGAAATCCAAGAGGTGGAATAGCAATTGACGACATCTCCTTTACAACCAAGTGTACTCCTATAACCGGGCCTACGACGATTACACCTCTCCAACCACCCGGAAGATGTGACAACAAATCCGAATTCACCTGTAAGGACAATCTGTGCATAAAGAAATCCCAAGTATGTGACTTCAAATCCGATTGCAATCATGATGAGGACGAAAATATGTGTTCTTCACTTATGACGTTTGAAATGGGCTTATCAGAAAACTGGAAAATTGACAACCCCAATCAAGATGTAGTTTGGGAAATTATCAGCCCGGCAGTAAATAAAAGTAAAACATACCAAATTCCAAAAGTAGACAAGACCATCAATTCTCCTGACGGTTTCTATCTATCTTTGTGGTACATCTCCAACTCAAAGATGTCTTCTCCCTCACGGTTTATCACTCCCACCTTCAGTCTTGCAAAATCTTCCTGTTTGTTTACCTTCTGGTACTCCACCAGCTCATACCGTCCCATACTTGACTTATACCTCAATTCTTCTGAACTAACACCTTTAATAACAAATTTGAAATCGGATTATAATTCTGGGTGGAGCCAGGCTAAACTTGGCCTTGGTGTCAAAGATTCGCCCTTTAACCTATATTTTGAAACGGTACAGCCCTCATCTTATTCGGCAATTAGTATCGACGACGTCCAATTTATTGATTGCAACTACCCCATTCCAAAGAAAGATAATATTTGTCCTCGTTTATCTTTCACATGCAGTTCAAGCAAAGCCTGCATTAATGCTTCATTAGTGTGCGATATTAATAAGGATTGCGAAGATGGAAGTGATGAAAAAAATTGTGAGAACTTCTTAACAGTGAATTTTGAAAATGGGCTTGGTAAATTTAAACAAGGTATTAATGGTGTTCAAGATGAGATCGATTGGGAATTTGGTCAGGGTCCTATACCTGGACGACTTTCTCTTAAAAGTGGACCTGCCTTCGACCATACCCTGGGAAATTCTGAGGGTCATTATCTTTATATTGCCCACAATTCTAAAAACGAGTTCACAAATTCTGCATGGCTACTTTCGCCAGTTATTCAATCTCAAGTCCATAAACCTTGTATGTTAAGATTTTTCTACTACATGTTTGGTATGGATGTCAACAAACTGACGATATACCTTCACGCAAGTGATCCCGACCCTGCCCCAACAGGCATCTGGAAGGCTCAAGGAAACCGAGGTGATCAATGGTTCTCTGCTCAAATTCCAATCTTGGAGAAGCGCCAAGTTAAAGTTGTCTTTAATGCTCTCATTGGAAAAGACAAATCAGATGTCATTGCTATCGACGACATATCATTTTCAGATGATTGTTGGTAAGTTGAAATTTATTTCTATTTTTTAGAATTTTAGTTTAAGTTCAAACTCCATTTGAATGAAATACTTTCTTTAAAAATAGGTCAACACACATACAAACAAAAATATAAAATTTAGAGAAAGGTATCTCCTAATAGTGCAACTAAAATTTGCTGATGGCTTGCGCCATCTGTCAGAATAAATATAAAATAATAGTACATTTTAATTATTACATAATTGACAAAATACCGTTTCTTGAATACTTTTCTATATTTTTATTTGTCCAATTCTGAAAATTTCAGCGATTCTGGTTGATATTACGACAGATTGCGCAAGCCATCAGTATCTTCTAGTTGCATGATCAAGAGAGATACCTTTCTTTTAATTTATCAATCTGATCACTATACAAATTTATTTTTGTGCTATTTTAAGTATAAAAAAGTTACACCATAAATTCAATTTTTGTAAAAGCAAAATTTTACCTTTTACGAGCGCAATAGTTGACACATTTTCATTGTGTCCTCTACGTGTGAAGAAAACATTTTCTAGTATTTAATAGAACAATCTCTGGTAGAAAATTAAGGAGCAAACTAGCCGTCCCCAGGAATTTCTCTTCAATTTGATACACGGTTTTGATCTAGGATTTGTAAACTCAAACAATCAACACACGCACACACTTACCGCCAAGTACTCTAAGAGACTCCTCCCCAACTGCCCCCCTTAAAACGTTTAATTTCTATTCCCCACAAAACTATAAAATTGATACATTAATCTATGCTCTCATTTCTACATTTTCTCCATTACGAGCGAGGAAAACTTATGTTTATAGTATTCTCTTAATATCTTTTACCGTGAATTACCTAGAAATTTCCTGTTGCATAAGCGAATCAGTCTTATTATGGCGCAAGCAAGCTAGGCCCTGAGAATAACTCATTAATATATTTCTCTAGGGTGTGACATATAAACTACACCGATGTGCTGAAGTTAGGGAACTAAATAATTTTATCGCGGAATAAAAATATATCAAAATTAGTTGAAAACAGTTCAATATCTCCTGCATTTACATATTAATAACTCAATAGGTAATAAATATAGAGGAATATTCCTTAATCTCTCCAAAGTAAAAATTATTAACAACAAGGCGTATCTCTTGGATTTAAATTATATTCCAAAACATCCCTACGAAACAAGAAAGATTATTCCTTGAAAATTGGTCCTCTATAATAGACAAAAATTTCATCAATAGAAAGATAGAAATACCCTAGAGCGCTAGCTACAATAAAGGAAAACCCGAACCCAGAAATATCAACAGTCCATTCTAGCCGCAATACGAAAACGCACAACTACGTCGTGAGTTTGAGTCGTAAATACGTTTGAAAAAGAAATATGCTCAGCCTTTCGAAATGAAAACGTATTATTATTTTTAAACAAAGTGTATCTCAATTAAATACAAGAGACGCCTCGTGTGTGTTATTAATCACACACATATATAAAACTTTTAATGATATTTTTGTATTTTTTTTTTAAGTTTGATCACTTTATTGTTTTTATTTCCTAACTCTTGCAAACCAAAGGGGATCTGGACAAATTTCTATATAGTATTTTTTTAATTTAGTAAAATAATTTTGTTCAATAACGTCTGCACATCAGTATACAAATATAAAGTTCCAATATATAAGGTAGATAAAGACCCTGGATTAAAAGTCTGCATGTAAAGATAGACGGATCGTATATAAGAAGTGCTGGAACAGGGTGGACGAATCCGCCAACCTGCCTCCCACCCCGGGGCCCTCGACGACCACCACACTGAGGCCCACGCCACCTGCCCGTCGATGCCCCAAGGCCTCCACTTACTGCCAAGCCGACGACACCTGTATTCCTGACTCCTGGCGCTGCGACCTGAAGAACGATTGCAGCGATGGCTCAGATGAAAAAGGATGCGGTAAGTCTATAGTGACGAAGAAAATATTTTCAAATGCTTTATAGTTGCTCACTAAATGACACGAAGTAACGGCACCTATGTGATTCTGCAGTGAAACTCGAATGTGACTTCGCGGGCAAAAACCTATGTCCTGGCTGGAAAGTGACGACATATTCGAAAGGACGCTCTCGGCGCGACATCCACGACGGAAACCAATACAAATGGGTCGTAATCAGTGCCGATGACCCTGACCATGTGAGTTAATTCGGAATAATACACTGAATCTCTTTTGCTTTTCACCTATTCAGTATCTTTAAAATCATTTTCAGAAAAAGAAGCTTAATAAGGCATTTTAGTATTAATATTTATTTAATTAGCATGTTTTGAAATTGAATTTTGTACAAAATTGTTTTATAAAAACATCTAGTCATCAAAGACAGAAATTCACGTGTTGGCCTGTCTCCTAACCACCCTTCAATATCTCGCTTGTCTAGATAAGAGAAGCCAAAACAGCCAAACTCTATAGGTACTAGCCCTGAAGTCACAGCATAGAATTCGGGGATCCCTTCAGGTACTTGCTCTAAATGCACTGTATAGAATGAAGGAATTCCTACAGGTACTAGCTATAAAGGCACAGTATATAATTCAGGAATCCTTACCGGTACTAGCTCTATAGGCAGAGTATAGAATTCAGGAATTCCTACAGGTACTATCTCTAAAGGCACATTATAGAATTCAGGAATCCATACAGGTACTAGTTCTGAAGGCACAGTATAGAATTCAGGAATCCCTACAGGTACTAGCTATAAAATACAGTACAGAATACATGGAATAGATAGATTATATTGTATTTATTTAGATGGGGAAAAAGTAAATTGAAAATTTAGGCAGAAGTAATGTGGGTCTATTGTTTATACTAAAGAAACAAAAAAGGCACCTCTTCTTTAATAAATGACTCGTTAATTATTCAACATCAAATATTTATTTGGTGTTGCGCGATTTGCGAAGGAATAATCTAGAAAATGCATTTATTTCTTATCATTTTCAAATGTGCGTGTGGTAAGGTAAATATTAATTATGAATATTAAATACCATAAATTTTACATGTTTTAACTCGCAGAGGATCGTAATATTCAATATAATAATCGTTAAAGAAGTAATAATATAGGTTAATAGGAAATATTTCAATATGACTTTAATATTTACAATCTTTCGAAATATTTTTCACCACAATAAATACACTTCTCCATCCTTCGAAACCAGTCATCAAACCAACTCTTCCACGTTTCTTCAGAGCGCTAGGCGCATTCGCCATCTCCCCATGCCCTCAAAAGGTCTTCATCGCAGAAACAGCGCTTACTTTTTAGTCTGTTCTCAACGTGAGGGAAGAGGGCAAAGTCACAAGGTGCAAGGTGTGGACTGTAGGGTGGATGCTCCGACAATCTTAGTCCAGTACGTACCAAATAATCGGTGCACACCTTCGAACGGTGAGAATTGTCATAGTGGAAAAGCCATGTGTCAGTCCTTGAGTTTGGACGTAACATTTTGATAGCTTGAACACTTTTTGAAAGCATTCCTTAGTGTATCACTTGTCAGTGAATATCTTTTGATTTTCCAGTACCGTGCGACTCACAATTCCTCTGGCAGTAAAGAAAACTGATAGCATTTTCTTTTTAATGGATCTAGATTTTCGTACAGAGACAGGCGTGCTTTCACTTTTAAAGATCCTTACTTTGTTCTGGGCTTTAGTAGACACATGAAATTATGAAACCAAGTTTCATCACCGGTTATGATGCTATCAACATAACGAGATTATACATCATCAAATATTTTGAGCATCTTCCGGCACCATGAAACACGTCGAGTCATCTGCTCATCAGTTAAGGAATGGGGAAGCAATAGAGAACAAACATTACTCTCTTTTAGATATTCGTGCAGAGTGGAATGGATTGTTGGTGCATGAATGTCTAAACTCTCCACTATCTGGCAATAAGTTATATGTCGATTAGTTTCCAATAATTTCTTGACAGAAGCAAAGTTTTCCTCATTTACTGACTAAGCATGACGTCCTGACCTTAACGCGTCTTTTATGCCATATTTTTCTCGCTGAAACTCATGATAAAATCTGAATATGGTGGTACGATGTGGACAATTATTTCTTGCAAGCATTCTTCAATGCCGAAACCGCGTTCAAAGTTATATCGCAAAATGGCTCGGTATTCAATTTCACACCAGGTATATATTTTTTAATATTTTATCACTCCACAGTTTAAAGAATGCTAACATCTAGCAAATGAAATTTTAACTGCAGTTCAAATAAAGCAGGGCTCAACAAGTTTGAACTCGTGCCCAAGTCGGTTCACGGTTTGGAGCGTATCGCAAAACTTTTCTAGTGCCCTTTGTAGTTATTCATTTATTAATTTTTTGAGAAACAGTATATATTTAGAAAGAGTCCACTTGTGATAGGCTGGTGAGATAATCTACTTAGAAAGGTACAAGGGAACGATTAGTGAGAACATACATTAGTTTAGATTCCACTTGTGACAGGATGGTGAGAGCAACTACTTAGATAGGTACAAGTGAACGGTTATTGAGAACTACCATGAACGGTGGTTATTGAGAACTACCATTAGTTTAGAGTCCACTTATGATAGGCTGTTAAGAGCGTCTATTTAGTAGAACGTCTTCAGAAATTAGATCGAAGTAAATGTTTTTATTTACATCAATGTCACATTTCTATGCACACGGAAAAAATTACTTCTTAAATAGCCGAAATATTTTGCTTTTATATATGTCGCCTAAAAATATATTTGTTAAAGAAATTAAAATTAGAAAAAATAAAGTAATATATAAATATACAAGGTATGTCCCATAAGTTTCCGGACTGTGTCCATAAAAATAAATAAAGGAAAAATGTAAATGAATTTGACTGTTTATTATAGAAAAAAATATCTGGCAACAAGGTGGTACCATTATCGAGGCGGTATGTGCGCGCGCGCCAAGGTTATTCTAATTTATTTAAAGGTTACACCTATCGCTGCGGCGATTTTACGATGGAACAAAAATTGAAGCAGAGGATGTGCATAGAATTTTGTGTGAAACTTCAAATATCAGCAACCGAAACTAAAGCAAGTCAAGAAAATAAAGCATTCCCCAATGACGCCCTAAAGAGAACAACTGTTTTTGGATGGCACTCTAGATTTAAAGCTGGCAGAATTTCCATTGAAGATGATCCTCGTTAAGGACGCCCAAAATTTCAAAGGACTGATGAAATTCTGCAAAAAAAACACCGATTTGATAAAAGAAAATCCTCGAGCCACTTTGCTGGAGCTAGAGCAAGACACAGGCATATCTAAAACAACGAATGGAAGGATCGTAACCGAAGATTTGAAGCTCAAAAAGTCTCCTGCAAAATTCATCCCAAGATTCCTCACTAATGAGCAAAAACTGTGTCGGCTTGCAACCTGTGAGGACATGTTGGAAATGACAAGAACGGATCCGAAATGGAAAGACAATATAATCACAGGCGACGAGACATGGTTCTATGGCTATGACCCTGAAACCAAGCGTTAATCTGCCGAGTGGAGAGGTCAGGGTGAGCCTAGACCCAAAAAATCCAGGATATTGAAATCCAGGAACAAGGTGTTGCTGGTCGCTTTTTTGAATAACAAGGGCATTGTTCATCATGAGTATCTTCCTGTAGGCCAAACAGTTATTAATTAAATGTATTTGGGCATTCTTCGCCGTCTAAGGGAAGCGATTCGAAAAAAAGGCCAGAAAAATGGACTAATGGTGACTGGATCCTACACCATGACAATGCCCTCCCTCACACAGAGCTCTCGGTGACGAGTTTTTTGGCGAAAAACGGGACAGAAATCCTATCTCAACCACCCTATTCCCCATGCATCGCACCAAATGACTTTTTCCTGTTCCCCAAACTTAAAGCAGTTCTAAAAGAAAGACATTTTGACACCAGGGATGACATAATAGAAAAATCGCCGTTGACATTGAAAAGCATTCCAAAATAAGTCTATAAAAACTGTTTCGACAATTGGCAGAAACGATGGCGCTGGTGCGTTGAAGCAAGGGGGGATTACTTTGAAAAGTTCTAATAATTTTTTTAAAAATATATCTTAACTTTTTTTTATGGACCCAGTCCGGGAACTTATGGGACATACCTTGTATAATAGTTATTATTTCTTGAGTTGTGTTATACATTTGATTCTAAGATAATTAATAATTTCCAATTTTTTGGCACTTATAATTTATGTTATAGATCATATATCAAAACTACCCCTCTGCCCAGACCTCACTGCGAGGATAGAAGCTGTTGGAATGTTTCATCAATGGCGTTGCCAAATTAGTATCCGCTCTACTAATGTATTGTATTCTCATATAGCCTGCGATTTAATTGAAAGAAATGGTGTTAACCACTATCATATAATATTTTTCATCATAGCAATGAAGCCTGAAGAGGGAATTTTAAAGATTTAGAGAATGAAGCATAAGTAACAAATTTGAGCAAAGTTTATTCGAGTTAGAGAGATATAGCACTCGAATATAACTAGTTCTGAAGTATTGCCAGTATAGTAAACTACCAGAAGCCAACGTGGTGCTAGCGAGGAAGTGTATGTTACAGAACAATGAAGAATTACGCCCCAAGGTGGACCACTCGGGCTCTGGCTACTACATCATCGCAGACGGCATCCCCGGAAACTTCGAAGACAAGACATCTCTTGTGTCTGAGCCCCTGAGCTACACCAGCTCCTACTGCGTTATGGAGTTCTACTACTACTGCGCCAAGACCCACTGCCCCTTGGCGGCCCTGGTGAGCTACCCAGATCCCCTGGGCGGGCCCGACCAGCAATATTCCGTCTGGAAGCCGACCGATGGTAATATCTCTTTATACGTTTACCCACGCATTCAGTGTTTGTCTATGACACACCTATTGCCGTAACTAGTTCCATAGAAGCTTCTCGTCAATATATATATGTTTAAACACAACACACACAGAAAGAAAACTGTTGTATTTTTCAATACTTCATTTGAAAATGAAGAAATGCAAAGCGGCATACGATCTAACAAACTTATTCCACACATTTGCGATGTTTGGGAGCTGACACATTTGTGCGGGAATTGTAATAAAATTTATGACGGATAAAAACTGTATTTCACAATCAACTAAAAATATTAATGGAAATCTTACCAAAATGATGTTTAAACAAATCTATTTTGAGAATTTAATTCACGGATTTAACGGGGTCCTCTGATTTTTCAAAGTAAGAAGAAGCATGATATTTTACCAGTATACTTGACTTTGGTGGTTGCTCAACCCAGGTTGCTCATGTTGGGTATATTATTGAGGCTTTGTTATATCTGGGACTACAAATAGAGAAACATAGAGGGAATCATATTCAAAGAATCATTATAAAATTTATAAACACGAATTCTTGTGTACCTATAGAGGTTTAGGAAGAATTTATTTCCTTGTTGTTGTTTCTTGATTCACATGTGTAAAATCTAGGACGGCTATTAAAATAATAATTAGCTCGTGAAAGTAAGGCTAATGCCGTGTGAACAGGGCTCATCTCACAGAACTTGGGCACGTGGCAACCCGCGCACATTAGCCTGGCCAACCTGAAGAACGTCACGGTCAGTCTGCAAGCCAGACGCTCTTACCAATCCAACCAAGCCATCTCGGTGGACGACATCAAATTCCTAGATTGTCTTCCCGCCAAACCGCCCAAGGGTGTTCTGGGCTGCCGCCCAGGACAATTCCACTGTTCGTTGGGCGCGTGCATTGAAAATGACCAAGTATGTGACTTCGGCAGAGACTGCGGTCTACTCGATTCCTCGGACGAGAATTCCTGCACCAAGTATCTTGGGCGGTGCACCTTTGAAGATAATATTATGTGCTCATGGCATCTAGAAGAACACAGCGAAAGTGCCTATTGGCATATTGTGAAGGCTTCTGGAAATTCTGGTCAATATTCCCACCCTTATGCGGATCACACATCCAACTCCCCAGATGGTAAATATCATTTATAAATTATTATTATTAATAATTATTTTTCTTCATGTTTTCTTCTATCCCACTGATTGAAGAAAGCCTCCCCCTTTAGCTATTTATTCTTCTCGGTCTTTTGCTTCTTTCCGCCAATTTCACTCTTTTCGTGAAGAAAATCACACCTTCTAATCTTTCTGGTAACATCATTTAGATTTTCCTGTGTTTCCATCTCTACCATCTTTCCTTCAATAAATATGTTGAACTCTATTTAATTCTTCCAATGACAAACATAAAGTACTCATTCGTGGTCGAGTCTATAATTTTCTTGATCTTTCAGTTATATGCCTAATATTACCTTTTTAATCTTTCTCCCTACTATTCTTATATATTTGCGTATATTCATTTTATCTCTAATCATGTTTCACATGCCTATGTAATTGTATAGATTATGCTTTGATATTAAACACGCTTTTCTTTTAAGGCTGAGCGGTTTTATTGCTTTAAAATATTTGAAGACTTGCCAGAAGCCTACTAGACCAGTTAACCTTTGCTTTTGAGCTACTTATCCATGTTGATATCAATATTTACGTCCTGTTCTATATATATATGAAATCTTCAAACTTGTGTCACCTTTATTTACATCTAAAATAATTCTAAAATTATTCTATAAAGCTATTTTACTCTTTGTTTATATTTATTCCTTCTAGGCCTTCTTTTCAACTTTATATTTTGAGTTGAATATTAAATCCTTTGTGGCCTTAGTTCCTTGAGGTTATAATAATGTCGCCTGCATAACGGTTTATAAAATTATTATTTAAAAACTTTAACATTATGGCTCTTTTTCATTTACAAAAATATAAAATAAATAAATAAAATAATAAAAATTCAGTAATGAAATTTCACTAAATAAGTACAATTATAAATATGTAAAAACTTAATATATATATATATATTGAAAATAGAGCAATCCATATTTAATTCATTAGATAATAAAAAGGCATATATTGGATTTAATAAAATATTTATTTTGCCAATATTTCGGCTGGCTGAACGCCAACCTTTATCGAGGCATTACATTTTTGTATACAAAATTGTATATATATATATTGGCATATCCTGACCGCTCACATGAACATTTTATCAATAAATGGCAGAGCGCTGTCTATTGGAAAAAATCAACTGAACGTTGATTTAGCTTGCTCCACGATATTTGACCAAAAGCCTAAAAAGCATACGTGGTTGACTTTTTTTGATTTATCAAGAAATAGAGTTGGTCAAACATCATGGAACAAATTAAATCAATATTTAGTTGATTTTTGTTTTACTAGATGTCGCTCTACTATTTAAAATGTTCATGTGAGCGGTCAGGATATGTAAATTTTGTGTTTAATATTAATATTGATTATTATTAATAATATTATTATTATCAATATATATTTGGCTATGCTAGTGTGAAATTAGGGACGTATCGTAATACGGTCAAACAAAATGTCAGCGACATCCATCTGCTGCCATCTAGGGTCAGCCGTTGAAACAATTCAGCCACAGCTCTGTGGACACATTAAATGGTCAAATATATGGAACATTTATTCTATATTTTAATATATATCAATATATACATTTAACAAAATTTATATATATATAATTTTTTTAAATAAGAGCGTTCTCAAAAAAAAAAAGAGAAACAACTTTAGTAAGCGGCGTCGTATCTTCGAGGCGTTTTATACGAATTAGTGCTACTGTTTGGCGATATAATTTATTGCTTTATCTATTTATATTTATTAGATAAATAAATATGTATTTTGGTAGTGTGGGATATTTTTGGCTAAATTTGACCAAATATAAACAAAAAGAGCGTCAGCCTGTATAATTATCACGCCACTTTTGAAACTTTCACTTATGAAATAAAAAATAAAAATATTGAAAAGTCAAATCAAACATTTTTTTCGAAATAAAAATATAAAACTAATTAACCGGATTTAACCTCGCTGAAACTAAACTAATTTAACCGATCTGAAACTATAGCCTTACCTAACCTAATTAAATCTGTCTGAAACTAACTCATAATAACCTATTTGATATATAATTCATTTAAATCTAACCTAACCTCATGTATCGGTACACTGGGATCATATATTTTTCCAAAAGTTATAAAGATATCATAAAGTGTAATAATCATATGGAGAAAATATTTGCAAATTATTATAAAACTTGTGTATAAATAAATTAAATAATATTATGTCAGTACGGCGCAGCCAGGTTCAGCGCCACCTACGAAAGTTGTTGCTTATTGCGAATGCTCCAATAAAAAATGTTAATTTTATACTCAAAATGGTATACTTTGCTAAAAATAAAAATAAATATAAGGAAGTTGCTCACTTCTTCGTTTATATGCGGTGTTTAAGATCATTTTAAAATGGCAAACTTGATTTTGCCAAATGTTAAGAATAGGAATTAAAGAAGCATTTTAATCTTGTTTTATTTCATTCCTGCGTCCTCCCCCCCTCCCAATATTATATATTTTATTATATTATATTATATAATAATGTGGTGAGGAGAGAAATAATCACACGACGAGTTGGAAGAGGAATCTGGAAGCCATCCGAGAGAGAGGGGGAGAGCGAGCGATGTCCCCTGAACGACCGTCTTGTGTGGTCACCACCCCCCGACTACTGTCCCAAAATAGTCCTCAGGTGTTGACGGGCGGGCCCCTTTTGCCGCCCCTTTGGAATGTCGTGA
Organism: Cordylochernes scorpioides; assembly: GCA_030710605.1. Taxonomy (NCBI): domain Eukaryota; kingdom Metazoa; phylum Arthropoda; class Arachnida; order Pseudoscorpiones; family Chernetidae; genus Cordylochernes; species Cordylochernes scorpioides. The sequence goes on along the minus strand of CP092886.1, from coordinate 107,322,078 downwards.
TGTCTAAAGTGACTCCCTTTAGCTACCCATCTCTCTCTGGCTGACTCTAGGTTTGTTTTATTAATCCTGGAAGAGCATATATTATGACATATGGCCCCCGTTGAAGAAGGCTGAACATGGTTTGAGTATACTTAAAGCTGGAGAAGCCAGGAATAGAGAAAATAATTTTACAGTTGAAATTAGTTAAGGTAATGGTGACATAGTTTTATGTAAATAAAATATTGTATAGTACACAAGTAAATATTATTTACAAGCAGTTTTACAACACCGGAGAGTTTGACATTTAAGGAAATCTTTGAAAGTATCAAGGTTATAAAAGGCTATATACAACAAAATCTAATGTACTATAAGGGAAATGTTATTGAGGAGTGTGAACAAGGAGAAGAAAAGTAACAAACACATGATGAAATTCTGAAGATCATTAAGACTGGGGACCTCTACACTTTAAGATATTTTTCAGGCGGACATGGCAAGGGGAAACTTGGCATGGGCTTTCTATGCTATAGGTGTAGAGTATGAGAAATGAGGTTGAGGTTGGCAATTGTGTGAGCTCAGGACTGAGGTAAATATAGAACTACATACAATGTTAGAACCTTGGCGAACAGGGCGAGGGGAAACTTGCCCTGGGTTATTCTACCTTATATATGTAGTTACTTGTGTAGCGAGTCCGAGGGGAAAAGTCCCGTGTGTAGGTGAGGAAGTCGAATGGACTTATATTTAATTTGCGGAAACTATGCGCGCACAGTGCCAAAAATTGGGACGAGGACTGCGTTGTCCGTTACAAGTGACAAGCTGCTCGGACACGAGGTGTTTGAACCGTCGTGGGAGCTTGTGCAAGGCGATGATTTCGCGGTGGGTTGAACGTAAAACCCATGTCTGCGCGAAATGATGACGGACCGGACAGAATCAGCGACGAAGTTTAACGTACCTCCGTGGGAAATATCGGAGGTAGGCTATATCGTGCTGGTTTGGACACGGGACAAATATAGATTTGAAGACAGGGTCCGTGTGGCGAACGTGTGGCGCGAGAAGAAGGGGCGAACTGTGTCGCTCGATGCAGATTGTTCAAGTGCGAACAAAAAGGGGTTGATAAATATCTAGCAGTTAGTCAATCTGCACCCTGTGACGAACACGCCATTGGCTAGATGGTGTGGGTCGGTGGATATGCTAGAGATGAACTACGAAATATATTATCATAAATGAAGGGCGAAGGTTAGGATTTTGAAATGACAATATAGAAGTTCGAAAATTGATTAATCAATAATTCTCTATATAGGTCCTGAGCTGGTATAAGGTTAACAAAGTTGTAAGAATGAGAGGGGCATTAAGGGGCAGATAGATAAGTTGATTATGAAAATCTATTGTTAATAGTAAAATTCGTAAAGCATTAATAGGTAGAATTCCATTTTTTTTAAAGAGTTACGTTAAAATGGAAGTAATTTAATTAAAATGACGATTGTTACATTCTACTGGTAAGGTAACTAATTAAATGGGTTTCACATAGCTAGATATAATATGGATAATAAAATCACTGTTAATAGGGGTGGAGAGATAAATGGAAATATTAAATATTTTTACATATTCACACATATTGAGCTAATTATGGAAATATTGGGACAATTTACAAGGAATGATTTATTTAAAGAATGAATGGTAGGAGTTAAAACAATTACACTCACGAGTTATGTTGGTTTAGGGCGCAGGTAAGTTCATTGAGCTTCGGGAGAGTTCTGTCTGTGACACTGTGCGTACCTTTGTTGTACATCACAGTAGCGGCAGGGATATGGCGGAGTCTTGTCCATGATGGTGGAAGGTGTCCTGCCCTGGCACGGTGGTCGTTCTTGGGTAGATCTAGTGCTGGAAGAAGTGTGTGGCAGCTCCATCTCCGTCGTAGGTGAATACTTCTTCGGGATCACGGTTCAAAGGTTGGCGAAGAAGGGGTTGAGGGCTCGAAGAGGAGTGGTTACAGTTGAGTTGGGTTTGGCCGATCATCGTGGCTTGGCTTCTTGTTTCTTCATAATATGGTATATGAGGGATTTGCTTCCCGGCCAGGTCGTATCCTGTCGACTTTCAATGTGACAATATAGTGGTAATAATGTGGTGAGGAGAGAAATAATCACACGACGAGTTGGAAGAGGAATCTGGAAGCCATCCGAGAGAGAGAGAGGGAGAACGAGCGATGTCCCCTGAACGACCGTCTTGTGACGGTCTAAAGAATATCTGCTAACCCCCTGCCAAAACCTGTCCTGTTTACAGGTTACAGGTCCCTCGGGATTCCACATGGGCTGGGCGTTGCCCTTTTCCTCCCCTCTGTCCCTGCCATCAGCTGACCGACACTCTTTGGATCTTTATTTTGACGTCACCTTTTTAGTTTTACATTGAAATAGGGGTTTACAGGAATTATTAATAAAGATATAGCATATATACAAAATATGGGTGTGGTAGCAAATAGAAACGATGTACATTTTAATGCAGTTTAAAATATACGATAGAATGTGCCCCGGTGATCAAGATTTGTTTGGGGGAAATGAAATAACATGAATGATGACCTAACAAACCTATTATAAAATCAAAAGTAATAATTTGGGCACAAATTAGTTGAAATTATTATAAATATAGGAGAATAAAATAAGACAATAAATTAATGATGACGCTCAATAAGATATAGAACATGATAAAAAGAAAAATACATAAGAATAAATGATAAAATTGAGAAATTATGCAAAATAAAATTAGAAATGCCTTAAAAGTAATTCACTTATAGAAAAAAAATCGATAACCTATTGAATGAAAAAATAACTAAAAGAAAAGCATAAAGCTATTAAGTTGAACTAAGATTATAAGTTGACGCAGAGGGTTGATGAGGGTATGTTCCTGCAAAGAAATAGCTTAATGAGTTCTGCAATGCAGTACGAACTTGTGTTAGTGAGGTGTTGTTTTCATTAACAGAACGTTCAAGATTTTCCGTCTGCATTATTAGTTCAGACTAGCAGAGAGAGGTATGTAGGTTGAAGAATGTGGAAAGGGAAAGGTAAAAGAAAAGAATCTTATTCAATTTCGATAAAAATTATTTGAAAGTTTACTGGCTAGTTTGTGAATTATATAGACAGTCGGCATCCATATAATGAAGTTATAATTTCATTTGAAACTTCGCCTTTTGTGTGAAAATTCTTTAGGCGTAAAAAGCTATATATGGAGTATATATATATATGAGTATATCGTTTCCTCCATATATCCTCATATATCCTTTATATATATATATATATAAAAATGAAATCCAAAATCGATGTTTGTTATCGCGTTGCGCAAAATCTACAGAATAAATCATTATGAAATTTCGCATGTAGGTAGCTGAAGATTTCGTTTAAAATATAGGCTATTCAAAAACTAAAAATGTTAATGTGTTTTTTTTTTTAAATATAAAACCAAAAAGCGTTAGTTCCAGCCCTTTACCGCTTGGGCGCAGCACTGGTTGCGACGATAAATGAATTTGATTGGTTAATAATTTACACGTGGTTTGTTTACACGATGAATGTTAGTTTGTTTACACGATAAATGTCTTTAAAAGGAAAGATTATCCAATCGCAGTGAAACTTTAGGAAGTTATTTACTATGATACTGGGAAGGTTTCTGGTTTGAATTTGATTTGAAATAAATATTCTTTTCAATTTTATTTGCAAATTTTCTACTTTCACTCGCAAGCAGCTTCTCTCGCGGCATCTGGTGAAATTATATTTATAAATTTTAACAATGCTTAAATTGTGTTCCAAGTTTAATAAATTTAATTTGAGAATTAAGTAATATAATATTCCAATGACGTTGTAAAAAAACTTGGAATTTCATCATTAATACATATTTAAAGAAACTATTGTAACGTTTTGGTGTTAAATGTTAAAATTTTGTAATGTTAAATATATTTTTACATTGTTAATTTAATTTGTTGTTTTATAATAATGAAGATGCGAATTGCATTGTTGTTATTTTTTATTATCGTTTGTTTATATAAAAAATACATTGTATGTGATGATGATAACAAAAACGAATTTTTACATTAATATACATAATTCATTGAGAAAAAAAAATTATAAAATTCACAAACGTGGAAATATCTTATTTAAAATTTAATAATTGTTTTTAAAAAATGTTTCAAAAATTTATTTAAACGCATATAACAATATTCATATTATATACGATGTATACACGAGTATATACGATGCTTTCTAGAATCGTTTTAACAAATGTTCGTAAGGCGAACTTTTACTCGGGTAAAAACCGGGCGAAGCCGGGTACATTCGCTAAATACAGTTATTTCCAAATGTTCGTTTGTGGCAAGATACTATTCCTTCAACTTCAAATTACCGAGTGGACTAATTAATAATGATTTTATTCAACTTATCGAGTATTTTTAAAGGGACCGGGAAAATTTTTAAAATTATCGAGAGTATAGACAAGTGTAGATTAAGTATATAGGGATTGAATGTTTGCTAGAATCGTTTTAACAAAGGTTCGTTAGGCAAACTTTTACTCGGATAAAAACCGGGCGAAGCCGGGAACATATATATTTGTTTGTCGGCTATGCACACCCTCAATATGTAACTAATCTCGCTGAATATATATTATATAAATATATAATGTAATGAATATTCTGATCATTATTATCATAATATTCTATGTTCCGAAAAATTATTACCAATAATATTCGTTAGGCAAACTTTCACTCGGATAAAACCCGGGCGAAGCCGGGTACACATCCGCTAGTATATATGTGAAAAAATGAAAAAAAAAACAATAGATAAAAAGATCAGGTGTTGAAATCAAAAATAAAAATGGCATATCCTGACCAGGAGCACATGTGCTTTACAGAAGGCAGAACGCCAAATATATATATATATATATATGGTGAAGTATTCGGTCGACTTGAAGCTGTGGAGTTATACTGTCGACTCTTCTAGAATCCTGTCGACTAAATATGTGATGAGGTATCCAGTCGACTCAATCTATGGTGTGAGTCCCTGTCGACTCACGCTATATTGTGTTGACCGAGAGGAACAGTCAGGATGGGGAGAGTTTTCCAGTACCTCTCTGCACCTTGGGAGACCTTTAACAGTTCTCACAGAGTACAGGCAGTCGTGGTCGAGGCAGAGTGGAAAGCTTGGGAATGTCCACACAAAAAACGAAGACACAGTTGCACTAGGAAAGTCCGTGAACAGATAAAAGTTGTGCTAGGAGCGAAAGATGGAGATAGAAGAGTTCTTACTGGTCTACATGGTGGATGAGGAGGACCTTGGTGACAACCGACGAGGGCTCACGCTGATGGTGAAGTGACTATCAAGTGACTGTATTTTTGGCTAGGACGGAGGCCTTTTATATGTTTTCGGAGAAAGGCATTTCAGCAGAGGCGAAGAGCGGGGATCGTCTGGCGAAATTATACACTGGCGGCGTCCTGACAGTTCCCTATCTATCTTTAGACTTTGTTGTGGGAATTCTAAATCTATCTCGATTTTAGACGTTTTTGACCTTTTGCTTTAGTTCAACTCTTAATCTATTAAAGAGTTTTATTTATTTATCCTCAGTTTATACAAAGTACAATACATATGATGATGTAAGGACACATGTCAATAATGCGTTTAATCATTTACAGATGTGTTTCTATTATACAACATGAAAATCTTGTTACAAGTTATATACAATATGGGGTTGTTGGTTTAAATTACCATATATATAATCGTTGTCTACATATACATAATCAACAATCCTTAACCTGCTCAATGAGTTTCCTTATATATTTAATGAATGCTTTAATACTCCGCTACATATAATAATTGAACAGCACAAAACTTAACAAAGGTTTGTGTGAAATACGTGAAAGCCAGTATTGAGGGAATCTATACTTGAGCAGTCGTCGGTTTCACCAGAAGCCTTCTAACTCGATGCTGGGTGCAGGCAAAATGCTCAAATTCGGAAACATTTATTTTGCGAGCCAAAGCCGATTTGGACGTCTGGCATCCAAAATGCTATCAGGAACCACCACCCACGGGTGCCAGGTAGGTTTTCCTGCGGATCTCCTCCAGCGAAATTATCTATCACCTATATGCCTATTACCTATGCTCACATATGCAGTGATCTCTAAAACATATCTTGTCATATAATATAGTCACCTGCGTGCACCTATTTATTAAGTTATTTTGTAATTTATTATAAAATATAAAAAATCGCAATTTTCCTATATCTGAATATTTTGTAATTGTTATTATTATCTACCCCCTATGCATTGTCATATGGTAAATGGAACCTATTTATAGGCGTGGGTGCGCCTTTTACTAACTCTGAAATGAATTGGCAATAAATATATATTTGAGAGCCAATTTATTTTATGATACTTTTGGAGATTCCAATTCCTTCATTGTAGCATAATGGATCTTGAAATTATTTTGTTTTCTTCTCAAAAAAAAAAAAAAATGCGCATACATCTGAGCTCAAAATTGTATCGAGCAACAATGTCATGGAAAAATGGAGCTTTAAATTTTATTTGAAAAAAAAAATGCTTTAGTTATAGTACCTCTCAAAGCAAGTATGCCCAGTAACCCTTCTAACCCTCTCGGGGTGTTCAGCTGAGGCTGTGGTTCATCGCTCGTGGCCTCGAGACCTCGACGCTGCAAGCTTACCGCCGCTACACGGCACAGGAGATGGAAGCGGTGGGAGACCCAGTTCGGCCCCGCTACTCCGACAATATCTGGCAGCGCGCTGTGTGGGACCTCGACAAGCCGGATGACAAGCGCGACTTCGAGGTAAGCCTCTGCTCCTAGCAGGATGAAATCAATCGAATGGCACGAGCCAATCGATATGTTTAGGTCCTCAGCAACTTCTCTAACGGTGTTTCGACGAGTGGCCAATATGATTTTCTCCACTTCATTAATTGTTTCGTCTGTTGTTGAAGTGCTCGGGCGTCCGGCATGCTCTTCGTCGTCCACATCTTCTCGGCCTTCTGAGAACATTTTGTACCACCGATAAACGTTGCTTCGGTCCGAGGTAGCTTCTCCGTATGCCACAGTCAACATTCGGAATGCATCCGCGCACTTAATTACGTTTTTCACACAAAATTTGATACAGGTTCTTTGATCCATTTTTTTAATAGGTAAAAATCGAAGACGATCCAAAACACCTGCAAGCAAAGCAGCTGTCAACAATTAAGTCAACATTCAAAATGGCCGAGCTTGTCGGCATAAGTGAGAGACATGAGTACCAACATAAAGCCACAAAAAGATCGAAATTCGAATATACGTAACCCGCGAAAATTCAAAAGTCGCGATACCTTTTGAACACACCTCGTATACTGGCGACGAGGTGTTTTTAATTGAGGCCTACGGGTGGGGGGGGGGGGATATTTCTCTCCAATCCATTCCAAATGGAAGAAACACAGTCTGTACTTCCAATCCTACGCTAAGTCTAGAGTTAGTTTAAGGAATGTACATTTTAAAACTCAATGACAATATTTGATCGGGTGAGATTAAAGGTTTATAAAAAGAAAATAAAAGCTATGCCGTCTAAATATAGCCCAAAACTTTGCGACATTTTTTTGTTCGTCGTTGAATATTATCAGAATCAGTTACAAATTCACTACACCAGCTTTGGAAAATTCTGCTTTGTCACCGAGTCTGCTAGTTTACATAGAAAGTCCAAAGATGGCGTATAATTTTAGCGCCTATTTTGAGGCGAGAAGTGTTCTTTCTTTTAATGTATATAAAGTTTTTTCTTCAAAATTCCATCTAAATTAGACTATTTATATTTTGTATCAAATCAGTATAAAATACCACACACATACGGTATATGATAAATTTTATTATATAATAAAATATGAAAATGGTTTGTTCAGTATTTGAAAATGACAAATTACAAGCCAATAAAAAAAATTATGGCAATGCAATGTTGAAAAGTTATATAGTAAAATGATAAAATTGACTATAAAGTGTAATCTGTTGTCGATGTGGTGCTCAAATCGCCGTTATGAGAATAGGTAAAAGGTGTTCCTTGATATCTGCAATAAATAAACAATAAGATATTCAAAATATTTCAAGGATATGGCCCCGCTCTTCTTCAGATTTTTTTATCTTGGGAAATATTTTAATTAAACTAAAGAAGAAAAACATCTCTGAAAATATTTTCTTAATTACCTCAATTTTCTTAATATAGGGATCGCCATTGTACTTGAAGGAATATTCCGAAAAATTCCAAGCAATAACGACGATAGCAGTTATCTTTGGCTTTACTAGCATTCTAAGGACGTTAGGCGTGGTGGAAGAAATGTCGAATTTGACAAACAAGACCTGGGGTCGTATCCCACATTAAGAACATTAAAAAAAAATTAATGGCTTCGATTTCCAGTGACAAGTCACTGAATCAGATGGGAGTTCCCAGAGAATAAGAATCTAATCTGCTTGAATCCGGCTCCCCAAATTTTCAAATACCTTACACTATTATAGGCCGAATTTATTATTCTTTACATCATATATATATAGCTATATTTTGCCAACTTTATATTGCAGAACTCGTTAGCTATCTGGATTCATCGTATACATGAGCAGTTAATGGCATAAGTTGCAACTTATCACACATAACGCCATCTTTCCATGAAATTTTCGAATTTATCATCTTTGTCAGAGCTATTGATTTTTTTTTATTCTTTCAAAAAGACAAATTTTTACAGCCACTGAACAGAATGTGAAATTATTAGGAGTGTTTGGATCGGCAGTGGTGAACTCTCCTTCCTAATGGTTTTGCTAATTTTATTTCCTTGAAATCATTTTAGAAACTTTTTAAGTCTACACTTTCCTGCTTAAGTAGGAAAACCTGATGTTTAGATTAACTCTTTAAATATGATTTTTGGGTGAATAGAGCACAGTTCGTCAGCTTTAGAAACAAGCAGAGCACAATAAGTCTGTTAGGCAAGCTTTATTTAAACACCACGGGCAACGTTATCTATGTGAGAAAAATGCGAATTTATTATTAAATTACTTTGTTCTATTATTTATTTTATAATTAGTTATCAATACTGGTCATCTCTTCTGTTTAGTGGTTTGCAATATTTTTAAAACAGAACAAATCATATAGAGAGAGTTGATCGCGAGGATAAATTCGCATTTTTTATCAAATGGTATTGAGGTGTAAAATCTACGATACCGAAATTATTTTATAATTATAAAGTTTGGTTTCTATTCCGAGTATCATACGTCGGTGTGTTTTCAGGCTGTGGTGGAGGTCAGCATCCAGAGGAGCAACAATATCTACATCGACGACATATCCCTCTCGCGCGGCTGCGAGCATGTGCCCAGTGAGTACACCTCCCACTTCAGATCCTTGCGAGTGACTAAAGCCACTTTTACTTCCAGAGCCAATCATCGTGAACGACACTTCGCCCACTCCAACACCATCGACTCAGTGCCAGAAAAATCAATTTGCCTGCAAAAACGGGAAATGCTATTCGTATTTAGAGGCATGTAACTTCTTCGACGACTGCGGCGATAACTCCGATGAAGAGAACTGCGGTAAGTTCAATTCGTTAAGCTGAGCATCAATTTAAAAATGTATTTAAACGTATATATTGACACGTTATGCGTGCAAAAAAAGTTATTATAGAATATAACTTTAATTATTAAACATGATGTGTGTGTCTAAAGGTACTTCTTGCAACTTTGAGAACGGCATGTGCGGTTGGTTCAACCCCGACATCCTTCCTTCCAAATGGGGTCTAGTGAACCAAACATATCCCAGATTCATAAACACACGTTTACCCAAAGATCACACATACAAAAATGGAACAGGTATGTGGGACATTTGCGCGAATCCAATTCGTATATATAATCATTGATTCCAGGGACCTTCTTGAGCGTGGTCATGAACTGGTACATCAGAAACTACATCGCCCAGATCCATACCCAAGAATACCATTATTCTTCCAGCCTCTGCACAATTTCCTTCTGGTATTATCTTACAGGCAATAAATTGGACTCGCTGAGGCTTCTGCTCAAGACTAATTCTAACGAGGTAAAGTTAACCGATATATAGTGAAAAACAGAGATCCCGTACAGTTAGCAAAGTATCTTTTTTATCATATACCGCAATTCCACGTAAGCTAACTTCGACTATTATATATATATATAATCTCTTGCCGCTGAACATTTTAAATATTTATTGTTACATTCTGAATATTCACCTCAAAAGTGAAATTATAAACTTCCTTCTACTCATTTTATTCCTCTTTTTTAAATATTCCTTATATATATATATATATATTGAAGTACTAATTTGCATGTTACTAAGAAATTATCGAATACTTATTTGTGGCTATAGAGATACACATTTTATTTATGAATCTCTGTTAATAAGTTTTACATATATTGTGCGAATAGGCATCTTTCCACACAATTTTTCTAAATGAAAACATCAAAAAAATACCTAGAGCTTATCACTGCGAACGTAGGGGTGGCGAAAAGGAATGGGCAATAAAACCAGTTTTGGAAATTTCAGACAAATTCAAACCTGTATACCAAGGTTTCGTGCTATGTCCCTCATCAGTACAGGAGTGGCTTTGATTTCATAACATCCTAAGGGTAGTGTTATGAGATCGGTCGAATTTACCAAACTGGTGATGTGGTGATAAGCTAAATATACATTTCGTTGGTACATTTTTAAATGGAGAGGTATCCTCTTTAAATAAAAAATAAATTGCGTGATTTTCCAAAGCTTTATATATTTATTAAAAGCAAAATTGGCATTTTGTGGCCCCTCACATGAGCATTTTAGATGGCATAGGTGAGCGGACAGGAATACCAATTTTGCTTTTAATATAAATACCTTACCATCTGTATATATATATATCCTTTTCCTTTATATCTATAAAAATGAAATCCCAAATCGATGTTTGTTATCGCGTTGCGCAAAATCTACAAAATCAATCATTATGAAATTTCGCATGTAGGTAGCTGAAGATTTCGTTTAAAATATAGGCTATTCAAAAACTAAAAAAAAAAAACAATGTGCTTTTTTAAAAATGTAAAACCAAAAAGCGTTAGTTCCAGCATTTTACCGCTTAATGACGATAAATGAATTTGTTTGGTTAATAATTTTACACGTAGTTTGTTAGTTTGTTTACATGATGAATTTTTTTTAAAAGGTAAGATTATCCAATCGTCGTGAAACTTTAGGAAGTTATTTACTATACTACTGGGAAGGTTTCTGGTTTGAATTTGATTTGAAGTAAATATTCGTTGCAATTTTATTTGCAAATTTTCTACTTTCACTCGCAAGCAGCGCCTCTCGCGGAATCCGGAGAAATTACATTTATAAATTGTAAAACGCTAAAATGTGTTTCACGTATAATAAATTTAATATTTAATTTGAAGATTTAGTAATATAATATTCCAATGACGTTGTAAAAAAACTTGGAATTTCAGTATTAAATAAATATAAAGAAAATACCTTATATAAAATTTAATAATTGTTTTCGAAAAAATTATGTGTTTCAAAAATATTTTTAAACGCATATAACAATATTTATATTTATATACGTTTATAAATCTTATATAGGTGGATTGAATGTTTTCTAGAATCGTTTTAACAAATGTTCGTTGGGCAAGCCTTTACCTGGGTAAAAACCGAGCGAAGCCGGGTACATTCGCTAAATAGTTATTTACAAACTAGACGAATGGCCCGGGCAACGCCCGGGTTTTACCCGAGTGCGTATATATTTTAAAAACGTTTTAATTCAAATACTATTCGTTACAATTATAAATTGCCGCCATGGATGTCACTCTTGTGAAACGTCCCGTTCCAAACTGTGTGTTTTTAAAATGTTTTAATTAAAATACTATTCGTTACAATTATAAATTGGCGCCGTGGATGTCTCTCTTGTGAAACGTCCCGCCCCAAACTGTGTGTGTCTTGAAAATATAAAAATAAAAATGTGAATTTTCATAAAGATTTCATCATGTCGATTTTTTTTTTGCATTTCACCTACTAAATCGATAGAGATAATTACATTTGCAACATGAACTTAGGTATATTGACTAAATAGAAAACTGCATAGTAATAAAGATCATTTTTTAAAGGCACCATATCGTTTTTTTTTCAATAAAATCGAAACAAAAATTAACGATAAATAACGATAATTGCCTTAAAAAGAAATTGCCTTAAAAAAAAAGAAACATTCGCGGTGATTATGTCTTGCATTCGTTTATACAATTATTATATACGAATGACCCGGGCAACGCCCGGGTTTTACCCGATTAAATGCTTTTATTCAAATACTATTCGTTACAATTATAAATTGGCGCCGTGGATGTCATTCTTGCATAATATATAAATGAGTTTTAAAAATTGTAAAAAAAAAAAAAAATGCATCGGCCGGGAATCGAACCCTGGCCGCCCGCGTGGCAGGCGAGCATTCTACCACTGAACCACCGATGGTTATGAAAAATCCCATCCGTGAGCTTCAAACAGACAAGCAGACAAACAGACAAACAGACAGAATAAGGCAAAAATATAAGTAGATGTTCGTTTGTGGCAAGATACTATTCCTTCAACTTCAAATTACCGAGTGTACCAATTAATATTGATATTATTCAAATTATCGAGTATTTTTCAAGGGACCGGGAAAAAATTTCAAATTATCTAGAAAATTGACATGTATAGATTCAGTAGGGATTGGATGTTTGCTAGAATCGTTTTAACAAATGTTCGTTAGGCAAACTTTTACTCGAGTATAAACCTGGCGAACCCGGAACATTATATATATATGTTTGTCGGCTATGCACGCCCTCAATATGTAACTGATCTCGCTGAAATTTGAACAGGACAGTTAAATCTGGAAGAGTTTTTGTCGCACTTTTAACCAAGAAAAATCATAATTAACCAAGTACTGAGCAACAAGATTTTTAGTCAGAAATGATTTTGACAATATTGCTGTATCATGATTGATTGACATAAACAAAATTCTTTAGGGGAATATTCACTAAAGCAGACCACGGGCGAAGCCATATAATTATTTTTAGTAGGCAGCAACAAAATTCTACCAGCTAAATATTCACTCGAACAAAAGACACACGAAGCAAGGTCATCTCTATATATAAAATATCGTTTCTCTGCCTTTTGACTAAGATCATGTAGTATATCTCTAGATATATTCATTTATATATATCTTTTTAAAAATCTATACAGTAGAGAGAGTGGATATGTTTGCTCGAAAAATATATTTTATATATTATATAAATATATATTGTAACGAATATTATTATAATTATTATCATAATATTCAGTGTGTTCCGGAATATTATTATCAATAATATTCGTTAGGCAAACTTTCACTCGGATAAAACCCGGGCGAAGCCGGGTACACATCCGCTAGTATATATATATGAAAAGAACATGTGCTCGTGGTCAGGATATGGCTTTTTAAATTATATATATGTCATAATATATGCTCTTCCAGGAATAATAAAGTAAACCTACAGTCAACGAGAGAGAGACTCGATAGGAGACAACTAAGTTACGGCCATTTTGGCCACATTACTGAGGGGGCTCATCTGGGAACCCTGCAGGGCTATTTTTGGATAGTCGGGGGGTGGCGGACAAACAGCAGTCCAGCGGTGGCAGCCGCTGGCGCTGCCACTCTCTCGCTGGTTGCCTGGAATTCCTTTTCCAAACTTGTTGTTTCCTTATTTCTCACTCACCACATTATTATCACTATAGTGCCACATTGAAAGTCGACAGGATCATATCACAGAAGAGTCGACAGGATCATGTCACATATATATATTAATATAAATGATATTTTGATCCAATATATTCCTTTTCAATTAATACCACTCTCGTTCTACAAGGCCAATGAAAGAATTGTATCTTTGATTTAACTATTGTATTCAGTTTATATACAGCAAATAATTATATTTAACATTATATATTATTATTTTATCTATGAAATATATAGAGATTTATATACAACAGTGTAATTGTAAAAAATAGTGTGTTTACATATTAATTCTATATTTAAAAATATTGAAAGTAAAAATAAATGAGTAAATTAAAAGTATATATACATAGTTATTTATAAATAATTAAGATATGAATTCTTTATAAATTTCTGGAAAATCAATTTTTCTGTTTATACTCTGTTTATCTTCGGCAGAAGCCCAACTTTCTAAAAACAGTCTACTATGCTTTTCTGTTATATTTTTGTATATAATTGTGGTCTGTTTGAAATCTGGTATATGGCTATTGTTAAGGGAGTGGTCTACTAGTAGGGATAATGGTTTGTAGTTTTTTAAAGCTGCTTCATGTTGATTGATACGATCTTTAAGTGATTTACCTGTTTCTCCAATGTATGTAGCTTGACATGTCTGGCAGGGAATTTTGTAAATTACATTGGTTGTATTTTCTTGGTTTGAAATATTTTTTGTATCTGAGTGGCGTAGGATTTGTCGTAGATTTTGTGCAGATTGATATGTTGTAATTATATTATATCTCTTTAAAATTCGGGCAATTCTCTCTGAGCCGTAGCTATATGGAATAGAGCAATATCTTTTTTGAGACTGATCACGACTATTATTTGAAGGTATAGCTCTTTGTTTATAAAAATGTTTTTCAATAATTTTTTTTGGATAATTATTATTTATTAATTCTTTGAAAATTCTATTTCTTTCTTCTGTTGCACTATTTCTATTTGAGTGGTGTGTTTCTATTCTTTTAGAAAGAGATTTCACTACAGCTATTTTGTTATGTATGGGACCAAAGGAGCTGAAATTTAAATAGTTTCCGGTGTGAGTGGGTTTCCTGTAAATGCATGTTTCGATATTATATTGATTCCTTTTAAGCTGGATGTCCAAAAAGGCTAGGGATTTATTGCTTTATTTTTCATATGTGAACTTTAAAAAAGGTTTGAGACTATTGAGAAAGCGTATGAAGCTGTCAATGTCTATTTCTGTTAGACAAAAAATGTCATCAATATATCGTAGCCATAATATTATTTTAAATTGGTTTGAATTAATTATTTTTTCATCTATTTCATTCATAAATATGTTGGCTAATGCAGATGAAATCGGGTTGCCCATTGGTAGGCCTTTTATAAATATATATATATATATATATATATATATATATGAAAAAACGAACAGGCTAAATCAATGATTAGTTGATTTCTGTTCCACCAGATGGCGCTCTGCCTTCTGTAAAGCACTTGTGCTCCTGGTCAGGATATGCCATTTTTAATATATATATATATATATATATTTATTTATTTATTTATGTGAAAGAATAATATAAATAAAAATATATATAATGTTTGCACCACGCTGACGAGGGCCAATAGCCCGAAACGCATTCGTGATTGACTTTTCTTGATTTATCAAGAAATTGGGTTGGCCAAATATCACGGAACAAGTTAAATAAACGTTTAGTTTATTTTTTTTTACTAGATGGCGCTCTGCCAGCTAGAAATGTTCATGTGAACGCAGTCAAGATATGGCTTTTTTGTTTTTAATATATATTTATATATATATTAATAGTAATTTTTTTATATTTGGAAAATAGAGGAAAAGTAAACTATTAAGAAAAACAGATTTTGAATTAATATATATATATATATATATGAATCTACCAAAACTGGTATTGTAGCTCATTCTTCATTACCAAAATGCAATTTTAAAGGGAGAGGTGCCTCTTTTGATTCATAGCTATGCTATGTATATACTGAAAATGAAGTTAAATATTCTATTTCTGCAATTGAGTTGCGCTGATATCAGAGATTCCAGATGTAAACTTTCAGCTTGGATGGAATGTTTCTATATAGTGACATTTTATATAATTGAAATCTATGCAACGGACACTGAGTGTTGGGATACTTGTGAATTCGGCTCTCTAATTTAAATATTACGGATTTCTTCGTATGACACCATTCATGCACAATACATATATATAATAATCTTTTGATCCTGTCGACTCTCTATGTTGGATCCTTGTTGAGTTGTGTAAGATCTTATCTACTCACTGTAGGATTGGTGTTTACCTTGTCGGATTTCTGTTGACTCTCTGTAACAATCCTGTTGAATCCTGGTGAATTCTGGTGAGTTGTTGAATCCTATGTCGGATTATGTTGAATTGGTGATTGGTGGCGCAGTCTTGGTCGAATGGTGGTTTTTCGCAGGGGAATAACGAGCACACCTGGATGGGATGGAAAATAGACTTTTGCGAAAGGGAGAGAGTGATGAGACTGGAGGAGGTACTTTGCCTTTCACATGATGGAGCGGACACTACCTTGGTTGGAGCCTATGTTGAGCACACCTTGCTTCTAGCACGGTCACCTACCTTCTCTTAACTTCTTGTCCGAGATCATCGTCATTAATTCTCTCGGCTTCTCATTGGTGGAGATCCTTACACGTGTTTTCTTCTGATTCGCTATTAGTTGGTCATGCCTAAAGGTGAATGGTTGTTGATTTGTCATGCTTAACTGTGATTAGCTTAGTACCTCCATTGTCGCCATGATTGCAATCTTCCAGGAAGAAGAAGGTCTTTGAACTTTAGTTTTATGGGTCCTGGGCAGTGACCTTTACCTTCTGGATGATGCAATCCTGTTAATTGTTATTCCCTTTTTCGCGAAGCCTAACTTTTATTAAATCTTTTGACGATACATTGCATAGATTGTGGTGGGGTTACATATTGCTATATACAAATTGACACAAATATTCATTCGAAAACTTCAAATTTATTTTACATTTTTAAAATTCCAATCTGATATATCCAATAGAATTGAATTCCTTTCAAAGTAGCCCTAAATCTACCTGTTACTCTTTTGCGAGAAAGAAATCAACCGCTATTTTCTTCATGCTACAAATCTCTATATTGATACTTAAACCAATTTATAATGCTTATATAAATAAAGTGAAACCTGAAATGGTCCATTATGAGAACATCCGGGTATTCAGGATAAGGCCGGTGATGAAGACTTTTTTTTTGCCCATCCCTAGTACACGTGGTACAGGCCATGATAATCATAGTGTGTAGAAGTAGGCCACTGCTTTTACTATAAGTGCACCACATGTCTACACATGTGAAAAGCAATGGTCTTGAAGACAGGATGTCAACAGTGAAAGCAGCCGAGTCCTTTATTGACGATCAATTCGATTTGACCATGATTTTATGGAACCTTTTAACAAGTTCATCATTAGAATATTTTATAAAAGAAATAAGAAATTATGTATAGTATATATTTTTAAATATTATTTCTCAGATATTAAACCTAAAAATTAATTTATATTTTAATGCAATCAACTTTTGCCTTGCGATACCAGATAGAGTCGAATGCAGATTGCAATAACTCAATTTCCTGCCTCATCGAGGTGGAGGTGAAAATCATTGAAGCGTTCATTTTGCATCCTTCCAATTCCCATTTTCAAAACATATCTGTGCCTGAAAACCAGTTCCAATGATTTGAATTTTAAATCAATTTCCCACTCCTTGTGTTATCGCTGGTTGAAGTGAAGTCTTGAAAATATCCACAATGAAGAATAATGTGAAGGATTGGCATCGGCTTCCAAGTACAAATTCATGCAATTTCAAAAATTGCTACATTTTTAAAATGAAAAATAGGAATCGCCAGTGATTTTCTTATCCAACTTGATGCGCTAAAGAATTGAGTTATTGCAATCGAATCTCTGCAACGTGTGACAAAACAAAAAATAAGTTTGTTAAATTGATCTGCATTCGTTTGAAGTCGTTGAATAAGGACTTGTATTAGGCTGAGAGGCAATATCATAGAACGTTTTGACACAAACTATGTTCTTCTTTCTTCACTCTTATATTGACGCTATCTTTGACAATCAATATATTGAGACTAAAAGATAAAGAAATAAATACAACTTACAAATATAATAATAATTTCGAAAACCTTATTTTCCCCAAAGCTTATAAATCAATTGATGATGCTAAAGTCAATGTTGGTGTTTAGGTGAATAAGTTGTGGGGACCTGATTCCTTCGATAAAGCCGACCAGTGGGTAAATGTAGCAGTAAAAATCGGCGCTCAAACCGAATTCAGTCTTTACTTCGAGGCCCAGCATAACATCGACTTTTACTCGACGCAGGTCGGGCTGGACGACATCGTGTTCGACAAGTGCTCCCCAGGTAAAATGGCCCCCGCCCCAGCATTCCCTCTCTCACACAGAGGCTCTGGTTGCAGATCACGAGGTGAGGCAATGCCCTTACGATGAGTGGAGGTGCGCCAGTGGAGACCAGTGCATTAAAAAATACAAACTTTGCGACGCACTTTCAGACTGCAAAGATGGTTCCGATGAAAAGAACTGCGGTATGTTCTCGAATAAAAACTATTTGTACATTCTTAGAAACCATATTTTATTCGAGTATTATATAGATATATGTATTATTGATATATTAGTGGGTACAAGAATAGAAAATGGCAAAATAATAAATAGTTCGACGTATTCTATTCACGGAGAAACTGTGACTACTTTGTGTGAGAGATGAAGAAAAAAATTAAAATCATATATCGATGATATAGATTGATTAAAGCATGCATTTTAACTTCACACACGTTAATTTTCAAAGTCATAAATATTTAATACATAGGCTTTATTATTATTTTTAAAAAATATGCTAAACACAATGAGCGTTTGTATTACGGGTAAAAAGGTAAAAACAACGAAAAATACTTAGGGAGAAGGGATTTGTGTAAAAAAAAGCAGTTATATAAACTACAGCAAGATAATAAATTCAGGTTTGTGAATATTTATTCATACTTTGACACTTTTGAAATAAATAATCAAAAATATGCAACAAATTTCATCTCCAAAACTGCCTACGTTGTTTAGAGCCTGGTTGGAACACTTCGTGTATAATATTTATATATCAGAAATAATTATTTTACTATATCTTTAGTTTACTCATTTTACAATATTTCTTTGAAAGGTATCAAAAGTATCAGTAATAATTATGAATTCTCACACACCTGACTTTATTTGATTGTAGTTTGTATAATTTGCTTTGTTTCACAAATCTCATTGTCGCTAAGTATTTTTTGTTGTTTTTACCATTATCTGTATTGCAAATACATTGTATCTTAGCATATTTTCTGAGATTAAAGGTCAGCAAAAACAACTTGTTGAAACAATTTCACGTTAAATAGTTCCAATTCTGATTTAAAGATAGTGCGCTATTTCCATATATTTAAGCAAACAGTATATTTTTGGACCCCCAAAAGCAAATGTTTTCTTCGATCCGTATTTTCTATTTACGAGAGAAAACATAATTTTAAGACCTCTCATTTAAAAAAAAAACAAAGCTCGTTGCATATATATAATGAAAACCCGTCTCTTAGATGCATTGTTTGCTGTCTCCATCTATCACGTCCTATCTCTAAGGATAACTTTCTATGTTACCTCTTTAAACATTTGATGGCTCATCCAATAGTCAGTGTATAAACGGCGGTATATTCGAATAGAGCCTTATTAAACCATCGGTGTTCGGGAGAATCATGAGGTAAGAGATTTTGAAGGAGGCATGTTGGCGCTCTCATCTAAGAAAGATGATAAAATTACCCATAACTTTACTTTCACGTCGCATCTATTTATCCCTGAAAAAGCCCCCGAATAAACTTTAAAAATAAAAGTTTATCCAATTCAGTTTCTGAAGCATAATTTGCTTTTTTTTGTATGTGTGTTGTAAAATATAATTTCTATTACAATATACGCCTTAATGTTTTATGGTGCCTGATTTATTTGTCCACTGATTGGCTTTTACTCCCACGTGACCTTAATCAGCCAATCAGTGTGCATTTTTAAAATCTCGGTAGTTGCATTGTTCAACGCGAAGTACTATATTAAATATAAAATCATATGTTCTCTCTATTCTCGCAATTTCTATTTTATTTTAGGTAACTCTAAATGTATTTTATTTTTGTTATTCTCTTTGTATTTTTGACAAAATATAATTTCAGAGTTCTATTTATAACATCATATTGCTATTAGCATTTTTATTCTTTGTATTATAGGGAGGCGTGACGCTTGATTTATTTAATGTGTGAGGGTAAATTTTGCGGTTTAATAATTGTTTGATTTCATTACAGCCACACATGTTTAAGGCTTTAGTATTCTTGAAATGTTCCGTGGCACCTGCGACGGGTTGGTGATCCAGTAATAAAATATTGTTCATTGAGAAAGCATTAAAAACTGCTATGACTCATTTTATTTGGATGCCTGAGAGTCGATGCTTTTGCAGAGAAAGAAAGACAGGTGGACGACTGCAACTTTAACGACGGCAGCAAGTGCCGGTGGAGCGACCTGATGGAGATGTCGAGCAAGTGGGCGTTGGGCTCAGGCTCAAGCGACTCCTGCACTGGACCTTCCAAAGATGTAACCACCCAAAATGGTATGACAGCACATTTATATGGCACCTAGCATATTTTAATATTTTTCAAATATATTTTTCCAGGAAAGTATATCTATATCAAGGCGGATAAAATGCTAGAAAACGGAGAAGCTGGAATAATAAGTTCTTCATATTTCCCCGCAACAAATGGCAACTGTCACCTGCGCTTTTTCTACCATATGAAAGGATCCGATGGAATGGGAAGTCTACAGGTAATTACAAAGCATTTTACTAAATTCCATAAAGATTCCAATGTCAACACTATAGCGTTTGTATATCAAGTAAGATTTAACGTAAGAAAGATCTAACGAGTAGGGTGCAGGTCGTGGCGCGCAACGTAACGCTCCCAGGGCCACAATTTGTTCTCTGGGTACGCTCAGGCCCGCAAGGCGACGACTGGAAGCACGAAACTCTTCAGATCAATTTCCCCAACATCTATCATATCGCCTTCATAGCAAGCCGAGGAGCGGATTCCTGTACGCAGATCGCTGTGGATGAAATATCTTTCACACCCGAGTGTTACAAAGGAGGTAAGTTTCGAATATCTATCCCATTATTTTTGTTACACCTTCTTTTATGTAGGGTCGGTTGTTACCCCCACCGAAAGACCCTGCAAGGAATTCCAATGCGCCAACGGTGCGTGCATCCCGCGGGACTGGGTTTGTGATTGCAGCGTCGATTGCAGCGATGGAAGTGACGAAGTCAACTGCCGTAAGTCAACCTCTTCTACACCAGTGTAAATCTGTCAACCCTTTAATTCTAAAAATCTAATATTTTATATTTTATTTGAATTATTACAAATAACGCCTGTATTTAGTTATAAATCACCTTGATAAAAATTATATAAATGAGTTACCCAAAGTTTAAAAAAAGTAATTTATATAATTTTTTACCAACACAATATATGTCCCGAAATTTCCAAATTTTCAAATACATATATTGCTCTATTATGATTGTCGAGTATAGTATAATTGATCCACTAGATTCATTTTTGCTCTTTAAAATTTCTGTTGAATTTATATTTTATGTTCTTCTCAAGAGTTTCACTTAAAAAGCCATCACTTAAAAATCCCTTGCTTGCTTCCGATACAGAGTGCCATCATGTTAGAGTTTCTTAAACCACTTTTTTTTTTGTTGCTCAACGCGACCGCTAAAATGGATGAGCGTTCAAGTAAAAGTTTTTAAAACAAAGAAAAAAGTTTCTCACTTTTCAATTATATATGCTTGCCCCCCCCCCCCCCCCCCCCCCCAAAAAAAGGAAAAACAGGGTGGTAATACAATGTAAGGCATCTCCTTATAAATGATATAACCGTTGCTTATTTTCAGGGCGTCGACTCTATTTAGATTTACTCTGCCATTAGCAATGTTTAGATACGTGATCAGGATATCCTATTTCAGTAAAGACCCATTTCAACTGTGAGAAATAAAATTTAATAATTATATTTAAAAAAATAATATTTAACAAACGTTTGTGTGCCGTAGATCACACGTGCCCTACACAAAATCGTAAGTATAATCGGCCCTTCTGACAACCTCTTGCTAACGTCCTCCCGGTGCAGCATTCGTGCCTACGACGTTGGAACCTTCCCGCTGCCTCCTGACCACGGATTTCGACTGCGGCATGGGCGACGAAGTGATCTGCATACCCAAGCTTCTCCTGTGTGACGAGATATCTGACTGTCAAAATGGAGCTGACGAGGAAAACTGCCGTTCGTATAACTTTGTTCTTCGCTTAGCAGTGCAAGAGTTTTCCCATCATTTAAACATTTATCTTGATTATGATCGAATATTTAAGGCTTATTCAGTGTTTCAAATGTCACAAATGATGAGCTGATAACACTAACGAGAGAACACAAATGCTTCAATATGAAATTCAAATAAAAAGGACAAATTAGATAGGTCATGAGAATTTAAAAAATGATAGCCTACTAAAAATTTCGATTGAAGTAAGCATTGAAGGCACCATACCCCAAGAGGAAGCCCTCGTACAAGATTGGTGGACCAACCGAAGAGAGAATCCAATGCAACCTCGTATCGCCAGTTATGAGGCACAACAGCCTTAGGGCTCATTTACCTGGAATAACATCAGTTGCGTAGATCCCCATCGAATAATGAAAGGACCCACGAGCACTAAAAAATTTCTAAATTGAGTATTTTACCAAAATAATATATATTTATAATATAATAAAGGATTCAAGAGTTTTTACGCGTAATGGCTCAAACAAGCAACTCGAAAGTTTTTACAAAAGTTTCCCATATTCCAATTACAATTTTCATATTTCATTGACCTTGAGGCAATTTAATTTTAAATATAATTTCGAACAACTGCTTATTACTTCTTAGCCATGTTTTTCCCCTCAATTGAAGTATTTCGGCCTAAGTACGGTAATGATTAGAATTTTTTTTTTTTGCTAAAATAATCAAAAATGTGTTTCTCAATTACACTATATTTTTTAAAAATATATAGATGTTTTATATTTCCAGTGTTAATGCCATATTTGAAGGTGTTCCCAACATCTTTTATCTTAATATTGAAAAGAATGCTGCTGATAAAAATAGTTCAGCCCATACTTTGTGCGAATTATTTCCAAATGTAATTTTCATTATGATAAAAAAGGTATTTATTAAAATTTTAAAAATAAATATACTATATAAATAGAAAATATATGAATAATTTGATGAAATTTGTTTTTGAAATACCAAATATTCTCGTATCAGTTTGTTTTCAATAGTTCACATAGTAAAGTATTGGGTCAGCTACAACTAGGGGTTCAACAACACCTGACCAGTATTATAACGTTTGGGTATCAAATAAAGTTTTTCAATAGATCCCTATAGCATTTAATCAAGGTTTTCCTATGTGAGACCTCGGTGTGACGTAGGACTGAACGTGCGGTGCAACGAAGACCAATACCAATGTAAAGACATCAATAACCCGTGCCTCAACCGCTCCCTCGTGTGCGACGGGAAGAAGGACTGCTCCGACGGCTCCGACGAGTCCCTATGCGGGGAGTGCCCCATCTTCGACCCTATATTCTGCCTGAACGACGCCACTTGTGAAACTCAAGACAAAGTTCCAGTCTGCACGTGAGTTTCATCTCCATTTTGACCCCGTCATTTAAATGACTTATTTTTTTTAATTAAAAAGGCACACTTTCAACATAACTGTAACCGATCAAGCAGGCACAATGGAAATTGCTTCCGGAATACTATATTTTGTAATGTAATCAAAATATAATGTTGTGGGATAGCAACGTTAAATTCGAGGCGAGAAGCTTGAAAATTTCAAGGCTATATAATTGCTCCACTCATTTAACATCCAGCTCATCAGCGATCTTGGTCATTTCTATACAAGATTGTTTTGCGCAGGTGTGTAGGCGACTATAAGGGCAATCGTTGCAACAAGAAGGAAATGCCTGAAGCCACCAAAGGTAAGATCTTCACAAGAACCTCAACTCATACTAAATTGGTGCTACTGTAGAAGCCAAGTCCTGGATTGCCGGCGTAGTGTTCGGTACTCTTTTTGTGGTGGGCATGATCGGCTTCCTCATCTACCGCTATTTCAAAGTCCATAACCCGTAAGTGCTTAATTTTGTACGATTCTTCTTTAAATCTGTACGTACGATCACCATTTTTATCTTGAAACATGAATATTTATTATTCGTAAAAATCATTAATATTCTAGTGAGAAAAGTATATTTTATTCTATGAAAAATCCCAGTTCAGAGTCACGTCTCTCTTAAAAACCTGGTTTATTATTCCTCTTAGAGTTACCTGGAGATACCAACCCATTGTGAGAAATAGAGACGCGTGGCTTTTGTTGTGGTTTAGAGAGTTAATACTTCAACTCTCATGGGGAGATCATTTTCCCCACCTAGAGCTGTCCTACATGGCTGCGAGTTTTAACTTGCTCTATTTAACATTTATTTCATCTCATTGTAATAGTCATTGATATTCGTTCTATATAATTTATATCTATATAGTTTAGAGTTCTTATAGTATTAGCTATTGATTTTATACACCTTCTCCCGAAATAAAAAAAAATCGATCATCAACAAATTTGGTGGCGCAAATTAGCCTTTTATCCAATCCCAAATTACACCCCTCCATTGCCTCTCGGAAGAAATTAGCTAGCTATTACTTAGATCAAAAACTTTTAACAAGTTTCTCGGCTCCGCGCGTGTAGATCTGTCTTCACTGTTATATGATCGCGTGCCTGCGTAACAAAAATCCCTTCAATTCATCACTTGGATTGTTTCAATTATTGATGCTATGGTATGGGGCTTGGGCGGTATTCAGACTTATTTAACAAAGTACCTGGATTAGAATGATAGTTTATGCTATCCAATTTTTCTCCATAAAATATTTGTCCTCATTAGAATAAACATGATCCACAAGTATATAGCGTGGCTTTAAAACTATATTATGGTATTTGGGAACATCTTAACGCTATGTATGAAAAATGTTAGGAGACAATTTGAGAGAGTCAAAAGATATTCATAATATCACTAAGGGATGTTTATGGCTTGATATATTTGGTGTTTTCCTGATTGATCTTACGTGCCGGGAATTGAGGGGAAGGATGGATGGTAGATGGGCCAGAAACTTCAGAAATTTTGAAAATCATTCTGAGAGCTGAGTTACAGGAAGTTGGAACATATTGTTATTTTACTCTCCGGAGAACGAAGTTTCTTGACGGATCTCAACGATTGAGGTATCAATGAAGCGGGGACGACTCCAGGAGTTGTAGAACGAAACCGAATTGTCACTTTCCATCTCGTTTCCTATTTACAGCTAATAATAGGATATATATATATATATATAGGCGTTATTGTTAATTTTCAAAATATCCACACCCATATTTTACAAAAAATATTTTGTTCATAATATAAATATATTTATCAAATTTTTCTCCCCATTGAATATAACAAAATATTTTAAAAAACTTAATGCTGTTGACGTTATGTGGCGCTGAGTTTGTTGTTGACACACTTTAAAATGTTATAACACCTTGATAAAGGTTGGCGTTCAGCGAGCTGAAATATTGGTAAAATAAATTATTTTTTGATCCAATATATGCCTTTTTAATTAAAGGTATATATATTAAAAATAAAGAAGGCATCTCCCTGATTAAAAGATATTTTATCTATATAGACCTTATACTTCAGTGAATACAAATTTAAAGAGGAGGGGAGGGCATGGTGCATCAATGGTGGGCTCTCCGAGCGATCTCGCCAGTCTAATATTCTGAGCGCTCTACGATTGGATTTGACTGAATTTCTTCTATACAATAAATTTGTGACTGTGTGTATGGATACGATAAGATTGTTTATTTATAATTTCAGATAGGAAAATATTGTGGTTAACGCCAGCCAAATTCACTTCATTAGCTTCTAAAAATGAGATGCCTATGAATAGAGGACGACCATAGGAACAGTGGCATCACAAAGGCCGAATTTTGAAAATATATTTCGTTCTACTGAGCTACAGGTTTTTAAGGTTCTGATAACGCCAAAGTTCTCAATGTAAGATCGTAAATATATATATATGAATATGAAAATTCGAAACTATTATAGACGCGAATGAGTCTTTTACAAATAAAACAATTTCTACTGTCCTTACTGCAATGGAAAAATTAATGGGAGGGCCAGGCTCATCAGTGGTGAACTCTCCAAAAATAAGCAAAATAGCAACGAAAATTCCATGAGAGTGCGCGCGTTTAAAAAGAACACCCAATTATGCGGGAGCTTTAAACTTTCTCCATCATCTTAGGTGATCCTTCATTAAAGAGATGACAAAACGGGTTTAAATATAAAGTATTAGGGAAAACTCGGTGTCATTGAAGCTCGCGCATTGTTCAAAACAAAGAGTTCCTAGAAAAAAAAAGATACAAAACTCATGAAAAATGTATTGGTAGTTTCTTTTTTAATAGTGATTATTTTTAAATATTCGACAAAACCATAGTAATATACTTATATATTTAGAGAAGATGCATATATTGGATTTCTAATTATTTTATTGTTCCAATAATTCGAGGGGCAACTCGCCTCTCTTTATCGAGGATGTTTGTGTTTTTCACTAGAACATGCGCGCACGCGTACACCACTCTCGTTCTACAAGGCCAATGAAAGAATTGTAAATTTGATTTAACTATTGTATTCAGTATATATACAGCTAATAATTATATTTAATATTATAGATTATTATTTTATCTATGAAAGATAGAGAGATTTATATATAACAGTGTAATTGTAAATAATTGTTTGTTTACAATTACACTGTTATGTATAAATCTCTCTATCTTTCATAGATAAAATAACAATCTATAATATTGAATATAATTATTAACTGTATATACTGAATACAATAGTTAAATCAAAGATACAATTCTTTCATTGGCCTTGTAGAACGAGAGTGGTGTACGCGTGCGCGCATGTTCTAGTGAAAACCACAAACATTCTCGATAAAGAGAGGCGAGTTGCCCCTCGAAATATTGGAACAATAAAATAATTAGAAATCCATTATATGCATCTTCTTCAAATATAATTTTAATTATGGATTGCCAAATCTTCAAAATACTTATATATGTATACTATAAAACGCACATCCTCACTCAATACGCAATAAATCTGCTAAAATATATTCACCGAAAGAATAAATTAAATACCTTATAAATATATTGTAAGATTATTATATAAGAGATTTTATTTTGAAGAGTAGCTTTGTAACAGACTACGAAGTGTAGTCAAATAGGTAGAATTAAAAAATACCAAGCAAGCTACAAATTCAGATGGTAACGGTGTAGCTGATATTCCAGGAATGGCAGGTTCTTCAAATAGTGAGTGTGTGCAGGCTGCGGCGCGGCGAGGGACAGAGTCTGGATAACCCCATGTACGGTATCAGCCTCGACAACGTGAGTACTAGCCAGTAGTCCATACTTTCTCAGGGAGTAGGCTAGAATAGTGTTTCTCAGAGGCATTTCTCAACAGGCCTGGTTTAATATCATGGAATAGGTTACATCAGTGCTTCTCTGAGTCTATTTCTCGACAGGCCTGGTTTATTATCATGGAATAGGTTAGATCAGTGCTTATCTGAGTCTATTTCTCGACGGGCCTGGTTTATTATCATGGAATAGGTTAGATCAGTGCTTCTCTGAGTCTATTTCTAGACAGGCCTGGTTTATTATCATGGAATAGGTTAGATCAGTGCTTCTCTGAGTCTATTTCTCGACAGGCCTGGTTTATTATCATGGGATAGGTTAGATCAGTGCTTCTCTGAGTCTATTTCTCGACAGACCTGGTTTATTATCATGGAATAGGTTAGATCAGTGCTTCTCTGAGTCTATTTCTCGACAGGCCTGGTTTATTATCATGGAATAGGTTAGATCAGTGCTTCTCTGAGTCTATTTCTCGACAGGCCTGGTTTATTATCATGGAATAGGTTAGATCAGTGCTTCTCTGAGTCTATTTCTCGACAGGCCTAGTTTAGCCTCTTGAATAGACTATAGCACAGTGTTTTTCAAAGACCATGTCTAGACACATCTGGTTTATTCTCGCGGAATAGAGTTTTCTAAATTGGATATCGTAAAACTTTGTATATTGTGGATTGGGATGGCATGGATTGGGCTATGCTAGTTTTCCCAAAAAGTTGTCTTCTGCCAGAGTCATTTAAGTGTTTTACACGAATATCAAATATAAACATGCTCTCAAAATTGGTTTATTGAAATCTTAAATAAGATCAATTAATATTTTAATAGGATGTAATATATATATATATATCTCATTTTCCGTAAAATATGTTCATAGTATCGCATTCTTTTAAGAACTTATATATAGTGTGCCTATTTTTTATAAATTAACAAAGAAAGCCCAGCCTAAAATTCAAATTAATCACGTTGAGGCATAGCTACCGCGACCTATTTCCTGTATTGACTGATCAAATATTAAGGTGACGGGAATTCAATTGTTGAACCTTTAGGAATTGAAAAGTATCCAGGAGTTTTTTTTTTTTTAACATTTTTTGGATTTAATTATGTTGTCTCTCTTTGTAGAAATGTTGGGAATAATTCGTCAGACCTAGAATTTTGAGCCCTATTAAAATATTTATATTATTATGCAAGCGGATTTATACACTATCTTAATAATGAAAATATATGGAGAAAATTCTGGTAATGTTTGAATAATCTCAAAATATCTATATAAATATTTTAACTCTTTTATATAATTTTAAATACTTTATTATTTGTGTGTGGTGTCTCTCAGACTTAAAAGAGATCGGATTATTGATAGCCCTGTTTCAAATATGTATAACATATTTCAGTACTGGGATGAACTCTAAATTTTCATGGGGTGAATTTCTCGTGAAATCCTGGCCATAATCCAATCTTGTTACATATCATTAGTTTGGGAGATTTTGTTAGAGATAAAAGCTTTTCAAAGAAACAGCCGATCACAGAGACATCGAATATTTGTAAAACGGAGCTGGTATCCTGATCAATACTAAATGGAATGTTTAAGTAAATCAACTCAACATGTTTACACAAAGTTTCTCAGTCAAAGAAAGTTGAAGTAGGTGTCGACGCTCTTACCTTATTGATATCAGCACTATGATATACTTGGTCGTTTGTTATTTTATACATATTCTCGGTCATACCTGTCTCGCAGCTACAGCTAGTATTTACCTGTTTTCAGTATTGATTTTGAAGGCTTCGGTAAAAGGGTGGTCTAAACTATTGGATTTCGACCGCTTCGACCCGGGATCGAATCTCGCATTGAGCTATTTTTTCTAATAAAAAAATGCTCCAATGGCCCCCGATTATTGCAAAAGTCCAACCCCACCAGCGAGTGCAAATAACCAAACGGGGCTCTGGCACATTTGTAAGTGCAAAGTCTAACCGCTTTTTACATTTGTACATATGTGATTCCCTTACAGTAAAAGCAGTTTCTAACTACCCACCATGATTATCATGGCCTGTACCACATGTACTAACAATAATTTAAGAAAAAGTATTGATTTTTAAAATTTAAAACGATTAATGGAAAATTCAAGCAAGTTAGCAGTTAACAACTTTATATTCTAGAATTTTCCTTTCTGGTGTTGACTAAGGGACTTATATAATAAAGTACAATAAACTTTCAACCTGTTAAATCCACTTAACATGAACTTCTATATCCTCATGCGCAGGTCGTAGCGATATATCACAAGAAAAACAAATTCCTTCTCATTTAATTTATGATGACCCTTACACTATGACTTACACAATTCCTATCAATTTGTTGTGCGTTATAAAGCTGTTACCTATTTTCAAATATCTATTTTAGAATATCATATGGGGGTCGGTGGAAGGATGGTCTAAACCATTGGTTTTCGACCACTATGACCCGAGTTCGATTCCTGCATTGGGCACTTTTTTTTAAATAAAAAAATGCTTCAATGCCCCCGATCCTTGCAAAAGTCCAACCCCAACAGCGAGTGCAAGTAACCAAACGGGGCTCTGGCACATTTAAAAGTGCAAAGTCGAATTGATTTTCGCATGTGTAGAGATATGGTGCACTTACAGTAAAAGCAGTCGCCTACTTCTACCCACCATGATTATCATGGCTTGTACCACGTGTACTAGGAATAAGCAAATAAAAAGAGAATATCATATTGAAAATAAAAATTTCTAGGTATATATGCATACTCTTCATGCGTTTGATTTTGATCACAAATAACTTGATTGCTTCAATAAGAACTATAAAGCACACTTGTGCTTAAAGACCTCTGACAGCTCTATTTGCCCATTACTGTCAGAACCATTCCGCCTGGTGACTAATTCGATATGTCAACCAAGTACTGTGTTGTTACAGTTGAGCAAAGAAGAAGAAACAGCTGCGACCAAAATGACTTCATTTTCACCGGTAATATTGGCTTTATTTTCTCTATAAACTACGCGCTGGTTTAGACGTAGGAAAGCCCAGAATTGCTCAATATTCCCGAGTGAAAACGGAATAGAAATGTTACAGAAGAAAGTCAACTCCATGTTGTCACATTAAGAATTCGTACAAGATTTTTAATAAATAACCAGACTTCCGCAATAAGAATGAAAGAGCAATGTATATTTGAGGCGCTGTTTGACGCAATTTAATATAAAATTCATTTTTATCCTATTTAATCATGAAATATGTAGTAAAATAGATGCCTAATTTAAAAGGTATAACGCCAAAGGTTATGAAATTCTTTTTTGCATAAAAGCTAGCTAACATTGGAAATGTGTAGATCTTCAAAACGCTCGTATATACCATTAAAAAACGTACTGTTAAACAATCTTATTTTATTTTCTGTCAAAAAATACGTATATATATATATTGTTGATTGTTTACCGTATAAAAGGCTGCAGTATTTGAACTATTATATTTCAGAAACATGAAACCTTACGTGAACTACTCTGCTGATAAACCTTTACCAAAAGAATTCCGAGAAGATTCAAATTCCCCGAAAATAGAGAACTATTCAAGATAATTGGATTAATTTAGATATTTGAAAAGTTTTTTTTTTTTTTGAAAATGACATTAGAATGCAGAATGGTAAAATTGCAAGGTAAATAAACTAGCATTGTAGTCAATCCGCCTTTGCAATAAATCAATTAAGACTTATACAAACGGGATTGTCATCCAAGGCTAGCAAAGCCATGCTAACTCGCAGTCAGTGTTTTATTTAGACTTGATTATACTACAATTGAACGAATTAGGTATAAATATGAAATATTTATATCATTTTTTTTTTCAGAACATATAATTGAAGACAATAATTTATACAATAAAAAATATTGCGAATATTATTTTAAATATTAAGATCTATATTAGGGTCAGCTACAGGCCGAGTAGAGAGCGTAACGATGTGAATCAACAATACATCGCATGTAGCGACACTATATATATGACTACTACGATGGTATATTAAACTGCTGAGAGGGTTCATGAAAGAAGTTCAAAGCCCTCACAATATTTTTAGCATTGCAGTAAAAGTAGTATAAAATTGTGCCAGTTGTTATATATATATTTATTTCAGAAAATAAAAACATGTTGTTTATTAATTTATACTTTGCAACTATATGAGGAACCGAATAAATTGCTCAACTGCCTTAAAGAGCAAGATCTCCTGGGTTTGGCCTGTAGGGACAAGGTTGGACATAATTGAAGCATCAGTTCCCAGAAAAAAAGTTGACTCGATGCACTGACGTGTGTGCAGATGTCATCGCTCACCCACACCGCTATAGAGAACCCCCTCTACCAAGACAAATCATGAGAGACTTGTATCATTATTAAATAGAGAGGGATATAACCTCTATGTTTAACTTATTTATATATAACTCAATAAAGTGTATGTTATTCATGTGCATATAGTTTTGTTATATATTTTAAAATTATTTTCAAACACACACGTTTTCTTGACCATATATATTAGACACTGCCTCTGTATTTGTAGAACGCCACACGCGCTTTGGCTTTCGTCTAAGTAATACTCTAGTAGCGAAAATTATAAATTTTAAATTATAGTTTTATTAAAATATAGTTTTATGGGGAAATTTTTCAAAGTACCATTCGATAGTTTAAATAATTATAATTTATTTATTTATTGTTTTAAAAAACTGGCAAATATATTAAACGTTTCATTTAAATGTAAGTCATATTAAATTTGTTTCCAAGCAATGGTTATTGTTATAAAGCAATAAGGCGTCATGTCTACACAAGAAATAAAACTATTGAGAACGAATGTTTTTCCCTTACAAATAAAACAAACTTTATAGTGGCTTAAAATGGCGAAATCCATAGGGAGGGAGGGGGCTTTCATCACTCATGAGCCAATCCTTCCCACTATTTTTCATTGCAGTAAGATAAGTTTTTTAAGGTCCAAAATATCAAGTAAAAATATAATGGCAAATCAATTTTTAAAAATTTATATATTTAGTTATATTATTAGTTATATAACAACATACCACTCGTGTAATCAATTAGAACTCTGGAGGAATTTTTATAGTTGTTTTTATTAAATTTATTTTTTTCGCTTCCTGTTATATATATACATTGCGGATATGTACCCGGCTTCGCCCGGGTTTTATCCGAGTGAATGTTTGCCTAACGAATATTATTGATAATAATAATCCGGAACACACTGAATATTATGATAATAATATCCGTTACATTATATATTTACACAATATATAAACTATATTTTTCGAGCAAACATATCCACTCTCCCTACTAAATAGATTTTTAAAAAGATATATATAAATAAAAATATTTAGAGATATACTACATGCCGAGAGAAACGATATCTATATATATAAAAATGAATGTTTGTATGTTTGTTTGTTTGAATGTCCGGTATACAAATTCTACTTAGCTCACGAACAGCGCCCTCTATCAAAGATTAGATTGAATTATGCTGATGCAAACAAATAGATAATGCTAATAACAAACAATTATTAAAAAAATCTTATCTAAATATATATCACTCGGGTAGATATGCACACGGGGGTCAACGTGAATATTTTGCTGGTAGAATTTGGTTCCTGCCAACTAAAAATTATTATCTGGCTTCGCCCGTGGTCTGCTTTAGTGAATATTCCCCTAAAGAATTTTGTTTATGTCAATCAAGCATGATACAGCAATATTGTCATCATCATTTCTGACTAAAAATCTTGTTGCTCAGTACTTGGTTAATTATAATTTTTCTTGGTTAAAGGAGCGACAAAAACTCTTCCAGATTTAACTACTGTCCTGTTCAAATTTCGGCGAGATTAGTTACATATTGAGGGCGTGCATAGCCGACAACACACATATATATATATATATATATATATATATATAAGTCAATGTCTGTCTGTCTGTTTCGCGATAAACTCAAAAACTACTGAACCAATTGGTACCAAATTTTGCATGTCGCTTTTTATAAACCTGAGGAAAATTTTCGGCTGCATTTTGATTAGTATTTTTGGCTATTTCTTTTTTTCATTTGAAGAACTTTTTTTACGCGGACTAATCCGGAATGGAATGAATACCTAAATATGGCCATTTTTTAAAGCATCGGTGGTTCAGTGGTAGAATGCTCGCCTGCCACGCGGGCGGCCCGGGTTCGATTCCCGGCCGATGCATTTTTTTTTACAATTTTTAAAACTCATATATATTATATATAATATAAACACACACTTTTTTCCTGCAGTTTATGTGTTACTTCTGTATTGCTATTCTATGGCACTTCTAATATTTATTATTGATATACTTTTAGTATGAAGTAAATTGCACCCAAGGGATTTCTCGGGCGAAGCCGGGTCATTCGCCTAGTATATATATATATATACGAGTCAATGTCTGTCTGTTTCGCGATAAACTCAAAAACTACTGAACCAATTGGTACCAAATTTTGCATGTCGCTTTTTATAAACCTGAGGAAAATTTTCGGCTACATTTTGATTAGTGTTTCTGGCTATTTCTTTTTTTCAGTTGAAGAAACTTTTTTTTACGCGGAGTAAATACGAGGCGAAGTAACAACACGAGGCCAATTAAGCGACCAATGAGCTTTCTGCATTTCTTTTCAAGTTGCTTGCGTACTTTTTTTTAAATATCTTTTTATACGAGTGTCACTTTTTTTTACAAAAGTATTGAGAGAAATTTATATTAATAAGTTACGGTAAGTGCACACAATGCAATTAAAAAAAAAAACTTAAAAAATTAGCGTTACTGTATGTAAACAATGACTTTCGTTTTTTTATTAATTTTTGTTCTGGCCTTTGTTTTTTTTTTATATAATAATAAATAAAAGTTACAGTCAATATGATAATTATTAAAATCTGCCAACTATTTGAACTACAGGGTGATCCAAAAGTGTCCCGCACAATTTTAAAAATTAATAACTCCGCGAATATTTGCGCTAGAGCAATGCGGTATCACTTCCGACCAGTTTACCCAATTTACCAGCTCCTTAGATAAGAATGCATACATATACGGCTCTCCCAAGATACACAAGCCAGGGGTCCCGCTCAGACCTATAATAGCCTACCATTTATCTCCGGCATTCCCAGTAGCTTATTATTATTATTATTGCGTATGATATTGTTTTTTACAGCACAATACAACAATGTTGGCAAGTTTCTCTAGAGTGGAATGTCGAGGTGACGAATCCACTCCAGGGCCTCCTCTGTGCACCGGTGGATATCCCCAAGTGTTCCCTGGAAGAATCTTCGAGGACAGTCCCTTAGGATATGGTGCATTGTTTGTATTTGTCCACAGTCGCAGTTCTGGTCTGGACTCATGTTCCACTTATTTAGTAGGTAGTTGCATCTACCAGTAGAGGTCCTGATTCTATTGTACAGTAGCTAAATTTCTGGCATGTATCCTATCCCCCATTAGAAACAGTAGTCCAAACATATATAGTATAACAAACCCGCCTAATTTCATAGAAGATATTTCATCATTACCACCTCCACCACAGCACATCATGGCCTCCTTTGATATCACTTCTCTATATTTGTCATTGCCCCATTCCCTTATTACGGATAGTCTACATTCCTTTCTTAGCACAGCAGGTACAGATAACCAAACCATAGACATTATATTACAGCTTACCAAACTTTGTTTATCCATGGGTACTTTTACATTTCAAAAACAATATTACAGTCAAATTAGAGGAACCCCTATGGGTAGCCCACTCTCTTCAATCATTTCAGAAATAGTCTTGGGTTTTTTGGACAGATGGATTAACCTTGCCCTTCCCTCAGATATATACTATTGGAGGAGATATGTGGACGAAATCTTTTGTATAATCAAATCTGATAGTTTACATCTTATTCAAAGCACCCTACACAGTTTTAACTCCCATATAAAATTCACATACGAAGCAGAACAAAATTTTGTTTAACTTTTTTTGGATATTTTAATTATTCGTACTCCAAACAAGTTCCACTCTACTGTATACTATAAGAAGACCATTCCACCGCAGTATACCCATTTCTCCTCTAATAGTCCGATTGCATATAAAATTAATACAGTCAGGACATTATCAAAGAGAATATTCACTCATTGTTCCCTAACCATATTTAAAACAATAGAAAAAGCCTGAATAATTTCCATTTTAATTAAAGCAGGTTATCCTAGACCCTTTGTTTATAGGCATTTCAATGATCCATCCGCCTCAAAATCCACCACTATACACAGAACTTCCTGTTTCCTACCATATTCTACTTCAACACTTGCAATATCCAGAATCCTCCGTCCTTTTGGCATTAAAGTATACTACAATAGTTCTCCATGTCTAGCCACCATATTAAGACATCCAATCACCAAAGCTGACAATCCTAACCTTCCCATACATTCTACAGGAGCAGTATATGTCGTCTCATGCCAAGATTGCTTATCCGCATATGTGGGTGAGACAGGCAGGACGACATATATCAGACTAACCGAGCACAAACGCAATATCCATAATAAAGACCCTAAATCATTAATATATAAACACACAGAACAAACAGGTCACCAGTTTAATTTAGATCAACCAAAAATCTTATACCGTAATATACACAATAAATACAATAGACTTTATTTAGAATCAATCATATCCAACCAAATCAACAGCATTAATAGAAAAATAGATATCCCAGACATATACCAAGTTCTTTACAAATAATCATATACTATTCTGTTCCATTTTGGACACATGTAGAATATACTCGTTAGTTTTACCACTATCCATGCCTGTAGAAGGACGTTAGGTCCGAAAGCTTGCGCATTAAAATTTATAAAAGAAGCTCCTCTTATCGTTTTATTTTTATTTTATTCGTATAAACCAATTATTAAGAGTTCCTAATCGTTTATTAAAATGTCTTAAGTTGGGTAAAAAATGCATGTAGATTTTAATCGTATAGTTTATTTTTTTAAATATATTTTAATTATTTAATATTGATTGCGAAAACTTTTGGAGTTGCCCTTGTATGATCAGAGAGGTTTGGTATAGATTCATTAATAGCCAATATAAACATAAAAATAATTATATGCTATATAAATTCGTTATATGGTCAATTCGTGAATACGTATAAGACCTCCTCATCCGATTGTGTCCAAGCCTTGAAAATATTCCTCACAGACTATATAGGGTCCGGAACAATAAAATACGATTCGGCTTAACATTCGATAGATAGTCAAAATAGTCATTAACCCCCTTTCTCCAGTATAATTGAATCGTTTTAAAGCTCAAAAATGGGTAACATTATATATATATATTTATGAAAATTTTAAGATTAATAATTTTTTTTATTTAATTTAAATGTGTGAGGTTTGTTTTTTTATATTTTTTTCGTAATAAATAATTAGTTAGATTATATTTTTAAAAAAAGTTACACCAGCAAAGCATCGGCAGTTACGCGTCATAGGCTGGGTGAAAAAAGGAATAAGCGAAGAGAAAGTTTTAAAGAGAAGAGCAAAGACAGAACCATGATAATAATTTTCCAAATATAAAATAAAGCTAATTAGAGAGAGAGAGAAGTATATTTTGCTCTATTTTCTCTCTTGATGAAAGAAGATAGATATTTGTGGATTTTTTTTTTTTTTGATTTTTTTTTATAAGCTTATTTTAAAGACAATCTAGTGTAAATGTGGAGGACACGATATAAGATAGTATATTAAATTAGGAAGAATGAAAACCTTAAAGGTTAAACACCAGATGAAAACCATAAAGGTTAGACCAGATGGAAAGAGGATGGTACTCAGGCGGGCCTCTTCAGATGAAGACCTGAGCAGCAGTTTCAGCCCTTTCTCCATTACTGCTAAACTTTGCCTTTTCGACCAAATAGAAAACAAATTTAGGTTGGAACGGCGCTGATTCCGAAACGTCGCATATTGTTTATTTGTTTGGATTTGTTCTTTTTACCTGTGCTTACCAATACCATACCTTTATTTCTGTATTTTCTCTAATTATTACTTTGTTTGATCCTTTAAACTTACACTATAACTTTCGAATATTGTTTCTCTCCTTATAGCATACATAACAATTATCTATGCTTGTTCAATCTTTATAAAGGGAGGTTTAGAGAATGAACATTCAATCTAATTGATATGAAGCACTAAAACTTAAATTCCTAAACTTCCTTATTTAGCAGAAATAACAGGTACTGGTCCACATATATAATACTTAAATAAAAAAGTATAGATAGAACTACATATATAATATACGGTACCGTTAGGACCAATTCAAATAAATTGATGATGTGAGTTATTATGGGAAAGCATTATCACCATCTTCAGACCAGGGACTTATGTCTTTGTCTGATGAAGCTGATATTTCTATTTATGGTATGACGCACATTCTTAACTCGTTTGAATTTAAACGTACTTTCTTGTAGTTCCAATTAATCCTTATCCTCTCGTACTACTAATATCTTATTATTTTCCTGCAGTCCTATTATTTAGAGTGTATGAACACAATTTGGACCATAATCTGAACCTACCAACATCAGACAAAGTTTATTTTTCTATGTTCTTTAATGTAAGATTTTCCTGTTCCCTTGTCGACGCACATTGTTAAAGGCTTGGGATATGATCATATTTTCCTGTATTTGTAATAATCATTTAACTGTATTACTAATTTCTTATCAGTCTCTTACAGTCCCTTATACCCAAAAAGAATAAACACAATTTGATTTAAAGTGTAACACTAAGGGATAAGTATGTCTCAATCTGATTAAGTCTAGGGAACCGAATAAATTTAACTTCTGAACTGGAAAAAAAAACATTTTTTGAGTTAGGTTTGAAAGTGCAGAAGATGATACTTGCTCAGTTCATTAGTTGTTTTATGTAGTATCCAAGGCTCAGCTATTACCCTATCTCCGTTCCAACCTATATTTGCTTTCTATTTGGTCAAAGAGGCAAGCAAGGTTTGGCAGTAATGGAGAAAGGGCTGAAACTGCTGCTTAGGTCTTCATCTGAAGAGGCCCGCCTGAGTACCATCCTCTTTCCGTCTGGTCTAACCTTTATGGTTTTCATCTGGTCTAACCTTTAAGGTTTTCATCCTTCCTAATTTAATATACTATCTTATATCGTGTCCTCCACATTTACACTAGATTGTCTTTAAAATAAGCTTATAAAAAAAAATCAAAAAAAAAAAAAATCCACAAAAATCTATCTTCTTTCATCAAGAGAGAAAATAGAGCAAAATATACTTCTCTCTCTCTCTAATTAGCTTTATTTTATATTTGGAAAATTATTATCATGGTTCTGTCTTTGCTCTTCTCTTTAAAACTTTCTCTTCGCTTATTCCTTTTTTCACCCAGCCTATGACGCGTAACTGCCGATGCTTTGCTGGTGTTACTTTTTTTTCTTTTTTTAAAATTTAATCTAACTAATTATTTATTACAAAAAATAAAAATAAAAACCTCACACATTTAAATTAAATTTAAAAATATTAATCTTAAAACTTTCTTAACTATACTATTTGATACAGAATTAGCTTGCTGTTCTGACTCAAAATTAATTCAAAATCTGTAGTTCTTAATAGTTTACTTTTCCTCTATTTTCCAAATATAAAAAATTACTATTAATATATATTAATATATTATATATTTATATTATATATTTAGTAATGTAGTTGTTGTATTCTGTTGGATGAATGCAGTTTGGCATGTTGGTTGTAGTCGTGGTGGCCACAATGATTAGAGTGGGTTCAGGCGTGATTGGGATTACACAAAAGGACGAGGCATGTTGTTGGATGTCACCATAGAGAAGGCGAGAGAGCAAGTGTAGCCGACACCGGTCAGGGGAGATCTATCTAAAGGGGTCTGTCAATCGTGTCTCCAAGCTGACTAATCTGTCTGAGTAAGAAAGGGGCACACCTGGGAACGCGACTTGTTTTTCGGACCTTTTCCTCCTACAGGCGTCGACTGTCACTCACTCGAAATTTTATTTGTTACCTTGGCAATTACACTACATCTATACAACACATGGAAACAGATATATATATATGATAATTTAAACCAATAACCCTATATTATGTAATACGTATAACAAGCTTGTCATGTTGTATATAGAACTAATTATAAACTACAACTAATTATACGCATAATTGACATGTCTCCTTGCATCACCAAATGTAATATACTGAGGATGAATAAATAAAAAACTATATAATAGATTAAAAGCTGAGTTAAGAGCCAGAGAGAGATTTACAAAGTAACTTCTAAAGATAGATTGTTAGCCGCCAGCCTGGCGCCATTCTCGAGTAACAGAGACACGTGTGACACGTGTATGACCCAATTCTCTTAGTCAGAGCGGTCGTATAAAAAGGCCGCGTAGCAACAGCCAGTTGAGTTCAGTTCAAGGAGTCTTCCGGTCAGCGTCATCCCTTATTGTCTCCAGAGACCAACTCATCGACCATGTAAAACAGTAAGAAACCTTCTCGATCTCCATCTTAGCTTTTGGCTCGCTTATTATCTATTCAAGGAACTTTCTTTCAACTGTGTATCTTCGTTTTTTGTGTGTGGACATTCCCAAGTTTCCACTCTGCCTCGACCACGACTGCCTGTACTTTGTGAGAACTGTTAAAGGTCCTACAAGGTGCAGAGAGGCACTGGAAAACTCTCCACCCCTGACTGTCCCTCGCGGTTACTACAGGTTTGACCCTCGGTTGCCACAACTTATAGCGAGAGTCGACGAGGTTCTACAACAGGCCAACCAGAACCTCAACGCAATATTACAGCTAGTCCACCAAACCCCAACCTATTATTACAGTTAGTCGACAGGATCCCTAATCACAGACAGGATCTCAACACATTATTATAGATAGTCGACAGGATCCCTAATCACAGACAGGATCCAACTCAATATTACAGAGAGTCGACAGGATTACCACAACGAAGGAGACCACAACGAAGAAGGTAAAGACTGTCTAGATAGAAAAGAGCCAAGAAGCAAGATGGAGGAGCAAACCAACCCGTCCAACGATACAGCCGAACAAACTATCCCCAAACAAGAAACGACATTGGAAGAGGAGGAAACGGCGCCGCCCCAAGATACCTCCGCAGACCCACTGACACAGATCGCCGATGCCCTGAGTAAGTTACTGGTAGCCCGATCTCCTAGGGAGATAGACGTAAGTCCATACGATGGTACTTTTGAAGCCCAAAGCTTTTTCGACAACTTCGATGCCCAAGCAGACCGAACTGAACTGACCTACACAGATCGCCTACGCAAATTACCCTGCTACCTACAAGGTAAGCCCCTCCAATATTTCCGAAGCCTACGGTTAGATAGGTTATATTATATTGAAGCCCGCCAGAGATTGATAGACTTATTCCCAGCAACGACAGAAGCGTCGTTTGCACGCTTTTTGGCAATCAAAATGACACCCCAAATGTCCCTAGAAAACTACTACCAAAACAAAACTGTTATGGGTATGAAACTCGACCTACCCGCCGACATTTTAATTGAATCTCTGACCGACGGACTACCCGTCGCAGACCAGCGATTAGTCGCAACTGTGCAGCCAAACACCATTAAGGAATGGTTCGACCTAGTGTCAAGAATAACTCAGTGTGCCACCAGTGCAGTGAACCAGCGCCAAGTAGACAAGGCTCCACACCCCACCTACCACAACCCACCACCGCGGTACAACAGCCAGCGGCCATCACGTGTAACATACCCAGTTACACCTCCCCCCTCGCCTTGCAAGTATTGCAATGCCATGCACTGGCACTCCCAGTGTGTACAACGGTTCCCACGGGACCAAACACGCCCAGTCTACAGCGCCCGACCACACACCACCACTGTACCAAAACGTGGTACCCACACCCAGCCCAAGGTCCAACCTCCGAACCATGTTCCCCAAGTCCAAGCTGCAAGCCAAGACGACTCTGCAAGCCCCGCGAGCAGCTCAACGGTAGGAAAACCTGAAACTTATTTTCGTTGAACAATTAATAATATGGACTGAATTGTCACCAAATGTAAACTTGCCCTTTTTAATAGACACGGGAGCATCTATAAACCTACTTAACTTAGATATTTTAAGAACCATAGAAAATAGATTACCATATAAAATTATTATCCATCAGTACAGTTTAACTATAAATGCAATAGCCCACAATGTAAATACCCTTGGATATATTTTTTTAAAACTTAAAATCGGTAACCTCACCCAAAAACTAAAATTTTTTATAGTAGAAGCTTCACTACCTTTTGGTATTTTATCTATTAATACCCTTAAAATATTTAAATTAATTATAGATTTTAATAATCTCCAAATTTATCAAAATAATGATGCTCTCCCAACGAATGTCTATAAGTTCACCAAGTGCAAACAGGATTTATGTTCCACTCAACCGAGGGAAACTGATATGTTTACCACTTTCCCCTCACACCAGTCCTGTTTACACGTGGCGGACTCTACTCCAATTATATGTTCACCCCCTATATCTCCTACCCATGATATTGAGATTTCTATACCTTCTAATGCGGCACCTCAGTTAGAACATTGTCCACACGAACTCCACCGAATTCTATATGAATTCTCACAAGTGTTCTCTACTAATAAATACAATGTGCCCAAATTGAACATACCACCGGTAAAAATCAATACCACCACAGATAAAATAATAGCATTACGCCCATATAGAGTGCCACTACACGACCAACAAGAAATACAAACCCAAATAGAACAAATGCTCCAATATGGAATCATTGCCCCGTCAGTTTCACCTTATGCCAGTCCCATAACGCTTGTTACCAAACGTGACCAAACGAAGCGTTTCTGTATTGATTACAGAAAACTTAATGAAATCATCGCTCCAGACGTACATCCTTTACCCTTAATAGAAACCATTCTTGACAAATTGTCAAAAGCCAAATATTACTCTTCTGTAGATATAGCATCCGCATATTGGCAAGTGGAAATAGAACCTAACTCACGTAATCTACTAGCTTTCGTGACGTTAGATAGTCAGTACGAATTTTGTAGACTTCCTTACGGATTTAAAAATTCACCACAGATATACCATCGTGCCATAAACCAGGTCATGCAAAAATATAAACTAAATTTTGTTACCCATTACTTCGACGATTTCATTATTTTTTCTGACACCCTAGAGGATCATCTACAACACCTACAACAATTTCTAACAGTGTGTCAACACGAAAACATCAAACTTAATTATAATAAATGTTCATTTTTTAAAACAAAAATAGATTTCTTAGGATACACTGTTACCGCAGGTACTTATGCACCGCAGACGCGCAACCTTGATACTATAAATGCAATAAAACCACCTAACAATCAAAAAACACTACAATCATTTTTAGGAGCAGTAAACGTTTATAATAAGTTTATAGCAGATTATGCCCGCTTACGAGCACCTTTAAATAAACTACTTAAAAAGGATGTAAAATGGAATTGGAACACAGACTGTCAACAAGCTTTCACCACTCTCAAAGAGAGTTTAACCAGTAAACCAGTACTACACTTGTATCAAGTCGGTTTACCATGCCGCCTTTATTGCGACGCATCCACCCAAGGGATTGCCGGCATACTCAAACAGGTACACCCAGACGGACAAATACATCCTGTGCAATATTTTAGCCGCGCCCTTAGGGCACATGAGAGAAACTACACCGTTTCCGAACTTGAGTGCCTCGCCATAGTCGAAAGTGTAGACAAATTCCGAATATACCTCACCGGTATAAAATTCACCATATACACAGACCATCAAGCTTTACAATGGCTTAAAACTATAAAAAATCCGTCAGGCCGACTATTTAGATGGAGCCTGAGACTATCTACCTATAATTACGAAATACACTACATCAAAGGCAGTCAGCAGTATGAGGCAGATTTACTCTCAAGAAACCCCTTTGTAGGATTTATCAGTACAGATATTATAAAACAGCATCAACCAACAGCATCCCCCTTCAACATTGATACAAACGGCTTACATACCATTACCCGAAAAGGTGTAACTAAAATAATAATTCCCGAAACCCTGCAACATACTCTCATGAACAAAGTTCACCAAGAATATAACCACCCAGGCATCTCTCAGATGACCCGCATAATTACTACCCAGTACTACTGGAAAGGTATCTCTAAATCTATAGAAAAATTTGTCAGGTCGTGTCACACCTGCCAAATCATTAAAAAACCCAAAGGTAAACCCTATGGTGCCCTCGGACAAATTCCACCACCTCAACAACCATTCGACTTAATCTCTATAGATACCATAGCTGGATTTTCGAAATATGGACACTCCAAGACCTATCTACACGTAATAGTGGATCATTTAACGCGATATGCTTGGACCTTTCCATCAAAGTCCACCAGTACCCTAACGTACATTCAAACCCTCAAGACTGTACTACAGCAAGGATCTCCAAAACGTCTGTTATCTGACAGAGCACCCGCTTTTACCTCAGAAAAATTCCG
Source organism: Cordylochernes scorpioides (assembly GCA_030710605.1). Classification (NCBI taxonomy): domain Eukaryota; kingdom Metazoa; phylum Arthropoda; class Arachnida; order Pseudoscorpiones; family Chernetidae; genus Cordylochernes; species Cordylochernes scorpioides. Next base: position 107,278,219 of record CP092886.1, on the reverse strand, counting down.
TAAATTTCTAATAATGCATGGTATACAACCTCTTCTAACTACCAGCAATAATCCACAAGCAAACGGTTTAATAGAACGCTTAAATGCGACCATTACAGGCAAGCTCAGACTAGCTTATCTAGAAAATCCGAAAGCTTCCTGGACTCAACTAGTTAAACGCGTCACTCAGACGTACCATAACACACCCCATTCTGTCACAAGTTTTCCACCTACCTACTTAATGTTCAATGTTATCCCCCCAGATCTAAGAACTCATCTTAACCCATATCCCGAGATAAATATAGCTCGAGAGATAGCAAGCTCTCGTACTCAAAATAAACATAAAAAAGATAAAGAAACATTTGATAAGCAGCACAGAACACCACATTTCGAAGAGAATGATCTTGTTTTGGTAAAAAATTACAGACATCCCGACACAGGTAAATTAGCACCCTATTTTACTGGACCCTACAAAATAATTCAAATTATTTCACCCAATGTCGTTCGAATAGATCGTCCAAATCAGCCACTCAATAGAGATAGTGACACCATACATGTCAATAAATTAAAATATTACACAGAGGATGTGTTGTACATAACACCTCCACAGCCCCGATTCGTTCAACACCCACAGCGATTGTTCAAGATGTATATTTCATTGAATTCAATCATTTGACTCCAGATATCTTTGAAACACAATATTTCCGAATTATACCGCCTACAAGCTCACAGCCTTTTTTACATTTAAACCCCAGTATTTTCAATTAGGTCAGGAAACAAGTGGAAGGCAGGGAGATTTTCCCATAGCCAGCAGGGTGACTCACAAACATCAATAAACAGTTGCAGCGGCGTCAGGAACATGACACCTCCAATTTATTAGGCCGTACCTTGGCACAGCAGAATGCTAGATTGTCGTGTCCACCAAATAACCTGTCAATTATCAACTGATTGACTTACCAATAATTACCCAATTCACTTATTAATTTGAACTTTAATATTAAAATATCATTAAACTTTATATCTTTAATTATCATCGTGTGTTTTACAACTTTTACAGTGTTTGCACGCCCAGTGTGGAATTTTTTTTTGACGCAAAAGAACAATCATTCAATTATATGACTTTTGGGTACGCTTTTAATATGAACAAACACAACATTACCGGCTCATTCGTTAGGAATAAAAAAGAATTTAACCTCTCATTTCTCCATAGGTAACGCAATGTTACATGGAAAAAGGATCTGTTAAATTAATAGTTTAAATGATTTTTTCCCAAGCGTAACAAGCCGGCGTTTGTGTAGGCTCACCTAAAAATTTTGCAGACCAAACAGCATAAAACGCTCTGCAATCTTTTTAGCGCCTAAGACATGCATTACACACTTCATGTATCCAAAGTCCCCATCTTCCACTACACTACATCATTTTTAGGGATCAAGATCGCTCCCCGTCTGGTCTCACATAATATAATCGGGAAGATCTGGCAAAGACCAACTTCTCAGACCGGACCAAAGCGACATAGGGCCACATTGCCTCCCCATAGGTCAAACTAAAGACACCAATAATCTTGGACCTACACCTAGACATTGTGTGAATATGTTCCTTTCTTTTTTTTTTTTTTTTCTCAGGAACGAATATTTTTTTTGTTTTCTTTTAACTTTTCTTCAAAAGAGACATTTTTTTGCTCCATTTGTTACTACTTAACATTTATCTAATTATTATATCTTTTATATTTTACTAATTCATTATTATATCTTTCATATAGTACATGTTTGATCTTATCCACTTATACTTTTTATCCGCAATCACATTTTTATCTTTTTATTCACTATATTTTTGTTTAATTACTTTATTATATGACAATGTTTGTTTATCATCAACTATCGGGCATATACAACAATCGTTTACAACAATCTATTTCTCTAACCACTTCAGTGTACTTTACACTACTATCTTTCTCTCCGCCATTGCTTCACATCAACGTAGAGAAACGACAGTACTGCTTGACAATTTTTCTTTTGATTTCGTAATTCAACAAACTCTTTGAAAACACCGTTCCCCAGAAGTACAAGTCTCGACTTTTTGGTCTGAACACGTTTCAAAAGTTTATTTCAATCATCCGCAGAGCACATCACCAACGCATGCACAAAGCGTTCACATTTTTCAATTTTCAATTTTTTTTCAGCTCTAGCGGACCTCAATCAACCTTTGATTTCAAGTCAAGTCAGACAACTTACTGTCGCTACAACAATTCTACTTATCGCATGGCTCTACCACCCCTTTCAATCATATTAAGTCTTTTTCTTCAACAACTTTTCAACCCAATAACCCTACAATTGTGACAAAGCACTGTAACCTTATACAGGATCGCAGGTGAAACATTGCCTAGGAAGACGCACAAGTCTATATCCTCGCTTTGCACCTGGATCTCAGTATTTGATTGTCTGTGCAACACTTACAATTGCATATTCTTCAACCCCTAACCCTTTCCAACGCCCGCCAACAATCTCTTAGAACATCATCAGTAATTTTTTTAGCAAACAAAGGTTTTATCTACAGTTCTCTTTTATAATGAATATCATAACTTTTAAATTAAACATAATTTTTATTTTTTTTAATTTTCAGATATAGCCAAATAAACATCTTGTTATAGCCCTTTACCCTCACAGTTTTAATTAATTAAAATAAATTCTAATTACTTACCTGTGTTAGAGAGGCTTTACCCGCTTAAACCCGGATAAACCCTTTCACTCACGGGGCCCATCTATGATAATTTAAACCAATAACCCTATATTATGTAATACGTATAACAAGCTTGTCATGTTGTATATAGAACTAATTATAAACTACAACTAATTATACGCATAATTGACATGTCTCCTTGCATCACCAAATGTAATGTACTGAGGATGAATAAATAAAAAACTATATAATAGATTAAAAGCTGAGTTAAGAGCCAGAGAGAGATTTACAAAGTAACTTCTAAAGATAGATTGTTAGCCGCCAGCCTGGCGCCATTCTCGAGTAACAGAGACACGTGTGACACGTGTATGACCCAATTCTCTTAGTCAGAGCGGTCGTATAAAAAGGCCGCGTAGCAACAGCCAGTTGAGTTCAGTTCAAGGAGTCTTCCGGTCAGCGTCATCCCTTATTGTCTCCAGAGACCAACTCATCGACCATGTAAAACAGTAAGAAACCTTCTCGATCTCCATCTTAGCTTTTGGCTCGCTTATTATCTATTCAAGGAACTTTCTTTCAACTGTGTCTCTTCGTTTTTTGTGTGTGGACATTCCCAAGTTTCCACGACCACGACTGCCTGTACTTTGTGAGAACTGTTAAAGGTCCTACAAGGTGCAGAGAGGCACTGGAAAACTCTCCACCCCTGACTGTCCCTCGCGGTTACTACAGGTTTGACCCTCGGTTGCCACAACTTATAGCGAGAGTCGACGAGGTTCTACAACAGGCCAACCAGAACCTCAACGCAATATTACAGCTAGTCCACCAAACCCCAACCTATTATTACATATATATTGGAATATATTACAACACACACATATATATATATATATAGAAGCAATGGGCGCTTCTCCCGTCAAAATAAAGGTCAAAATCTCTGACGCCATCTATTGACTGTTGCCGCAACTAGCGGCCTCGGGTCGGTGACAAAGCCACAACACCAACTTTGGCAAACTGAGAAGCGTCCACCTAGAGACCATGGTTTCGGGCTAATGGCCCTCGTCAGTCTAGGACGGACTTTATTCCATGGATCCACACGGGATCTAATGGAATCTTCACAATCCACCAAAAATGTGTTTTGCTGGCAATGTGGCTGGGCCAAATCTATGGCTAGAACATAGATGGAAAATATGCCGGGAGTAAATTAATCCATAGAAGCAATGGGCGCTTCTCCCGTCAAAATGAAGGTCAAAATCTGACGCCATATATATATATATATATATATATGTGTGATAAGGTCCAGTCGACTTATCTGTGATGAGGCATCCTGTCGACTCTCGCTATAGGCTGTGGTAACCGAGGGTCAAACCTGTAGTAACCGAGATGGAGAGTCAGGGCGTAAATAGTTTTCCAGTACCTCTCTGCACCTTGTAGGACCTTTAACAGTTCTCACAGAGTACATGCAGTCGTGGTCGAGACAGAGTGGAAAGCTTGGGAATGTCTACACACCAAAAAACGAAGAGACACAGTTGTAGTAGGCAAGTTGCGTGAACAGATAAAAGTCGAGCTAAGAGCAAGATGGAGAAAGAAGGTTTCTTACTGTTTTACATGGTCGATGAGGTGGACCTGGCTACAACCAACAAGGAGACACGCCGACGGTGAAGTGACTATCTATCTAGGTAGGGCTAAAACCGAGGTTTTTTATATACCATTCCCGAGGAGGGGGGGGGGGGTTGGACTTTGAACGTCTGCAGGCATTCTGCCCCTTTGACCTCGATGGCAACGACTTGCCAGGGTTGTTGGATTTCTCTCTCGATTTTAGACGTTTTTAAACTTCTCAATCTTGCTTTAACTCAGCTCTTAATCTATTACATAGTTTTATTTATTCATCCTCAGTGTGTACAAAGTGCATTACATATAGCGATGCAATGACACATATCAATCATGCGTATAATTATTTATAGATGTGTTTCTATATACAATATGACAATCTTGTTATAAGTATTATACAATATAGGGTTGTTGTTTTAAATTGCCATATATATATATTAAAATTATATAAAAATGAAAGATATATTTTCTGCTTGATTTTTGATTATCGTGAGTATTATATATGGAGTTATTTGCTGGTTCTCCTTAGTACTATATGGTATTGGTTATGCAGTCGTGGCAAGAATCTTGAAAGAATAATAGTAAAAATAGTTTTGATAAGAGATTGCTTTAATTGAGCTTTAGAATAAACATAATTTGGTAAAAGTACTGCCTGGCTTAAGGCGAGTAGAATAAGGAAAACAAAAGATTATTTACATAAAGTACAAAGTTTTGAGCCGGCCAACGGGGAAGAGAAAATATATTTTTACGGGCTACTAAAACCGACCAACGGGGAAGAACAACAATGAGTATTTATAGAGAAAGCGCGACCTCTGGCGGTCGATTTAAACAGAGTATTTGTATCCATGAAATATATAATTTCAAATAAAATATTTTAATATAACATTTTAAATAATGCCTTTATATAACATTTCCCCCCTGTGAAAAGAATAATATGGGTACAGAGAAAAGTGATAAAAATATAGTTTAAAAAATGGTAAAATGATTAGAAAGAAAATAACATCATATAAAGAATGAATGATGATAAAACGTTTGGGAGAAAGTGAAAAATAAAAATGTGATATTCCATAATCTTATTGGTTTGTGGTTAACCAATAGAACAGGAAATTACAAAAATGATAATGTGAATAATGATAACAAAAATGTGGTGAAGAGTGAAAATGTGGTTGATTGAAAATTGTGGTGAAGAGTGAAAATTGTGGTAAAGAATGAAAATTGGGGTAAAGAGTGAAAAATGTGGTAAAGGGTGAAAATGTGGCAAAGAGAAAAAAATAAATTGGTGTTCCATCTTCGTATTGGCTTATGGTGAACCAATAGATAAGGAAGATAAATGAGAAAATTGATACATTATAAGAATGAAGAAAGAAAATAAAATGCATGATTATTAAAAGCTAGAGATAAAAGGATGATATCCCTTGATCATATTGGCTTGTTGTGAGCCAATAGATTGGGAAAAACATGAGAAAATGACATTATTAAAAATAAGAAAAATGCATGATATTTACAAAAGTATATAAATGGAAAATGATGAATAACTTTGAAAACAATATGAAAATTACATTAGTAAAAGATAGGTGGAAACATTTGATGATTATAAGAAGAAGGGCATTTGTGAAGAGAAAGAAGTTGGCACAAAGTTTATGTACAAAAAGCAAATGTGAAAACAGGTATGAACATGTGAAGATTTTTAAAAAATAATGGTAGGAATAAAGAATGGGCATTTGAAGAAAAAGAATCAAGGTGGATAATTATAAGAGGTAAAATTTACATATGTTGGTCTCGCTAAATTTACATATTGGCATAAACGCTTTAAGATATTAATTACATATGAAATAAGTAATGGGGGCAAAAATGCAAATTTTAAAAATTAAAACATTATGAAATGAGATTAAATAAGAAAATATCAAATATCAAAAGTTAGGGAATTAAAAATATAAGGAAATATTAAGTTACAAGGTATTGTGGTCATTAACGAAAAAATATATAGTGGAACTATGATAAACAATGTATTAGATAGTTAATTTGTTGTTGTTTTCTTGGCCGACTGTTTTACATATGGTGTTGTGTTAAAAATTGATTTATCTTAAAATGCAAATGTTTAAAGGTAAAACATGGAATGAGAAATATTTAGTAACTAATTAAATAAAGATAAATAAGGTTTAAAAGGATTGAAAGGTGTGATAATATTAAAAGGGCAAAAATAGCTATGGTAAAATTGATATATGAAAATAATATGACAAAAAGGATATATCTAAGCAAATATGCGATTGAAAACTATTGTAAATAATGGGTGATGACTTAAAGTTAAAATGAGGAAAACTACGAAAGATGGTGGATACAAAGTACCTTGGGTTAGATCAGTGTCGGGCAACCGGTGTGCCGTGGCACACTGGTGTGCCGCGAAGAATTCTAGGTGTGCCGCGAACATTTTTGTAGGTATTTAGAACTTTTGGTTAAATTTAAAAATAATGTTTCAAAAAAATATTTTTTTATAATTTTTATTCAATTTTAATATTTTTTTTTCAAAAATTTTCATATAAAAAATGAAATTAAAAAAAAGCAAATTTCATTTTATATAAAACTTATTTTGGTATTATAATTACAACAGTTTGCATAATTTTATATTTCATATAACGTATGTACATAATCTTGACGTACATAACTGGCACGTGCCATTATTAAAAAATAAAAATGCAAATAGGTATGTACCTATTTAAAATCATAAGTTAAAAAAAAAAAACAATCCGCGAAAACAACTTTATTTAATAAAGTTGAATACATACTGCGGGTAAATACCTAATTTTTAAAATAATATGACCAAACTTAACCGTCATTTACAATCTTTGTCACAGCTGTTTATTAATAGAGACTCAAAGCTACAAAGCTTAAAAAAAATAAAACAAAAAAAATTTATAAATTTATTTAAAAAATTTATTCGGAGTTTTCGTCAAAGTATTGCTGTAGTAATTCTTCATTTTTTTTTGCATTATGTAAAACACACACACATTCACACAATAAGTTTTGTACACCGTAAAATCTGTTGGTTAAAAAAGGAAAAAAATATTTTTGTTACGAAATTCTCACTCACTTTTAACTCAAGGTAACTTTATTTAAACATTTTATTATTATATTTGTGTGTTTTTTTTCTAAATTCTCTCAAAACTAGATGGAGAGATTTCTAATTAGAGAAGGTGCCAGTGATAAACAAAATCAAAACGAAAATAAAGAAGATAAGAAAATAGTAAAATCAACTGGAAATAAGAGGAAATACGTTGAAGATTATCTCAAATATGGATTTATACCATCTGTTAATGATCCATCACTGCCGTTTTGCTTAATTTGCCAAAAAACCCTCAGCAACGAAACAATGGTGCCAAGTAAACTACTTCGACATATTGAGACAAATCATCGGGAGCAGATGAACAATCCAATAAGCTACTTTGAAAATATACGATCAAGTTTTCAAAAGCAATCAAAAAAATTCAAGAAATTTATGACCACCTCAGATGAAGCTCAAACAGCTAGTTACATGATAGCTCAACTCATCGCTCGAAAAAAAAAAGGTCACGCGGAAGCAGAGGAAATTATCTTGCCTGCTTTAAAAATTGTGGCTGGATGTAATGTTAACGAATGATGCTATGGAGAAGGTTACGAAAATTCCACTATCATCAAAAACTATTGCGAGAAGAATTGAAGATATGTCAGAAGATATTGAGTTGCAAATAAAACAATCTTTTAATGATTCATCAACAAATGGGCTATACAGCTTGATGAAACCACAGATATTAGTAATAAAGCTCAATTGCTGGCATTTTTGAGGTTCGTCGATACAGGAAAAATTGTGAATAACTACTTTTTTTGTAAAGAATTAAAACAAAGAACGACTGGTGCGGTCATTTTTGAATTAGTTGATGAAAATGTTATGAAGTATAACTTGAGATGGGAAAATTGTGTTAGCGTCTGTACGGATGGAGCTCCAGCTATGAAAGGTTCAAGAAAGGGATTGATAGCACATGTTATAAAAAAATCCAAATATCAAATTTGTTCACTGTATGATTCATAGAGAAATGTTAGTGTCAAAGCGGTTCCTCCCATCCTTGTCACAACTCTAGATGAAGTTGTCAAAGTAGTCAATTACATCAAATCAAATGCTCTTCGATCGAGAATTTTTTCAACATTTTGTGAAGCAATGGATTCCGATTATAAAAATTTATTGTTTCATACTGAAGTCAGATGGTTGTCGAAAGGCAAAATTTTAAATCGATTTATTTCAATGAAAAATGAAATAATGGCATTCATTGATAACGAAGAGATTAATTTTCCTTTCATGATGAGTGATGTTTGGTGGTTACGAGTTTCATTTTTGGGTGATATTTTCGACAAATTAAACAGCCTTAATTTAAATTTGCAAGGTGCTCAGGAGAACATTATCACTATCTCCACCAAGTTGAAAGCGTTTAAGGAAAAACTCAGCTTATGGAATTTAAACATTGTTAAAGAAAACTTTGCATCTTTTCCGATGGTTCAAGAGAATCCATCAAAATCTATTATCAAAAAAGAAGTCGAAGAAATTTTGACATTACTATCCGCTTCTTTTGATAAATATTTTCCTTACTTGGACGTTGAAAAGATGGAATGGGTAGTTAACCCATTTATGCACTGTGAAATTCAACATCTGGAAGAAGAAATGCAAGAAAACTTAATTGATTTAAAAAACGATTTAGTTTTCAAAAGACTATTCACTGAAAAGGAGCTATCTGAGTTTTGGTTGTGCTTAAACTCCAAATTTCCTAAACTTAGTAATGCGGCCATCGAATCATTGTTGCCATTTGGAAGTTCCTACCTGTGTGAGCAAGGTTTTTCAACACTCACAGAAATGAAGTCTAAGAAGTGCGAAAGACTTCAAATGATAGATGAGGAGATGCGCGTTTGTCTTTCACAAGTAGATCCCCGTATTGATTTGATATGCTCTCAAAAACAATCGCAATGCTCGCATTGATTATGTTAATTTAATATTGAAAATTAATAAAATGTGATATATATGTTTAAAATTTTACTAGTATTTATTGTTGTATTTTAATTAACTACGAGGAAATTTATAGTGAGAACCACAGGTGCGCCGCGAAAAAAATAAATTAAGCTTAGTGCGCCGCAACTCGAAAAAGGTTGCCCGACACTGGGTTAGATGATGCTGGCTGGAGTTGGCTGTAGATGACTGGTGTTGCAGATGTTGGGTGGAGTTGATTTCCGGAGATGGTTGTATGGAAGAAGACTGCTTGTAGCTAGAAACTGCTGGAGATGGAGATATCCGGAGTTGTCTGGTGTTAACTGGAGTTGTTTGCTGGTTGCGTTGGAGCGGATGATGACTGGAGATGGAAGGGAGAAGGATTAGTTTGTTTAAGGATTTGCATACTTGATAATAATTTTTATCTTGGTATTTTGAAAAAACAGGTAAATATCCTGTCGACTTATATTATATAAAAATGAAATATATTTTCTGCTTGATTTTTGATTATCGTGAGTATTATATATGGAGTTATTTGCTGGTTCTCCTTAGTACTATATGGTATTGGTTATGCAGTCGTGGCAAGAATCTTGAAAGAATAATAGTAAAAATAGTTTTGATAAGAGATTGCTTTAATTGAGCTTTAGAATAAACATAATTTGGTAAAATACTGCCTGGCTTAAGGCGAGTAGAATAAGGAAAACAAAAGATTATTTACATAATGTACAAAGTTTTGAGCCGGCCAACGGGGAAGAGAAAATATGTTTTTACGGGCTACTAAAACCGACCAACGGGGAAGAACAACAATGAGTATTTATAGAGAAAGCGCGACCTCTGGCGGTCGATTTAAACAGAGTATTTGTATCCATGAAATATATAATTTCAAATAAAATATTTTAATATAACATTTTAAATAACACCTTTATATAACATATATATAAAGTGAAATGAAATTGACAAAACTCTTTTCCTTTTCCATTTTATTTTCGTCTAAATTTCTACAATATTTAATTTATAAAGGACGATGGAATTTCGAAAATATTTGCCATAAAGCGGAGCAGCGGAAGATCCATGTTTTTATGGCGGTGAATAAACAAAAGATTCAAGACATCTGTTGTTGGAGTGCACATATTTTGATAAGTATCAAAGTCGGACGTTAATATTTAAATATCAGTATAATTTGTGAAAACACTAAGGAAAAATATATAAAAATATATTTTATAAATATATTTTTACGTTCTTACTGGCTTTAGAATTTCAAGCCTTTAATTCTTCTGATTTACTAGACCCTTGGTCAACACACGTGTATACGAAATACTTCATTAGTCCATCAAAATGGAGCGTCTGAAGCTCCAAGAGGCGATGTGATGTGGAAACTCAGGAAAACTAGTTTATAGCACTATAACTGCCCAGCTCTCTCCCTCGATTCCCAACTCCCCTTTTCGGCCTATATCAGCACGGTCGTTTTCGACCAACCCGAGATGGACTTGGCAGATTATTTATTATATAATAAAGGAGAAAAAACATATGACAATGTACAAAAATTCACTGAAATTAAATATTTGTCAAAGATAATTTGACCTGATATCTGTATAGTGACGCAAATATCCCGAGTCGGAATTTCTCGCCTTTTGAACAAAATAAATATAAGTAACGTTATATATAAAATTTGAGATGTTGTGATAGAAAATGTTGAGTTATGTTATACTAAGCTCCTTTCATATAAATTGAGATAATCTGTATTTAATATATATGTATATTTGTAGAGTGTGTAAAGTCGATTTGTAGAATAAGGTAGAAAGGAATTAACCGGAATAAATGGGCATTAATAAAATGTGAAAATAGGCTCAACACACAGTCTCTCTGAATGTACGCTGCATTGTCATTTGTTCCAAGTGGCTTTTAAAAGCAACACACACAGAGAGTACCCAGAGTAAATCTAAGATATTAATGTATTCGCCTTTTGGATAGAATTCAGGACTATGACCCTGCTACAAGATTATCTTCACGCAGAGGTAAACTTTTTTTTGAGCAATAATATTTTTAACAGTTTCAAAAGCCGAGTAACCAAAGGGCTTACAAGGTCTAGATTACGACTAGTTCAAAAATCTATTAAAACTATATAGTGTTGAAATTGAAAATATTTTACAAATTCTATATCTTCCAAAATGTTTTCAAATAACATTTATTTACAAAGGTCACTCGGAAAGTAAACTCCAATAACTTTATATACTCCTAGGAAAATATTTCCATCGCAGTTGAGCACTGTTGCCACTAGAGAACCTTGATAAATTTAAATAATTTTTGGGCCATGATAAATTGGCACTCTCCTCAGAAAATATATTCAGAAATATATTTTATATGAAAAATAATATATATTCCGTAAAGGATTTGAATATTAAAATAAGCTTTCAGGGATCAGAAGCTATGAAAATGTACAATTAGTTATTTATAAATAAATTAGAAAGATGGCCAAGTACGGATTGACATTAAATATTGATCCCAGAAGGTGAATTGTGTGAACTTGAATAGTCAATTCCTATCAACGGATAAATAACTTCATATTACGCTATGGGGTACCTCGGGTTTTCGTCGGCTCTAAGGATACTTGCAATTCACGGAATTGTAGGGGAAAATAGACCATGTTATTTAAAAGTGGCTCTGTATATAAACAAATGACAAATTAAAATCCTTAACGGTATCAAACGATTTATGAAGACAATTTCAGGGTTCAACACAAGTGGAAAAAACGGCTTCCTTAGAGTGCAGTTGATCCTTCCGCTTTTTATTATACAAATTTAACCATGATAAATTATTCTAAAAGTGAAAGATTCAAGCAAGAGAACTAAGCAGAGAGTTGATAATTTTCAAATTTAATCGAAGGTGTCAATTTTTAAAAAGTTTTAAAGTTTTTTTCGATTTATGAAATATAAGGATGATTCATTGTATAGAATCTAGAGGAATTATTTGAATATCGTACGTATCATTAAATATTCACGTTTTAAAATGCCTTTGTAAATTCCAAAACGTTTTTAGTTACAGGGTGATCCAAAAGTCCCGCACAACTTTAAAAATTAATAACTCCGCGAATATTTGTGCTAGAGCAATGCGGTAAACACCATTGTGTTCAGGATACAATATATTTTTGTGGCAAATAATGAAAATTTCGAAATTTATTTTAGTTACAACTTTATTCGCTAGATGGCGCTCTACCAGAATCAGAGATTGAGCGGCCAAATTGTTTGATAAATTGAAAAATATAACTGATCGACACGTATTTTTCCTTTTTGAATACCAGGAAAGAACCCTAATAATATCAAATGATAAATTAATAAAACACCATTTCGCCAAAGGTTATAAGAATTGGCTGACGATTTTTAAATACAATCTGAGATATGTAAAATAGGTATATGCAAATTAAAACATGTTGCAAAAAAATATTTATATTTTAGATGGAGTTTTGTGAAATAGATTGAATGCTTGAAAAACACTGCTGATATCAATACACGATTTTTGAAATGTTAATATAGTAACAAAAATTATGATGGCACTATTAATAGGATTTCTTGCTATAAGGTATGTGTAGTTTCTTGACTGATTGGCGACACTTGACTAACTGGATATTTGTCATGATCCAAAAATGAAATATAGAGGGGGGTGACAAAATCTATTTGTTTTTACTTTTACCAAATATCCTATGGGTTTGTCAAATGTTATCATTGTTTATTATACTGAACATAATTTTGAAAATGTATCCACTAAAAAATCATTTTTAAATCGACCTTTTGCCTTGAAAAACGTGGTAATAAAATCATTTTGTATTTTTTTTTTTGCGCAAATTTTCTAAAGTTGGGAGGGGGGGTACGGAGAATATTCCTTATGCTATTTCTTCTAATGAGCGAAAAGCGATAAACTAAACATAAGGGGTAAAATTGTGTATACCAGTGTTATTCGAGAAGTTATAACACTTTGGCCTGCACGACATAATATAAGATGTGGGCAAATGACAAACAAAAAAATTACTGTTCACAGAAAAAAAAGAGTCAAGATGTGAGGACAGCATTTATTATTCCCATAACCCAAAACAAAGAGCTGCAAAATATAACACATGAGGTAACTGCCTTCTCTCTTGTATTAGGTCACAATCCTTGCTCAATTTGGCGCCCTTCATTCTCAAACACCGCCTGCAGACGATAGATGACAGAATGGTCACAATTAAATATTTGAAATTTATAAAACGTGCCATCTGATAGAAGCCTTCAACATGGCCAATGTGGTAGGCCGGCATCGATAAAAACACTACTTAATGTACCCCCATAACCGAAATTGTAAGGCGTCAAGTCTGGTGATATTGGAGGCCACTGGTATATAAAGTGGCGACTTATCCTACGATTTTCACCGAACGTATCTTTCAGCAATTGTTTGGCACCGCGGGAGATATGAGGAGGTCCACCATTTTGCATGAATGTTATTTCGCTTAATACTAGTCTGTCCTGCAATACGGGAATAAACTTTTCTCTCAAAAGTTGAACATAACGTTCACCAGTTACAAAAACGCTTTTAAAAGTTCTTCTATTGATTTTTTCAAAGAAAAATAGCTCAATAATAAAAGAAGAAGTGAACCCACCCAAAACTGTAACTCTGGGCTGATGAAGTGGCATTTCTGTAAAATTCCTAGGGTTTTCTGTTGCCAAAATGAGGCAGTTTTGAATGTTAAATTCTCCCTTTAGATAAAAGTGAGCATCATCTGTTCTTAGAACATTTGACAGACAGTTTTCATCAATATCAATTTGCTGGAAAACCCACGCAGCGAATTCTTGACGCTTCTCAAAATCGCTGACTTTCAACTCGTGAAAACTTTGAATTTTGTTAGGGTATTTTTAAAGAAAAATTCTAAATGTGTGTTCTCTCCAAACTGTTCCATACGAAATCCCCGTTTGTCGAGAAACTTGTCTAGCACTTACTTCTCCATACGTGGATAACGTTTCAATAGCTTCAGCATTCTGCAAAACCGTAACAGCTACTGACTTGCATGCCGATGGTCTTCCACTCCGAGGTTTTGCTTCCAGAGATCCAGTTTCCTCAAAACCTTTAATCATTCGCCTTAGAGAGTAGCAACGCATTGGCCCTTTACCTCTTCGAATATCTTTAAAGGAACGAAACGCTCGTAAAGCTTCAGTGGCAGATTCTGAATCACAATTTAAAAAATTCACCAAGAGTGCTTTATCCTGTAGTGACGGCATTCCAGGGGGAAGGGGAGAAGTCCGACCACACCTCCTTGCGGTCCCCCCTGGACCCTTGGAATATTTGACCAAATTCTGGTTCGTTTCCAAGGTGACTAACGTTGCAACGGCACCCATTTTCAAATAAAGAGCAAAACTGATATCTCCAGTAATGCTACCGCGTCCGGGGTAACCGCCGCGTCAGGAGCTGCAGCTCGAGCTCATGATGAGAAATCTACTACGAGGACACAATTCAATCTACTACAACTCAATATAAATGGTACCCAGAGGAAAATAAAGAGATGACTTGTCTTCTCTGTGACAACAATGTGCATATTGCTTGTCTTCAGGAGACAAAATTGAATCCGAATCTGAGATTCAATATCAAAGGTTATACAAAACTGCGAAAGGGCAGACCGGGAAAATTTGGAGGAGGACTTGCCGTTTTGATTAAAACTCTAGAAATTAAATTTAAGGAAATCGCCTATAATCAGAATAAGCCTACAGAAAGCACAACAGAAGCTCAGGCAATAGAAATCTATCTTACAGATAAAACAATTCCAATCATAAATGTTTATCACCACGATAATACTAGCATCAATACAGGCCTGATAGAGACATTAAGTGAAGCGTCTTCGGATATCGCAATCATACTTGGTGATTTTAACGCCGAAAGACCAACTTGGGGATCACCTGTCCAGGATAACAAAGGTCAGCAGGTTGAGGAAATGCTAACCGACCTCGACCTTACACCGTTAAATAACGAAATGGACTTGGATAGAAGTCCACAGGCACAGAATCGACAATAGACATCACAGCGATAAATTACAACATCGCACCCACAACACAATGGAAAATTCTGAAAAGTGCAATCAGTGACCACAGACCAATTTTAACAACCCTAAAATTCAAAATTGAGAATGTCCAACAGAATAAAAGAACACTGGAAAAAAAATCACAGTAAAGCTTGAATAACTGTGCAACGAAGAATTAAATCACAGAATGATTGACCAAAAATTGGAAAAATTCTCTTCGAACATATCCAAAGCTGCAAAAGTATCGATACCAAGAGGTAGACGTAAAGACCTATGAATACCTTACTGGAAGGACCACAATATCGAGGCAATGATTGCAGAGAGAGACAATATCAATGAACTTCTTAAAACAAATAAAACAGAAGAAATCATAAATGAACTCATTGAAATTAGTCACAAATTAGAACAAGAAATACCGATCTACATCTACAGAGCCAGTAAAAATCTGAGGAAAACGGCGTCTACGAAAGTATAACAACTACATCTTTTAAACTATCTGGATCAAGAAAACAAAAGAGTAGAAAAGATCAGCATGACAAGTTCAAAGTTAATAGTACCTTTTAGATGCTATAGCCCAGTGAAGAACACTTCGATCTTTTTGTACAAAAATTTGAGGCTTTCTTTTTGGCATCTGAAGGAGGAGATTAAAGTGCTGATTTTTACCTCGCTACCAGATTCTGAAACTTTGAAGCTGAGAAACGAGACATTTACTTCCTGGTCTAATGAAAGATCAACCCTATGATACTATCATTCAAAGAATTATGCTGCATTTGGATCCAAAGAAGAAAGTTATACCACAGCTATGCAGATTTTTGAAGAGAATTCAACAGGAAAGAGAATCAATTTCGGAATATCTTAGAGAATTGAAACATTTAGTAATAAATTGTAATTTCGGTGATATGCTGGGAACCATGTTGCGAGACCGTTTTGTGGCTGGAATCAAGTTGGAAAGCCTGCAAAATAAGCTACTACAAAAGGACGACGATGTCACCTTGGATAAATTTTTGCAGTGGCGATCTCGTTCGAACTGGCGGAGATAAATACAAGAGAATTACAAGTTAAATTAGTGGCCAAGATATCCCCTGTGAATGGAAAAGATAAAAAGGGAGAGTGCAATAATAGTATGGTGCAGCATAGGCCTTTCAGGCAAAGGGGAGAAAAAATGTTTTATAGATGTGGTGAAAGACATTCACACGTGGCTTCTGTTTGGCCTCATAGAACAAAGACTTGTTTTAAAATGTAAAAAACTGGGTCATTTAAGTAGGGTCTGCAAATCTGGTAAAAAATATGGGGATGTAAGTTTGTACAAGAGGACTCTATATATTATGTACAGGGCGAAACTGATGCCACAATAAATTTAACAGTAGATGCATATTCTTTGTGCTTTACAATAGATACAGGAGGTCCAGTTACGTTAATACCTAAAGATATCTATAAGATTTATTGGCAAGGTAAAAAATTATTTCCAACAAATTTAAGATTAAAATCCTTTTGTGGTAAATCAATAGAGATTATAGGGCAAAGAAATGTTTTTGTAAAAGAAGCCAACCAATATTTACGATTAATAGTTGTAAATGAAAATTCCAGGTGATTTTGTTAGAAAGAGAATGGCTTAAACAGTTAAAACCTTAAATAATGAATCTAATAGAAATAGTTTGATTGATAGATATGCAGATTTGTTTAACAAAGATTCGGGCTGTCTAAAGGATGTTAGAATAAATTTTAATTTAAAAAAGGATGTGACTCCTGTGTTTTGTAAGGCCAGAAGTTTACCTTTCTCTCTAAAAAACAAAGTAGAGAATGAAATTGATCGTTTAGTGAATTCTTACATTTTATAACCTATAGTTCATGCATATTGGACCGCTCCAATAGTACCAGTATTAAAAAAGGATCGTAGTGTGAGGATATGTGGTGATTTTAGATGTACAGCTAATAAAGCAATAGAATTAGATAGGTATCCCATTCCATCGATCGATGAGATCTTTTCAAAATTATCTACAAGCACCGTACTTTCAACTCTAGACGTATCACAGGCTTATTTACAAGTAATGTTAGCGGAAGAAGCCAAAGCTGTTGTTGATATAAACACAGCAAAGAGGTTGTTTTCTTATAAAAGACTACCATATGGCGTAGCGGTAGCACCAAATAAATTTCAGAGGATTATTGAAGGTCTATTTGCTGATTTGCCAGGTGTGGCCTGCTACATAGATGATATTTTGGTTGCAGGAAAAGACTTTGAAGATCATGAACAAAAGTTGGATCCAGTGTTTAGATGATTGCTAGAAAAAGGTTTAAAGTTAAACAGATATAAATGTAAATTTAAAAAGAAATCGGTGGAATATTTATGGTTTAAAATGGATAAATATGGACTGCATTCCTTAGAAAATAAAATTAAAGCAGTGATAGAGGCGCTGAACCTAAAGAATGTTTCGCAATTAAGATCTTTCATAGGACTCTTAATTTATTATTATAGATTCATAAAGAATATATCAAACATTTTAGCGCTATTCTATCAACTTTTGAATAAAAATTGTAGATTGAATTTTGTGCGAAAGAATATCGAATGTTATTTTAAAAATGTAAATCATTATTAATGGACTATGGACTATTATGGACTAGGCGTAATTCTGAGTCATAGAAATGATAGAAAGGAAGAATTCCCTATAGCTTTTGCTTCTAGAACATTAACTGAAGCGGAAAAACGTTTATCTTAACTAGAAAAGAAAGCGTTGAGCATAACTTATGGCGTTGAGAAATTCAGACAATACTTACTGGGACGAAAATTTGTATTGGTCACAGACAACCGACCCTTAATTCATATATTTTCACCTCAGAAACCAATTCCCATATGTGCATCATCCAGAATTAAAAGATGGTCCTTGAAATTAGCTGCATTTAATTATAGTGTGGAAATTCCAAAAACTAGTGATAATTCCAATGTTGACGCATTGCCACGTCTTCCTTTAGAATCGAGTGTCAGGGAGTCTCTTGATGAAGACCAGGTACTTCTTCTCAGAAAGTTGAATGAGGTACCGTTCTCTTTCATGGAGGTGGCATATAAGACGTCCCAAGATAAAATATTGTCTTTAGTATTAAGGAATGTTAGAGAAGGCAACTGTGTGTGTGTGTGGAAATTCACAAGGGTACCGAGGGAAAATCCACTAGCTCCTCATCATAAGATCAATGAGGAATTAAGTTTGGAGTTTGGTTGTCTTCAATGGCGTGAAAGAGTGGTAATTCCCCAAAAATTAAGATCTTTAAAATTAAATGACTTGCATGGAATACACATGGGGATTGTTAAAATGAAGATGATTGCCAGATGGTATTTTCAGGTGGCCAGGCATAGACAGTAACATCGAGGAGTTAACTAGAGAATGTAGAGTATGCCAAGAATCGGCAAGCATCCCACCGGCTACCATCTCGGAATGGACCTGGCCCGAAAAACCGTGGCATCGACTTCATCTTGATCTAGCGGGTCCGTTCATGGGAAGGATGTTTTTGGTTCTCGTGGACGCATACTCAAAGTGGATAGAAATTTTTATCAAATATATTACCAGCAAAACGATTATAAATCATCTTAGAGAAATTTTTGCCAGATTTGGATTGCCCAAATTTTTGGTTACAGATAACGGAAGACAGTTTGTCTCCGGTGAATTCGAGAAATTTACCAAAATGAATGGTATATGGCACACTAAGACCAGTCCGTATAATCCTAGTACAAATGGTTTAGCTGAGAGATATGTAAGATAGTTTAAAAACCTTTTGAGAAAGAATAATGGGAAGGATGATTTAGAGACGAATCTACAAAGATTCTTATTTGCTCATAGAGCATTCCCCCAAACTGTAATAAAGGAATTCCCCTGCGGAACTGCTAATGAAGAGAAGTTTAAGATCAAAATTCTCGAATTTAATACCAAGATGGGAAATCCGTGAGAGGTATTTCATGAGGCCGTAAGAAGGCAGGAGCAGTTTACTACAGGTTGCGAGGTTTTATTTCCGAAACTATGCAACTGGACCTAAACGGTAAAAAGGTACCATTTTGAAATTATTGAGCTACCGTCACTACCTTACAAGTTGCGAGGGCCTCGTGTATAAGAGGCATATCAATCAATTGCGACCTGTGAGAAAGAAACAAGTGGAGTCAAGAAATTTGATACTTCCTCGAACATCAGGAGAGAAGCCTGTAGGTGGAAGTCAGAAAGAAAGTGAAGAGGAGGTTCCAGAGGTTACATCAGGAAACAAGGAGGAGACTGCTTCTGTGCACGTACCTTCTTGCACTCCTAGACCGGGGCCTGCCGCTGTGCACGTGACCTCTTGCACTCCTAAACCGGAGCCTGCCGCTGTGCAAGTGCCCGTCCTCAGTCATAGACCTCAGAGAGCCAGGAAACTCCCAGACCGACTGGAATATTATTAAGGGGGGAGATGTGTTGTGTATGTAAATAGATGAAGATTATTTGCATTCTTTAAAGTCTCATTATGTAAGAGTATATGTGTATATAAATTGGACATTTTTTGTTGGCCAAACGAAAAGAATAAGAGCTAAAAATAATCGTAGTCAAGTTTGAGTTGTTGTATATCTAATTACGACACAACCTTAACAACATCCATCCTTACCTCACTGAAGACACAAAAGTTGCCTGTTATGCAGATTATATAGCCATATGGCACACAAGTAGCAGTATAGAAATATCAGAAAAATACTGAACACATCAATGAGAAGACTGGAGAAGTGGGCAATGAAACTCAAAATGACCATAAACCCAATAAACACAAACCTATAGGTTTCCTTCACTGACAGGGAAAAAATGCATGAATTTAACTCCAAAATATGCATGAACAACCATATAATTGATAAAATTAGATATCCAAAATACCTAGGTGTGTTACTTGATGAGGAATTGCGATTTACAGAACACATAATTAGCACCTCAAATAGAGCTACCAGAAACCTAAACATTATGAGAAGGCTATGTGAAAAACAAATTGGGGAGCAAAACCCAAAATTCTCAGAACAACATATATCACCTTAATAAGGCCAATAATGGAATATGCAACACCTGTCTGGCCTCCCTCAAGTTCATCACTAAAAAGAAGACTAGACAGTGTTCAAGCAAAAGCGGCAAAATAATCACTGGTTCTGTTTCAAATACCAACAATGAGAAAATTCAGAGAGAATGTGGTCTAGACCTACTTGAAAGCAGAAGACAATTAAAAACAATAAAATTCACCAATAGCTTAAAAACTAAAGAAACCGAACACATATACCATAGAACCTATTTAAACTGGACACAAAAAGAAAGGCTCAAAAGATCTTCAGCACTTCAGTACGACAACAATATTAGAAAGGGTATAAATATGAAACATAATGAATTTCAAATTCGAGAATAACAATATTTCCCACCCCATTTCCATCAAATGCAATCATCAATCTTAACCTGATCGAACCCTGCAAAAAAAAAGATAACAAAAAGATACTTAAAAAGAAAGTACTTGACACAATTGGTTAATGCGATCAGATAAATATTTTAACAGCATATACAGATGGATCATCAGACCTTACCATAAGTAATGGAGGGGCTGCAATTAACATAATATTGCAAGATTGAACATACATCAAAATCAAAGAAGGAGCAAGAAAGATTTCGTCAATCTTCACTTGTGAACTGACAGCTATCTGGAAAGCTCTTGATGTATGCCTTAACCAACCATCCCTGCATCAAGCAGAAGGAATTATAATATACACCGACTTCATATCCGATCTAGAAGCAATTCAGAAGGGCAATACTAAAATCACACAGAAAATACACTCGTTGCTTACTCAACTGATATCATTGGAGAATAACTGCATTCTACAATGGATTCCTGCCAGTGTTTGGATAGGGGGTAATGAAATGGCAGTTAAATTTGCAAAGGAAGCCATAATGTTGAGCCAAAGGAAAGAACAAATGTCATTATTTGACGCTAATGCTTTTTCAAAATACAATATAATTGAACAAAAAATAAGAAAAGATCAAAATGTGAAATAAACTCCGAGAGAAAAATGACAAAACTATAACAAGATTTAGAACAAAACATTATAAAGGAATGACAATGCATCCAGATGGCACAAGAACTATAGAAAATGCAACAACTGTCCGTATGTGGAACTAACACCTACCCACATATTCTCATGCCCGCAGCCTTGCAGAAAATTGACATAGACCCAGAGCAGCTGCCTTACACACCCAAGATAGTGGAGAATGCTGCTGCTGCTGTGATAGAGATGCATGGAGACATCTGAGGCTCTTTATTGGACACGACAAAAACAACAACGACATTCCAGAGTAAAATAAATCATCAGAGATAGATAAATATTTTTCAAATGAATTAAAATAAATATAATCGATACTGAGAGAGATTTGAATTTAAAAAATTAGAAAAATATTATTTTAGAAATTTAAATCGCAGAGAGGATTCCAGCAAACAACATTTAAAATATCAGTTTTTTTTGCTACATGTTTTAATTTGCATATACCTATTTTACATATCTCAGATTGTATTTAAAAATCGTTAACCATTTCTTCTAACTTTTGGCAAAATGGTGTTTTATTAATATCTATATAGATAATACCGTAACAGAGTTTTCCATTGTAAAGTCCTGAGCTATCTCCTCCGAAGATTCTGAACTACACATAACAATCTATATACCAAAATTTTCGTTATTTTTTTCTTCGTGTCATAGGCCTGTTTTTATTTTCCTAATGTTAACAGTTATTTTTATTTTTTAATTTAATCTATTTTACAATCGTAGATTTTTTGCATTTATCATCATCAATCATTTGTTTTGAAATTCCGTAGAAAGTGTTTTGAAATAATATATATATCTGATTAATTTGATTATGTAAGTACTTTGTTATAGTTTTTCATTTAAATATATACATTTTTCGATTTGTGGATTGAATTATTACTTTATTCTATAATAATTATCTTTTATAACTGTTTGTTATGGTTTTTCATTTGAATTTAGCTCCATTTTTGTCTTATTTCTTCTGTATATTAAAAAAAATATTGAAACTTAGTTTTTCATTTAAATATATACATTTTTCTATTTGTAGATTGAATTATTATTACTTTATTCTATAATAATTATCTTTTATAACTGTTTGTTATAGTTTTTCATTTGAATTTAGCTCCATTTTTGTGTCTTATTTCTTCTGTATATTGAAAAAAATATTAAAACTTAGAATTAAGCTTTGCTTTTTCATATACATGTTTGTTACACATTTAGCAATATATATACCAAAATATTTTTTTGGATACTTAACTCTTTTAGTGAATTTTTGTCAGGGGGGCTGCAAAAGTGCCTTACTTATTTTGGAATATTTAACTTTTTTGGTGAATTTTTGTCAGGGAAGCTATGGACTGCCATAATCATTCAATATGTTGATGTTCTTCTCATAAAAAAAATATTTGGGTTTAGAATTGCGCTTTGCTTTTTTATATACATATTATTTGCACATTTCTTTTTTCATCAATTGTTTCCTCACTTACTTGGGATTTTCTTTTTATGCCTGTCCTGGTTTTTCTACATTTTTGCACTGTGCAATTTAATATGTTGTTTATATTGAGATCTTTTACATTAAATTTATTTTAACATGTATTTGCTCAACTTGGTTTTTAGTTTAGCTTTTTTTTTTCAGCGGCTTCTGTATCATGCCTCGCAGAGGCCGTGGAAGACTCGCTTATAGGACTCGCCACGGGAACAACGCCCCTAATCCTATTTCTCCTGTTCCCACTGAATATATTATTGGGGGCCTTGATATAGTCTGCCCTTACTGCTCAGCCCTTCATTTCCCGGGCGAAACTGTTGGTAGCTCCTGCTGCCACAAAGGGAAAGTTATTCTTCCTACTTTGTCCTCCTTTCCATATGAAATGATGGAATTGATGACTTCAAACAGTGTGGAGGCTAAGTACTTCCAGACCAACATTCGGAGCTACAACAGCTCTTTGGCATTTGCCTCCATGGGTGCGCAGGTTGATGTCTTTTCTGGACAGGGGCCTTTTTGTTATAGAATCCATGGACAGATCTATCATTTGACTGGGCCCCTTCATCCTCATGGAAACAGAGCCCCGTCTTATGCCCAACTTTATATTTTGGATTCTGAGGCTGCGAATAATACACGCATTGCAGCATCTAGGCCTTTGGAATGCCATCCTGGTATATTGACTCTTTTGGATTCTGTGCTTAGGCGTGTGAATCCGTATACTTCTGCTTATAGGCAGATGCACCAGGTGGAACTAGCTGAGGAACACCGGGCTCGCATTGAGAACCGGCAAATGTGTCAGGTTCAGATGCTCATCCGGCAAAATCATTGTAGAGATCTTCGCCGATATAATGCCCCAAGTGTAAGTGAAGTTGCGGCCATTTTTGTTGATCAAGATGGCCATGTACCTTCTAACAGAGATATTGCTGTTTTTCCGCATGATTGTGGTTTAGTGCGTATTTATCCACTTAATCCTAACTGTGACCCAATGACATACCCTCTTTTATTTCCTGCCGGTGATCCTGGTTGGGCAATAGGAATCTTACATGAAGAAAACATGCGCACAAGCACTAGAAACCATGTTACCATGCTTCAGTTCTATAGTTATAGGTTGGCCATCAGACCTGGCTTTTCGCCCATTCACTATGGCAGGAGACTATTTCAGCAATATGTTGTTGATGCCTATGTTAAAACAGAGGGCAATCGCCTGAACTATATTCGCCAAAATCAGTCCCTGCTTAGGGTGGAGTTATATCAAGGTCTGCTGGATTATATCCATGAGCAGGAACATTCTCGGGGTGTGCGAATAGGCCGTATTTTTATTCTTCCATCTTCCTTTCCTGGGAGTTCCCGGGCCATGCAACAAAACTATCAGGATGCAATGGCCATTGTTAGAAAGTTTGGAAGACCTGACCTATTCGTGACATTTACCTGTAACCCACGTTGGACTGACATTGTTGAAAATCTTCTTCCTAACCAGAATCCTTCTGATAGACCGGATCTGGTGGCTAGAGTTTTCAATCTCAAGTTACAACAATTACTGCACGAGATTGTTAGTCAGCATGTATTGGGAGTGGTCATTGCTCGGGTGCATGTTGTTGAGTTCCAAAAACGCGGTTTACCGCATGCCCACATGCTGTTTATGCTTAGAGAAGAAGACAAGCCTAGAGACAGGGATGCCATTGACATGTTGGTTTGTGCAGAAATTCCTAGCCCTACTATGCAGGTTCAGCTGTATGACATGGTTCGTAAACATATGATCCATGGTCCTTGTGGAAACTTCAATCTTCACTCACCATGCATGTCTGATGGCAAGTGTACTAAAGACTTCCCTAAATCATTCCTGCAGCTGACTGAGGCTAACAGTAATGGCTATCCTCGCTACAGACGTCGAGATGACGGCCAGACATTAGTTGTGGGCACTCACGAGGTGGATAACCGCTGGGTTGTTCCCTATAACCCCTATCTGCTGGTTAGGTTCAATGCTCACATTAATGTGGAGGTCTGTGCCTCTGTGAAAAGTGTCAAATATCTTTTCAAGTATGTATATAAGGGACACGACAGGGCTAAGGTGGAAGTGTCTGTTGGAGAATTAGATATGGAAAGCAGGGCACATGATGAAATCAAAAACTTTCTTGACGCTCGGTATGTAAGTGCTCCTGAGGCAATGTGGCGAATGTTTGAATATCGCTTGCATGCTCACTCGCATACCATATGCCGCTTAGCTGTTCATCTACCTAATTTTCAATCTGTCTATTTTGTTGAAGGTAGTGAAGAACAGGCTCTTGAAAATGCCTCACGCAGACGCACAACTCTGACTGCCTGGTTTCAGCTCAATTGTGTTAATGTATCCGCAAGATCACTTTTATATGGAGACATACCTTCCGCTTATGTTTTCAGGCAGAATCAATGGAGTGCTAGAGTTCGGGGTGGGGCTTTGTGCATTGGACGTATGTGTTCAGTGAATCCTAAAGATTCTGAGCGTTACCACCTCCGGCTTCTACTATTACATGTTGCAGGTGCTCAGAGTTTTGAAGATTTGCGAACTGTGGATGATATTGTTTGCTCCACTTTTAAAGAGGCTGCCCAGCGCCGTGGATTATTGGCTGATGATTCTGAATGGGATGCATGCTTAGCTGAGGCGGCTTTGTTCCAAATGCCTTGTCAACTGCGGCAGCTCTTTGCGACAATTCTCATCTACAATAATCCTACCGACCCTGTATCACTGTGGACCAAATACAAGGGGTATCTTAGTGAGGACTTTTCTCGTGCAACATCTGACGCAGCTGCTGAACAGATGACTCTCAGAGAGCTTGAATTCCAGCTGAGAGAAAATCGCCTCAGTTGCCACCATTATGGACTTCCTGCACCCCTAACCCCACTTCTTGATTCAGGAGAGGATCACCTTGATGTTAATGCAGAGCTGCAAATTGGGACAGAAATGTATAGGTCCCTTACACCAGATCAAAAGTCAATTGTTGACACAATTGTTGATTCCCTCAATGTAAATCCACGTTGCTTTTTTATTGATGGGCCTGGTGGTACGGGCAAGACTTATGTTTATAACACCCTAATTCATTGTGTTAGAGCCGTTGGAAAAATTGTCATTCCGCTGGCCTCCACTGGAATAGCGGCTACCCTTTTGTCAGGTGGCCAGACTGTCCATTCCAGGTTTAAGCTGCCGATTCCCTTGCTTGAGAATTCTGTAGCTGCGATCTCGGCCAATAGTTCTGAGGCTGAGCTTATTCGTAGATCATCCTTAATTATTTGGGATGAGGCTCCTATGGCCCACTACAGAGCACTTGAAATTGTGGATCGTCTCCTAAAGGACATTATGCATTGTGACCTTGCTTTTGGCGGAAAGGTTGTTGTTCTTGGAGGTGACTTTCGCCAAGTGCTACCTGTGGTACCTCGAGCTTCAAGAGCTGAAATTGTTGCTGCTTGCATTAAGCAAAGCAAGCTATGGCCATTGTTTGTGATCTTGCGCCTTACTCAGAATATGCGAGCAGGTATTGATGCACAGAGCTTCTCTCAATGGTTACTTAAAGTTGGTGATGGTGATCTACCTACAGACCAACAGGGCCTCATTTCTCTTCCAGAAAGCTGTATCTTTCATGGGGTTGACCTGGTGCAGGAAATATTTGGTTCTTCCTATGGTGATATTACCGCCCTTAGCCAGTCTGTGATTTTAACGCCAAAAAACACAGATTCGTTAGAGATTAATGAAAAAGTTTTGGATCGCTTACCAAACAGGAGTCAGTGTTTTCTCAGTGTTGACAGTGTCGAGTGTGAGAATGTGGAGGAACAAAATAACTACCCTACTGAATTCCTTAATAGCCTTACTCCCACAGGAATGCCTCCACACCGGTTAAACCTTAAGATTGGTGCTATTGTTATGCTCCTTAGAAATTTGAATCCTAAGCAGGGTCTCTGCAATGGCACACGTATGGTTATCCAGCGCATGCGCTCTCATGTCCTAGAAGCACAAATACTGACAGGGACCAAAGTTGGACAAACTGTATTGGTGCCAAAAATATCTTTGGCTCCTTCAGATACCAACCTTCCCTTCATTCTGAAGAGGCGTCAGTTTCCACTAAGGTTGGCTTTTGCCATGACTATTAATAAGGCTCAAGGCCAAACCTTTGCTAGAGTGGGTCTCTTGCTACATGAGCCCGTGTTTACTCATGGACAGCTCTATGTGGCTTTTTCACGTGTGCGAACTTTGAATAGCATACGGGTAAAGTTGAACCCACGTATTTATAAAACTAGAAATATAGTTTTTAATGAGGTCCTTTAAATGAATTTTTCCTTTTTATGTTGTCTTATCTGCTATATAGTTGTGTTGTATTCAATTTTATTTTCAGATTTGTTTTCTTTTAATTTTTTTTTCATTTCAAATAAATGAATGTATGCCTTTTATGTTGTCTAATTTGGTTTATTGTTGTGTTGTATTTAATTTTCTTTTAAGATTTGTTTTCTTTTACTTTTTGTTTCATTTCCAAAAAATTTGTTTAAAGTTTCACCAATGCCTATAAACAAAAGGTAATAAGACCAAATCCAAATAAATAAATAGTGTGTGACGTTTCGGTAACAGCGTTGTTACCATCTTCAGACAAAAGTACTATGGCCTACGGCCATACCACGTTGAAAACACCGGTTCTCGTCCGATCACCGAAGTTAAGCAACGTCGGGCTCGGTCAGTACTTGGGAGGGTGACCACCTGGGAACACCGGGTGCTGTAGGCTCCTTTTTTCCATTCAGTACTTTTGTCTGAAGATGGTAACAACGCTGTTACCGAAACGTCACACACTATTTATATATTTGGATTTGGTCTTATTACCTTTTGTTTATAATCTACAATCCAAATTGTGCCTCATCAACCAATGCCTATAGTTTCTCACACCTCCCATGCTTACCCCTCTGTAACTGGCCTGTGGTGCAGTGGACATTGTTGGGAGGTACAGTAAACTCTCTACACGATTGTATCAAGTCTTGTTCTGGTAGACTTGATGCTGTAACCAGGAGGGACACTCCCTCTTTAAAAATCCTGAGTTCAACTGACCCAGTTGATGGACCTCAGCAATGGTTCCACTCCAGGGATACGGAGGAGCTGCGTCTGTGCTCATGTTAGAGTCAGAAACAAAGGCTTCCATATTTGGAATGGCCTCAAATCACAGGCAAAGTCAGACTTTCACCAAAGTGTGCCTGGATCATGGTGCCATGATCAACGAAAGCTGCACCCCTATACCCCATTCCATGAGATCATGGAATTCGTGTAATCTTTACACAAGGGGATAAGAAACATCAACAACATAGTTTCTCACCTGAAAGGATTTTTTTTGTATTAGTTGTTCACTAATAAAATATTTATAATTAAGTATTTTGATTTTTGGTCTTTATTTACCTATTTTCCCCAGTGCTCTATACATTGATTCAGGATCTATGCAATGTCTCACATATGGTTATCTAGCGCTTCACATGTTTTTAGGCTAAACCCGGGGCGTTGCCGGGTCACTCGGCTAGAAATAATGGCTGTATTTGCTATATAGTTGTGTTGTATTGAATTTTCTTTTAATATTTGTTTTCTTTTTTTTTTTTTCAATATAATTTTTTAAAGTTTTCACCAATGCCTATAGTTTCTCACCTGAAAGCAATTTTTTGTATTATTTGTTCATTCATAAAATATTTATTATTATTTTGACTTTTGGTCGGTGGAAGGCTGGGTAAACCGTTTGGTTTTCGACCACTAGGACCCGGGTTCGATTCCCGCATTGGACACTTTTTTCTGTTTAAAAAAAAAAAAATGCTCCAATGGCCCCCGATTCTTGCAAAAGTCCAACCCCACCAGCGAGTGCAAGTAACCGAACGGGGCTCTGGCATTTGTAAGTGCAAAGTCAAACTGCTTTTCACATGTGTAGACATGTGGTGCGCTTACAGTAAAAGCAGTCGCTAACTACCCACCATGATTATCATGGCCTGTACCACGTGTACTAGGGATAAGCAAAAAAAAAAAAAAAAAAAACCTATTTTCCCCAGTGCTCTATACATTGATTTAGGATCTTTGCAATGGCACACATATGGTTATCCTGCCCATTCACAGGCCTTTAGGGTAAACCTGGGGCTTTGCCCAGGTCACTCGGCTAGAAATGCAGTTTTTAGTGAGGTCCATTAAATGAATTTATCCCTTTTATGTTATCTTATTTTCTATATTGAAAAGTTAATAAATATGAAAAAAAAATTAAAAATGTTTAAGAATATTATTAAAAAAGAATCATAAAGATATTTTAAAGGAGTCCTTTAGGGATGTCTGTTTTTGCACTTATGATTCCAGAGTTACATGGTCCAGTGGGCCGTATGAAAATCGAGTTGTTCATATAATAACATGTTTAAAAAATGATATTTTCTTTTAATGTAATCTATATAGCTTGAAATAAATAAAAATAATGGCTGCTTGAACTCGGTCGCATGTGACATTTTACAGGTATATTGGGACAGCTGACATTCCCCCCCCACCCAACCCACTGATAAATAGGCAAGAAGGTATGGGAAAAGATCCCAGTAGACGCGAATTCGCGTTGGTAGCCTACAATTTTATGTTAATTTTTAGAAATCAGGGACATGAATTCGCATCCTTTAGGCTTGACACCCTATAAGTGAGGATATGAATTTGCATTATATGGGTTCAAAATGTTTCGTTGCTCGCATCTATAATACCTTTTTTTTAGTAAAGTTGTAAGTAAACATCAATCGTCGAAATTTGCATTTTAAAATGGTTGAATTATCAGAAGTGGTGAATAATTAATATTGTCGAATTACCGTTTGTTATTTGATAGGCCAGAGATTGGGAAATCAAATCAAGGTCGAATTATCGCAAGGGGTCGAATTATCGGTATTGTCGAATTACTGTTTGTAATTTCATAGGTTCTGGAAATCAAAACATGGTCGAATTAACGAATTTATACTTAGAAAGTATTTTTACTTATCCTTACTTGAAATGCTGCTTCTAGGAAATCTAAATATACCCATTGCGATTTTTAAGCCACCATCTATACTTTTAAAGTCTCTGCAGGCCCTTTGGGTAAACCCTGGGCGTTGCCCGGGTCACTCGGCTAGTATCATTTGATATTATTAGTTGTTCTTTCCTGGTATTCAAAAATGAAAAATACGTGTCGTTCAGTTATGTTTTTTCAATTTATCAAACAATTTGGCCGCTGAATAGCTGATTCTGGTAGAGCGCCATCTAGCAAGTAAAGTTGTAACTAAAATCAATTTCGAATTTTTCATTATTTGCCATAAAAAATCGCATTGCATCCTGAACACAATGGTGTTTACCGCATTGCTCTAGCGCAAATATTTGCGGAGTTATTAATTTTTAAAGTTGTGCGGGACTTTTGGATCACCCTGTATATAAAAGGCGTTCATGGAATTATGGAAGAAAAAAATCTAGGTATCAAAAAAATATTCTAATACTTTTTATATTTCTATTAATATAGGTTCTCTTCACAGGTGCATGGGAAAATAACGCTTGGCAATAATTTTCTATAAGCATGCTTCATTGATAAGATTTATTTAATCTTTTTTAAAACTGAATTCTAATGTTTTTGAACTATTTAAAAGTGAAAATGACATTAAGCAATCGGCAGCTATTTTGGATAAGAAAATGATTTGGAACTGAATTTATAATGAAATCAACGAATCTATGAGAAACATTCACATTCATAAATCTGCGATTAAAGAATCATGTATAACACTCCGGGGACTTAATAGGATTATAAACTAATGAGCCATTTCGGTTTCCATCATTTTCCGCCTCATCTATCCAAATTTTTCCTTTATGCTATATTTAGAAGTATCAAGAACAATAGCCATCAAGTGTTTAAAATATTTTGAGGAATTTAAGATGGAGATTTTCATCTGTCAGGAAAAATGGATGGTACAATTGAATATTAACCTATTTTTCGTAACAAGATATGTAGCAAGGGCAACATTTTGATGCTGTGAAAATATAAAGATTCCCTCATCTTAGAACGGGAATTTTATAAAAACTAATTATAATAAAGTTCTGTTCGGGCAGAGTATTGAGGTTAATGCATGACATTTGAGACTGAGGAATATATTAGCAAAGGTTTTGCAAATCGAATTGCCATAATAGCACAAATGTTGCGCACGTTGGGTTATAAGAGCGGAGCTACTTTTCACTCAAAATGTTCTAGACACTGGAATGATTAAAGCGCATTCTTCACAGAAAAGCTGGGCTATTATCAGTTTTTTTTTTCAATACCGCTTCAACACTCCAGGTGCAGAATTCACAGTCTCAGTGGCTTGTAAACAGATTGTAAACCTATTAACTAGTGAAAAGATTTTTGCCCGGAAGTTATATATGAAAAATTTTACAGTAAACTAAATAGGTTTTTATTTACGATATGCATATAAATCCTAAAAATTTAACGATTTTTTTCAAAATGAAACAATACAAGTTTCCTTTTTACACATCTCTAACGACGCGCGAAGTGTTAAAATAAATTTATTAGAGCTTTTTTTATTTGACCCCATGCTAATTTATTTTTTACTGAAATTAATACAATTTTTGAGAGAAAATTAATCTTTAAAATGACGAAATATACAAATGCTAAAACATTCAAATGTTTTATTATACAAATAAAATAAACAAAATCAAAAACTTTTATTGCTCCAAAATCCTCATTAAGGTTCTGCAGGCTCATTTATGCAATTCTCAAGGTTTAGGTTACTGAAAGCACACAAATGGTCAGTGTAGTAATGGATTATATTTTTGAAAATATATTTTAAAACTTAAGTTCAAGCAGTTTTCCCCAATAAATAGTTAAGGCTAAATAAAATATCTACTGGCTTATATAACCATTTAACACATATCCGAAATGACTGAATAAGCATCAAGGCAAATGTTCCAACCTAGAGCCAGGAAGATTATAAGGACTAACAGTTTGGTCTCGTGGAGTCGTGCTGAAAGGCGATCAATCAAATCTTCGCTCTTAAAAATATAATAGATGTATAAAGAAAGGAGGGAAAAAATTCCGAATATGAACAAAAATTGAATCTAAAATTGAATTAGAAACTCCATTGTGTGCTTGTTATACGCACTACACCTTGTTAATCAAATAAGCCATGAATACTATACAAGTTTCAAAATTCACAAGTGGTATAAAAAGGGGGAATGTCCCACCAAAGGTTGGAAATGGCGACGGAGGCTAAAGCTCAAGAGATGCTGGCATGGCGCAAGAATAGTCATTCAGTGCGACGGCATCTCATCCGTCACCTAATCCCGAGTGTCCCCAACACGCTCCCACTATGTCAAGTGGAATGGGGTCCAGTCACATCAGGGATTCCTCTGCGGTTTTTATTGGTTCAATACAATTTACACAAAATGGTAATATTTTGATATTGTATATGTTACACATTTTTTTTTTGTATTTTCTAGAACAAAATAAAGTCGACCTAACCAGATGGCCAGCTTTACACTATATAAATTCATTGTTTTCCTTTAGACAGTACAAAACCTTTTTGTAAATATGTAATCCTTTTTATTTTCTTCACGCCTCAGGTCAGGTATTTCTTCAAATTTAACAGCTCAAAGCAAATAGTGGTTCAGAGTTTTGTATTTTCCAAGATGTCACGACTGCATACCATTGAAAAATACTCATGTATTCAAAACCAGAAAATTTCTCTTAGAAATATACATATCCAATTTTTAAACTTATAGCTAATGCCTTTTTTTACATTT
This sequence comes from Cordylochernes scorpioides, assembly GCA_030710605.1. NCBI lineage: Eukaryota > Metazoa > Arthropoda > Arachnida > Pseudoscorpiones > Chernetidae > Cordylochernes > Cordylochernes scorpioides. Next base: position 107,245,634 of record CP092886.1, on the reverse strand, counting down.
GAGTCCTTCGAAATCAGTTAAATATTTGCTTCACTGAAGATTGCGATGACCCACTTTATTCTCTTATCAAATTAACAGCATTACAGCAATGCTCCAGTTACACCATAACTTGCAGGAAGTTTCTACAGCTTCTGTACCAATATAAGGCGAGAACATTTTAAAATATAAATCTACGAGAAAACTTATCACGTTTAAAATTGTCTAAAGAGACATAAGTCGCCTCTCCCGTCAAAATAGACATCTAAAGCCAGACGCCATCTAAAGTTTAAAATTGTGTTAAATTTTGGGAGAGTAAAAAATTTGATATTTGTAATGAATGGAGTAACGATGGCGAGAGGATAGAGTTGAAGGATTTACTGCTAAGTCGCCTTAGTATGGTGAGAGAACTTAGATAAACAGTTAACTTTTAAATTATACAGTAATTGCTATCTATATTGTAACATAGTATTTATTAATTTTGTTTATATAACATATTATTTCTTAATTTTATTATTTTGTATTTAACAGAGTGGTCATTTTTATGTTTTATATCTTGCGACTCTGTAAATTTCCCTCGTGGCTTATCTTTTGTTTACCTTTGATAGTTTGTCCTTCCCTGAAATTGTTGTCCCCTCCTGAAGTTTTTTGTCTTCCCTAATTTTCCACGTGGGATTTTGGTGGATATGCTGGGTAAGTTAGGGAAGAAAAACTGAAGATCGCCGAGAAGAATTTGAAGCCATGGGTGCTGTAATCCACATTTTTAGAGACTGGCTCCAGGATTCCACCGCCGTGTCAAAGCCAAGACTTCCTTCCAAGATGATGTCCCTATAGACGACGATACGACGACAAAGCCGCTCTTCACGCCGCAAGAAAATGGACGCAAAGGTACTATGGACAAAGTTCCAAGACTTCGATGGAATCCTTGGCAGAAGCACGTCAAATCCACGTCAGTATCTACAATAATTGCTAGCTGTGGGTCACAGCTCCCATAGGGGAGAAGCTATGTAACATAGTATTTCTTAATTTTATTTTTTATTTAACAGAGTGGTCATTTTTATGTTTATCTTGCGACTCTGTAAATTTCCCTCGTGGCTTATCTTTTGTTTACCTTTGATAGTTTGTCCTTCCCTGAAATAAATTGTTGTCTCCTCCTGAAGTTTTTATCTTCCCTAATTTTCCACGTGGCAATATATTAACATATTTCCTATTTTAAAAAAGGGTTCAAAGTAGAAAAACAATTTAAAAATTTCAAACTATTTCTAAAATGTGTCTTGGCCAAAATATATTTTACATATAATTTTGTGTGTATAGTTTTAAGCCACTTTTCTATATGAATCTCTTTAAACATCAAGAATAATGCAATACTGTCCCATTACCAGGTCAGCAATCGTTGTCTCATACGGATTAAATAAGCCATTTTGGCTCACTAATCAGTTTACTTAAAACCGCTCGAAATGTCAAATTAAAAAGTAATAGGTTATAATAAATACCAGATTTCTCCATATATGACTGCAAGGCATTAAACTAAAATGTCTCAAATTTGATTGAAGGTTTGAATAGAGCAAAAGTAATTATTCAACGGTTTTACAGACATTTGATGTAAATTTCGCAAAAAATTAGTTTTTAAATTCCTATGTTCATAAAATTTGTCAAATTAAACTACGCCTACCAAATGTAGCCTCTCTCTGTCACCAGGATGATGGAGAAGATCTGTCATCGCTGATCCGAAAAATTGTCCGCGAGAAGATAAAGCAAACATTGGACTCTCCTCAAGAGGAGCCTAAAATCGCTGTCATTGAAGGTTTAGTGAGGGAAGAGATTGTAAAGACCTTGGCTACTAGATACGAGGCCCAAACGATACGACCGCATCCTGAAACTCATTACCGAAAGCAAGGAGGAAGACGCGACACAAACGAATGGCGAACCACTGAATGAAAGCCAATCTGTTTCTACTGCGGACGCCCAGGTCACGTCGTCCGCTATTGTCGCGATAGAAAGAGGCAAAATGAGGAAAGGAGAAATGAATATTTCCAAAGAAAGCAAGACGCAATGGTATTCTACAACTCTCGAGCCGAATCTCAGGAGCCCAACGACGAATCATCGAGGAAAACCTTCAGTCGCTACCGAAGCCCTACTTCATATTCCGGTCGAAACAGACAACATTTCTTACCTGCTAGAAGATCTAGCTTGACGTCCCGCCATGAAAACTAGATGATAGACCATATTGGAGGTGAGGCCGCAAAGTTAGAAAATCCTCCCTTGCCGACCACATTAGAAATAAAAAAAACTACATTGACGTAAATATAGACCTGCCAAGCCCTCATGAAGAAGATATCTCAACTGAAAGAAGACATCCACCGCAGTCACCTGAAAATATCCCTGGCCCTAGTACTAGTTCTTAAGACTGACGACGTAAGTCTCCTGCTGAGCATCGGGTCGATGCTCTTTATAGGAGGAGGCTATGTGGCGAAGAAATAATTTATTATTTAATTTAATTTAATTATTCATTATAAAATAATGATCGAAATATTTCTTTGCGTGCTTGCTCAATATTCTCTAGCTGTAGATAGTTTTGTTGAGTTGTTGATAATTGTCGACTAGTCGCCGTGACGTCATCAATAAATACTTTCACAACTTCAGATATAAAAAGACTTGATTTCCACGCTACAATAAATATAAAAAACAAAACTCATATATTTAAGCTAAACAAAATATTTTTCAAATTTTGAAATTCTCTTAACGGTATTGTTCGATACAGAATTAGCTTGCTATTCTGACTCATTGTTAAATTCAAAATCTGTATTTCTTAATATATTATATTTTTTACTTTTCACTCCTTTTACAAAAGTTTTATACTATTAATATTTTGTCTATAGAAGCTCGCTTCATGACTTTTCAACAATCTTATGTTTTTACCAACAATTACTCTAATTAACACATTTGAGGTGGATAAAAATATTGAGAGTATAGGTACTCGATGTAGTTAAGTTCGAAAGATCGTCTAAAATGAGCCTTCTGAGTTTTATTTTAATCATTATTGGGGTTAGCTCCCCCATAAATGTTTTAACCCAAACTAGCTAACAAATGTCAAAGTAAAAAATGTCTAACTTGCCCTAAAATTATGAACCATGATAAATTCCAAACAACTAGTTCTAATGTGGAGAATGCTATATATATAAGTTAACATGTTCTAAATATGCAACCTAAAATACATTGGTCAAACTTCTAACCCCCTAAATAAAAGAATTAACCTTCACAGAAATCATGCAAAAATCTAATAGGTAATAATTATATGAATAAACATCATAAGATTTACTCTTTTGATAACTATGACATAGAAATATTGGATATCTGTACAAACACAAAAAACAACGCCTAATATTAGAAAATCAATACATTCTAAAGCAAATTTCTATTTACCCTTATGGTTTAAATGAGTAATTAAATCATACGCCTACAGTAATCGATCCAAATATCTCTGTCCATGAAAGCAGCTGTGCATACAAGAAACAACTAAAGAATAATCCAAATAACAAGAGAGGCAAAAGCACGAACAAACTTTGTCAAATAGACTTTGAACAGGTTTTAATTAATAATCAGCAATTCCAAACAAATTTTACACAAAAATTCATTAGCTTCCTCTTCAAACTTAATAACAAAAAAACTGGGAAAATTTATACAATATATTAGAACTAACAATCTTTAATGATACATTCAATAATACTGATCTATATATAAAAAAATGAATGTATGTGTGTGTGTCTGTCCTTTATGTCTGACCAAACCACTCATTGGAACGCCATGAAACTTTGGGAAGTTATTTAGTATAGTACTGGGAAGGTTTCTGTAAAATAATTTCTTGAATATCTTGAATATCCTTAGAGTTATTTGCAGATTTAACTCGCAAGCAGCGCCACCATTGCGACGATGATAACAAGTTTTTTTATCTATAAGTTTTATTATTACTAAGTTTATTATCTTAAAGATTATTTATCAAAAGTAAGATTATCTCAGGATGACACGGCAATTTATTTGAGACAAGAATAATGATACAATTCCAAGGCAAAGATACTATTCCTTTAACTTCCAATTATCGAGGGAACCAATTAATATTGATTTTATTCAACTTATCGAGTATTTTTCAAGGGACCGGGAAAAATGCTCACTAGATAAAACGATGATTTTGTAATGTAGAAAATCAGGAAAGACAAAATTCAGGATGACACTGCACACAGGGACCGGGAAAAAATGTTCACCTTATCGAGAGATTCAAATTTACGAGCTTCAAATTAACAAAATATATCTTTTTTTTATAAGTTTATAGAGAATTGTTTTAACAAATGTTCGTTAGACAAACCTTTACTCGGGTAGAACCCGGGCGAAGCCGGGTACATCCGCTAGTATCAAATATTTATTTCCTGTACAAAGTTTAAATTTTAAAACTACATTTGAATACAACAAAAATCTAGGAAGTATGGTATGCAACTACAATACCTTCCTAAAAAATGTAAACACATTTAATAGGATGAATTGTAATTGCAGTACTATAAATGGTCAACATAAATTTGAATGTCATATTTTAACTAGTGACTTTTACATTTTAAAATAAAGATTTACAACTTATGCTTAACAAAGCTATAAATTTATACCTCCGATTAACTACAATTACAACAACACGATTAAAACATTTAATCAACATCTTGATCTATTCATTCAAAGAACAAGCCTAAAGTTCACGCTGCCTGAATTTACTTTCATTAATTGTAAATTTGAAATTATTAAACAAATTAGAGAATATTGCCTAAATACTCTCAAATGTGTAAAATCTTCTCCCTCAGACAACATTAAAATAAAACATGTTCAAATCAATATGCTTGAGGGATAAGTCTCTTTCAAATAAATTTATTTATTTCAAGCTTTCGGGCACAACCGCCCGAAACATTAACCTTATCCAAAAAGAGTATATTATTACTCCGATTGATAAATGCGCTAACGTTTCAATTAACTGTAAAAATTATTATCATGATCTTTTTTATGGAAAAAATACACAAAACTGACAAATACAGTTCAACTAATATAACTCCAAATCAAATAAAACGGAATTAGAGGGGTTAAAGAAAAAACTTTTAATATTTAGAGAAAAAATAGCCTCCACCCCTATTATACCCTATACTTATATTATACCCAAAATAGATAAAAATCCCTTTGAAATTTAGACTTATAACTTCCGGCCTGAATTCTAACTTGAACAATTTTGACCTTCAACTAGCTTCAGCCTTAAAATTCACGACAAAAAGGATCTGCAACAAAGGAAAATACAATTTTATAGACTCAAACAGAAATGTTTTGAATTTTATTAACAACAACCTTTCTAAACTCAAAACTGTTTATATTTTTAAAAGCTTTTATTTAACTTGCTTCCCTGTCTCTACGTCTGTCTCTCTACAAATCTTGCAGTCGATTTTTAATATATTTTTAGAGAACGTAGGAATCTGAAATTTGGTACACTTTTCAGAACCCGATGTCAATGCAAGTTGACAAATTTTCATACTTCTGGGTTGTAAGGGGGGCCGGAGAAATGGACAAATTTCTAAATCGCCCTTCAAATTTTGTAAATTAATTTTAATATGCTTCCAGATCACATAGAAGTTTGAAACTTTTTACACCCACTCAGTCCAATGAACAATGCAACTGTACGAATTTTCAGACTACTGGGTGGTCGGAATGGCAAGGAGTGAACAAATTTCTATATTTATTTTCAAGTCTTGCGTTACGTCCCTTACAAAGAATTGACCAATCCGCTGCGAGGAGGCTTCCGTCTCTTTAAGGCCTAATCCCCTGTGAACTTTTAATTATAAGTTTTGTAAATTCATGATTAAAAACTAACTAAATAATCAATAAATAAATAAAATTTTTAAAAATGCTTTTATTTAAATGCACTAAAAAGGTGAAAATAAAATATTGTATCTTCTGTCATTGAGCAATTAGATGTATCTCAGTGAAAATAAAAGCGGCGGGGACGATCAAATTTAGAGAAGAGGTAAAAATATAACAAACAGTTATAAAAATCTCTAATCAGTTGCTACATATTAAATCACATTAGGTTCGAAATGCATGATGATAGTCCCCCGCCGCTTTTATTTTCACTCAGATACATCTAATTGCTCAATGACAGAAGATACAATATACAATACGTCGTACCCAGACACTAATCGTGTACTTTGTCTAATCATGACGCCACAAAGATACACACGTGAGTTCGAAGGGATGCAGCTAAAGTTAGCACTTTATTATGGCTCTAAACAGAAGGTATACAATGAGTTGGACTTGCCTTCAACTCCCCGTCAGAAGTATCCTTGGCGCCGCGCATGTCACTCTTGTGAAGCTTCCCGCTCCATACTACACGTCCAGCCTGGACTACACCGGCTTATAGGCCGTTCCGATATCAGTCTCTCCTGGCACCACCGTACAGGATTATCCTCACGCCCGGAGGAAAGTCGCCACGTCTTCTCCTCCCCGCAGATGAAGCTAGACCCTCTGTCCTCCCCCACACAGGAAAGCTGTTTTTGGCGCCTGCCACATGGCAGCGGGGGCAGCTGGAGATCCCCTCTTTTTCCAACTTTACTTTGGTATCTTGGTATTGTCATTCATGCTACAATATTTTATTTTCACCTTTTTAGTGCATTTAAATAATAGCTTTTTTTAAATGTATTTAAAAAATATATAATTATTAACTTTGAAGAGACCTATTTTTAAATCTGGATTTGGAAGATCTTAAAATCAAATTTATTAATCTTTTTTTCATAATTTTTATTAGACAAGACTTTCAATATTCTTTCAATTCACAATGTCAACAAAAATATTGTGTGTGATTAACTATACTAAAGAAAAATCACTTTTAGATGCATTCTTGAATTTCAATTATATCACATTAAAAATCAAATGTATATTCAAAAAGAAGGAGTACCAATGGTCTCGTCCTTTATTGGCTAACCTCTTGTTGATTTGGTATTTAAGTGAATTCTTCTCTTTTTTAACAAAGTTAACTAGTGGTTGTTCCGATATACAGAGTGATCCAAAAGTCCCGCCGTATTTTAAAAATTAATAACTCCGCGAATAACTTGCGCTAGAGCAATGCGGTAAACACCATTGGGTTCAGGCTGCAATGTGATTTTTATGGCAAATAATGAAAAATTCGAAATTGATTTTAGTTAAAATTTTATTCGCCAGATGGCGCTCTACCAGAATTAGAGATTCAGCGGCCAAATTGTTTGATAAATTGAAAAATATAACTGATCGACACGTATTTTTCCTTTTTGAATACCAGGAAAGTACCTTAGTAATATCTAATAACAAATTAATAAAACACCCCTTCGCCAAAAGTAGAAGAATTGGTTGTGACGATTTTTAAATACAATCAGAGATATGTAAAATAAGTAAATGCAAATTAAAACATGTAGCAAAAAATTGATATTTTAGATACGGTTTGTTTCGAAGATAATAAATTTATATATATTTTTTAATTCTACTCTCTCTCAGTATCGATTATATTTATTTTAATTCATTTGAAAAATATGCATCTATCTCTGATAATTTATTTTACTCTGGAATACCGTTGTTGTTGTTGTTCTTGCCGTGTCCAATAAAGAGCCTCAGATGTCTCCATGCATCTCCATCTCAACAGCAGCAATGTCCACTATCTTGGGTGTGTAAAACTACTGCTCTGGGTCTATGTCAAATTTCTGCAAGACTGCGGCCATTGCTTGGTATGAGAATATGTGGGTAGGTGTTAGTTCCACACCAGGACAGTTGTTGCATGTCCTATAGGTTCTTGTGCCAACTGGATGTATTGTCATTCCTTTATAGTGTGTTGTTCTAAGTCTTTTTATAGTTTTTGTCAGTTTTCTCTTGGAGTATATTTCGCATTTTGATCTTTTCTTATTTTTTGTTTAATTATCTTGTATTTTGACAAAGCATCAGCGTCAAATAATGGCATTTGTTCTTTCCTTTGGCTCAACTTTATGGCTTCCTTTGCCAATTCAAATGCCATTTCATTACCCCCGATCCCAACAAGGGCAGGAATCCATTGTAGAATGCAGTTCTTCTCCAATGGTTCCAGTTGGGTAAGTAACGAGTGTAATTTCTGTGTGCTTTTTCAGTATTGCCTTTCTGAATCGCTTCTAGAGCGGATATGGAGTCGCTGTATATTAAAATTCCTTTTGCTTGATGCAGGGATGGTTGGTTAAGGCATGCATCAAGGGTTTTCCAGATAGCTGTCAGTTCACAAGTGAAGTTTGACGAAATATGTCTTGCTCATTCTTTGATTTTGATGTGTGTTCCATTTTGCAGTATTATGTTAATTCCGGCCCCTCCATTACTCAGGGTAAGGTCTGAAGATCCATCTGTATACGCTGTTAAAGGGGGTGGTCTAACATTTTTAATCAAGAATTTCTACTATGAAGACATAGCCGTTAATATTCCAAACACATCAGACCTCGAAGCCCAAGGTATCAAAGTCTACCTCAATCAAAACAAAGCCATCAACATATACTATATGTATAACCCTCCAAACAAAATACTTATTGACGATGGAAAAATGGCTCAATTTCTTACAGACAACACTATTATTGTAGGTGGCCCAAACATCAACTATGGGGATGTTCTACGCCAAACCCAAGAGGCAAAATACTATCAAACATATTTAACGACAATGCATTCATATGCTTAAATGATGGGAATCCTACCCATCATTTCTACAGCTATAATACTGCACAAGCATTTTATATAAGTTTTTACTATCCTGAATTTTTACACAAATGCAAATGGCAAATATTAAAAAGTATTGGAAGTGATCATTTGCCTAATTTAATAGAAATTAGCACCAAGACCAAAACCAGCTCAATTAAGAAAAATTCTGGAACTTCAAAAAGGCTAATTGTATATCTTACAAAAAGACCATTATTAAAGCAGCCAAAGTTTCAATACCAAAAGGTAATATTAAGAAATGGATTCCAAATTATACACACCAGGCAAAAAATATTCAAACACTTATAACTAAAAGAAATGAACTACAAAAAAAAATGCACCCAAAACCAAAAAAATTGTAGAACTGAACTGAACATTGTGAATTCAAAAATAAAAATATTATACGTAAATGTGAAAAGGGAAAAATGGAAACAAACTTTTGAAAACCTGAACCCAAGAAACCCAAATACAAAACTTTGGCATTTGGCAAAACAAATTCACAGATCCCAGCCACAAACAGAAAAAACAAATATGATTAAGAATACAGATGGTACCCTAGCAACTAATGACAGAAATTCTGCCAATCTTTTAGGTAATTCATATCAATTAAGTAGTAAAATCAAATTTGAAAAAAAAAAAATAAGAAAGTTGAAAAAAAGGCCCGAAAGATTATTCATGACTGTAAAAATGTCACCAGCACTCATAATATTTTCCATGAAAAAAATCAATAGGAATGAGCTAGCTTATGCATTAGAAAACACTGACCTAAACAAGACTCCATGGCCATGTGGAATCCATGGCCAAATGATATCAAACTTGGGCAAAATTGGCAAAGAAAGACTTCTTCATATTTTCAATAACTCCTGGAAAACTGGAAAATTGCCTCAAGACTGGAAAATTGCAACAATAATTCCCATTTAAAAACTTGACAAATCTGCTGATGACTCAAAAAACTACCGACCTATCTCCTTCTCAAGTATTTGCTGAAAATTAATGGAAAATATTATAATCAGACGACTCACCTACCACCCCGACACAAGAAATATCTTACTAGAAGAACAATATGGATTTAGGAAAGGACATGGGACAATAGACAAACTCTTATTTTTCACACAAAAGGTAAAAGATGCACAAAACAGAAAACCAACTAACCACACCATAGCTGCTTTTTTAGACCTTACACAAGCTTTTGATAAGGTATGGAAAAACAAGTTAATTACAAAATTTTACAAACATTTCAAAATTGATGGAAAAGCTATCACTTGGATAAATGATTCCCTTAAAAAATAGATACATAAGGGTAAAATATAATGGCATTCTATCTAAAACCTTCAAATTGTATCAAGGATCACCACAAGGATCAGTCCTTAGCCCAAATCTCTTTACTCTATTTATTGCAGGCATAGAAGAAAAATTTCACATAAAACCAATATTGGACTTTTCGCTGATGACATTATTCTATGGAGCAGCAATAATAACTGGAAAAAAGCTGAAAGGGATTTGAACAAGACTCTTCTCCACCTAGAAAAATTTGCTAATAATAATAAATTAGAATTTAACCCCCAAAAATCTGAAACCTGTCTTTTTACTACCGATTAGAAACTATACAAAATAAGACCAAAAATTATTTTGAAAGAACAACAATTTCAATATAATAAACATCCTAAATATCTCGGCTACACCCTGGATCCAGAAATTAACTCCAGTAAACATATTGAAGGAGTTGTTAGAAAAGGAAGAGACCGACTAAAAATCTTGAAATATTGTTAGCACGTTTTCTTTTAAGTTTATTCTAGAAAGATCGAGCTGACTCAATTCGATTCAATTTATTTATTTCAAACAACAAAAGAGAATTACACTAGGATTTAATGCGATTTAGTTGTATTTATAACACAAAAGAAAACAGAAGAAGAAAAAAAAAACAACAAAAAGAATGATGATAAGTAACGATAAAATTCTATGAATATGAAATATAATTAATTAATAAAATACAATAATAATAATTTAAAAAAAACCTAACATACTCCACCCCGATGGACTAACTTAGTCCTCAGCAAAAGGTAATGGTACTATTTTAGAGACAGTTCTAGTAAGGCGTTCTTGGTGCTTGGTCTTCACCTCGACGACTCGAACTTTTCCGTCCGCTCCCGGAAAGACTTTGGTGATGAGACCAAGGCTCCAATACATTGCTGGTGGTGATATGATATCCTTGAGCAAGTTGAGGTCACCTTCCTTAATGTTGGGTGAGGATTTTTGCCATTTTAGACGTTGTTGCAAATTGTTGAGGTATTCTCGATTCCAACGTTTCCAAAATACATTTTTAATTTTTTATTTAGGCTCCATCGATCGAGGTAGTTTATCGGAACATCATCATCATTAGATTCTGGAAGGGCAGTTAAGGGTCTCCCGATTAAGAAGTGTCCTGGTGAAAGAGGATTAAAATCGTCTGAATCTGAACTTAGAGGACAAGAAGGTCGCGAATTTAAACAAGCTTCTTTTTGAGTTGTCAGAGGACTCAGCTCTTCAAATGTGAGTATCTGAGACTTTAAGCATCTGAGAAGATGAAATTTGAAGGATTTCATTCCAGACTCCCAGATACCTCCGAAATTTGGGGCGGAAGGAGGTATAAAATTTCAGTTGATTCGTTCATTAGATATGAATTTTTGAAGCTTTCAATATACCAGACTGCTCTCGGAGAATGTTGTTATCTCCCCTAAGGTTGGTCCCGTTATCACTAAATATGTCAGAAGGTTTTCCTCGACGAGAAATAAACCGCTTGAGAGCTGCGAGGAAAGCCGCTGAAGATAGGTCTGATACAATTTCTATATGAATTGCTTTTGTGCAGAAAAATACAAATGAAGCTACATATGATTTTAATTTTACTTTGGATCTTTTGATGTTTGGTTTAATCAAAAATGGTCCTGCAAAGTCGATTCCAATTTTAGTGAACGGATTTGATTTCACAATTCGGTGCATAAGCAGATCTCCCATGATTTACTTGGTAACTTGGCGTTTAGCCCTGAAACACACCATTCATTGGTGGATTATTTTCTTGACCAAACTTCTGCCTGCAGGAATCCAATATCGTAATCGGAGTGATGACATTGTCAGTTGAAGACCAGAATGTAAATGATCCAGATGACATTGTCGCACTATTAATTCCGTGATAAAATGATCTCTTGGCAATATTATTGGATGCTTTTCATCAAATTGCAGATTTGAATGACGTAATCTTCCTCCAACCCGTAATAGTCTAGATTCATCAATGAAAGGATTCAAAGATAAAAGCCTTGAGTTAGTTGGTAAAGATTTCTTTTGTTTGCAACAGGTAATTTCTGATTGAAATTCAGAACTTTGAATGAAACGAATGATATTGTGAATTGAACTTGTTAATTCGCTTGAAGATAGATGTCCTTTCTTTCTTTCATTGAAAGAACATTGGACATTGAATACAAATCTATGCTGTAATTTTAACAAGTTCGTTGATATTTGAGTATTTGAAAATGAAGTCTGGGAAAAGAAGAAGATTAGTGGAATGAAAAACAGAGAAAGTTTTTCGTCTTTCACCTGAAATTTCTTTCGGAAAATCATATTGAGTTTGAATTGGATCTTCAAAGTTCACATCCGAGAGCCAAGTTGGTCCTCGCCACCAAAGAGAGTGATCCACCAGCTCTGAAGGAGTTATACCTCTGGAAGCGCAGTCTGCAGGATTATCTTTCGAAATGACATAATGCCAGGGAGAATGTAAAGTCAATCTTCGAACTTCAGCAATCCTATTTCCGACAAATGGTTTCAAATGTCTAGATTCATATTTAATCCAGCTGAGAACAATTTTGGAATCAGTCCATAAAAATACTCTATCAAATTTGTAAGCATAAAGAATTGCGAATAGTATCATATAAAGTTGCGAGAAGAAGAGCAGCGCACAGCTCCAGCCGTGGTATGAAAATCATTTTCAGAGGAGCTACCCTCGTCTTGGAAGCAATCAGAGAAACTTTCACTTGCTCCGATTTGTAATGTGATCTTATATAAAATACTGCCGCATATGCAACTTCTGAAGAGTCACAAAAACCATGAAGTTCAACAGAAAGTAAAGCTCCCCTGCACGAGAAGTATCTAGGAATTTGAATTTTATTTAATACGGATAATTCCTTTTCGATTTTCCTCCATTGAGAGCACAAAGTATCAGGCAAGGGATCATCCCAATTCAACTTCTGTTTCCAAAGTGATTGAAGCAAAATTTTAAGACGAATAATAACCGGGGACAGCTAGCCTATAGGATCAAATATTCTGGAGATGTGGGACAACAAATGTCTTTTAGAATTCGTTTGTTCTGGAATGTCATTAACAAGAATTTGAAAAATGTCCAAGGAAGGATTCCAACAAATAGTAAGTATTTTGACACATGAATCACTCTCAAAATCCCGAAGATTATGCTTATATTCAACCTGTGCTAAAAATGCAGAAAGGACCTCCGGGACGTAGATCTCCATTTCCTAAGAGAAAATCCAGCTGAAGAAAGAAGATTATTGACTTCACGAATATGACATGTAGCTTTTTCAATTGTGTCTGCACCAGAAAGCAAGTCATCAAAATAAAAATCGGTTTGTACTAGTTTTGAGGCCACTGGGAAAGTTGACACCTTGTCCCTTGCAAGTTGATGTAGGGTACGCATGGCGAGATATGGCGCACAAGACAATCCATTAAATCTATAATCCAATAAAGGTTCTGATGGTTTTTTCTCCATAAAATTCTCTGGAAATCACAATCCCTAGAATCGATTCTTACTTGGCGATACATTTTCTCTATATTTCCTGAAAAAGCTATTGGACGTGTTCGAAATCTTATCAGAATGTTGAAGATATCCTGTTGTAGTTTTGGTCTTACATGAAGAAAGTCATTTAGAGATTTCCCATTGCTAGTTTTGCAAGATGCATCAAAAACAACTCTCAATTTAGTGGTAGTGCTTTGCTCCTTAAAAAAACAATGATGAGGTATATAATAAAATTGTCCTGAATGTATATCCAGCTCATCACTGGGAATAAGCTCCATATGATTGATTAAAAGATATTCATCCATGAAATCACAATATTGTTTTAGAATACTTGGAGTTTTTTGTAATTTTCTTTCAAGTGATAGAAATCGTTTCAGAGCATTGATCCTAGATTCGCCAAGAGTTGGCAATGTTCTAAATGGCAGCCCAACAGAGTACCTTCCATCTTCCAGAATTTTGAGGTATTTAATATATATTTCTTCACACGAAATTTCTTCACTGGTTAAAGATTTGGCAGAGGGTATTGATTCCAGCTCCCAGAATTTTTTTAGAAAATCATCTGTTCCTCCGACGCGAACATAGTTATATCTTGATTGGAATTCTCACCTGACAGTAATATTTTACCTGTAAGTAACCATGCCAATTTGGATCCGCACGCAGTGGGTCCAGATAAATTTTGGAATCTAACCTTCCCGTTAAATAAGCATGGAGCAAGCTCTGCTCCTATCACTAAATCAATCTGGCTAGATTTGTCAAAATTGGGGTCAGCCAACAGAAGATTTTTCAAATAAGGCCAATTATCCTTTTCTATAAAGAAATTGGGCAATTCTGATGTGATCTTATCAATGACTATAGGATTGGCGTTGAATATTAGGTTTGAGAAATGTGGGCTAAATTGGAGAGAGACCTCACCCATTGATTGATTGTTCTACAAGTTTGTTTCCCAAACCAAAAACTCTAGTTTTACATTCAGCAAGAGGGAGATTTAATTTCTTTCGACAACTATTTGTTATAAGACACCTTTGAGTGCCTGTATCTATGAGGGCTCTACATGTTTGAAAAACCCCATTTTCCGATTTGACCTTTATTAAAGCTGTAGAGAGTAATATATCCGATCATGACTTTTGTTGTCTGCAAAACATGAGACACTGGCATGGGTCAATGGAGATAGGTCCGCAACAGGACTTAACATTTCCGGTCCGAACTGATGCAAAAGAGTATGATGTCTCTTATTACATGATTTACAATTTTGCGTGAAGATGCATGACGATACTCTATGGTTAGTTCTTAGACAGTTGTAACATAGACGATTATCTTTTACAAATGTCCATCTTTCAGGTAACATCATACCATTAAACTTAGGACATTTTAACAAAAAATATTCATTTTTACATAAGACGCATGATTTGACTCTGCTATCTATACTAGAGTCAGAGACAAATGTTGCTGAATGAGTGGATTTATTCTTTTTGTAAAATTGTTTTGAATTTTCTTTATTCTGAAAACTCCCGAGACTTCCAGCAAATCTTTCCAGGAAAGGAATCATCTTTTCATACGATGGATATTATTTCTCAAGCAAACTCATCTCCCTTTCCTTTCTTATTGAACGATAAAGTTTAGATTGAATTATATGAATTAAAATCATATCCGATAAATTATTACGTTCCAATCCGAGGATAGAGAGATTCTGAATGCTTTCGTTACAAGTGTCCAGGAGATCAAGTAAATATTTAGTCGATTCTTGTTTTACATTTTTTAGATCATACAAATTTTGAATTTGTTTAAAAGCCAATTCAGTTTTTTGTCGAATCTATTGACCATGGTTACCAGGCAATAGGATAATTTTTATCAGAAATATTGAACGCCCTAATAAGTCTATCGGCATCTCCTTTTAGTGCAGAATTTAAATATTGAGGTTTTTGAAAATTTCCCAGTGTTGGATTTTGATCAATAGATCTAATAAAAATTTCCTTAAAACTTAGCCAATCTGAAATATCACCACTAAAGGTGGGCAATTGAAATTTTGGAAGTTCTAAATGCGTTTCACCAGAAAATGTATTTTTATTTAAATTTCCCAGCGATCTATTTATTTTTATCAAAAAAGAATTGATTTTTGACTTTGCCTCAAAGGATACCTTAAATATTTCTTCAGCATTAATGCCCTTATATTTTACTAAATTCACATATTGATTATCAAAGCTAGCTTTTAAATTTAACAAGTCTTCTTTATTTTGCATAAGTGCGCATTTATCATTGCCTTCTAAATTTTATTCTACATCTGCTTTTATCAATTCTAAACTTTTAATCAGAGATTCAAAAATTAATATTTCTGTTTCCATATTTTAAAGATTAGTATTCAAAACCTTACCTTTCTTTATTTCTATGGCTTCTAAGAAATTTCTATTTCTTCTACTTCTTTCCCGGGTTTCGTCACCAAAAAATCTTAGCACGTTTTCTTTGAAGGTTCTTCTAGAAAGAACGAGCTGACTCAATTCGATTCAATTGATTTATTTCAAACAACAAAAGAGAATTACACTACGATTTATTTTATTTATTTATTTCATCTCAATTTACAGGTGTTACATTCGAGCACAGCTCGCGAGTCACCTTGTCCTGGCTATTTACACATGGCGAGTTGGTGGAGTAGAGGTGGTCCCCCCGGACCTTGCAGGAGCTCTTAACTAAGCGTCAGGGCCGGGTCGTCAGAATCGGGGATTGATATCTCCTTTATTTTGTATAATATCTTGTATGATTGGATAATTTGAATTATGCGTTTGAAGGTATAATTTCTTAACGGAAGTTTGGTACATATCTTCTAGATCGGGTTGGTTCAAGTCCTCCTTCAGTATCTTGTTTGATAGGTTGAATGGAGCTCCTATACTTGTCCGAAGGCAGATTCTCATAAATGCGTTTATCCTATTTTTTCTGTGGTTGTAATATATTTGCACCAAACTGGGAGTGCGTATATTACTATCGGGAGGATACAACTTCTGTATAGGGTAAACTTTTGTTTTGTATTCAATTTTCCTCTATAGTTGAACAGGTTTTATAATGTTATTTTTGCGATTTTTGCTTTCTTCATGATATTTTTGACATGCATGTTGAATTTCAACTTGGAGTCTAAGGTAACTCCAAGAAATTTAACGCTGTCAGTCCAGTTGATAGGGCTCTGGTTTACCTTTAGGATGGATTGTGGCTTGAATTTTGTATTGTCTAGTGGAGGAAAAATTATTGCCTGAGATTTTTTTGGGTTGATGTCTAATTTCCAATCATTGCACCATTTGGTTATACTGTTTATGTAATTTTGGAGTTGTGTAGTTATTATTCCTATTGATTTGGAGTTTGCTAAAATTGCTGCGTCATCTGCGAAAGGTTTTGTTCGACATTTTGGATGTGAAGGGAAATCGTTGATGTAGATGTTGAATAGGTAGGGTCTAAGGATAGAGCCTTGAGGGACTCCAATCTGGGTTGGTTTTGCCGTGGTTATAAAATTCCCTTGCTTAATTGAAAAGGTCCTGTCCTGGAGATAGTTTTTCAAGAATTTAATAAAATCCTTCGGAAATTGATTTTTTTGTTATTTTTGTTATCAAGCCATCATGCCATAATCTATCAAAGGCCTTGGTAAAGTCTAGAAAAACAGCACCTACTGCCTCCTTGTGGGACTTTCTTATTTGGATGTAGTCTATTACTGTGATAGCTGGTGGGTTGTGGAGTGTCCTTTTCTGAATCCAAATTGTTGAGGAATGATAAAGTTAATAGAATCCATGTATTTCTGCAATCTGCAAAGAACAATCCTCTCGTATACCTTACCGATGGTAGAGAGAAGGCTGATTGGTCTGAAATCTTCAGGTGATTTGACAGGTGATTTTTTTGGAATGGTTATGATAATGGCATGTTTCCATGTCTTCGGGAAGTAGCACAGGTGTAATGCAGCATTGAAGATCCCAGCGAGGAAAACTATCCATTTGATGGGGAGGTTTTTAGTCATTTGCGGCGTTTATTGTCGTGGCCTGGAGCTTTGTGATTATCTAGGTTTTTAATCACTTCCTTGGCTTCATTTGGCGTTGTCATTGATAGTATATTCTCTTGGGGATGTTGGCAAGTGTTATCTGTTAGGTAAGACGGAACCTCATCCTCCGCCTTGGTAAAGTGTTCGGTAAAAAGCTCTGAAAGACCATTTCCAATTTCTTTGTCGGTCAGCAATGTTTTTACATTTGCATTTAAACTAGTGATTTTGTCAGTTTTTTCCTAATGGGTTTTGTTTTTTCCAGAAGTCTGTTGGGCTCGATTCAAGTTTGCTTAAAAAACTATTCCAATTTTCAGATTTCTGTGCTTTAAGGGCTTGGTTTACCTTTCTTTGAAGATTGAGGTAAGTAGCTCTCTCTCTCTCTCTCTCTCTCTCTATATATATATATATATATATGAGCTGGATCCCAGGTTGATTGCCATCTTTTCCTAGCTTTATTTTTATCCCTTATTAAGGCTTTGGTTTTTGAGTTCTTTATTAAAACGGAAGATAAGACTATGGTGTTTTTCGAGTAGCTATTATTAATTTTCTCGTTTAAAATTCCAACTGCTGAATCAATGTCTACTTCAGTTTTCAAGGGGAGTCTGGGGGGCGTGGTGGAGATTAGATCTTGTTGAAAATGAACCCAATTAGTTACTCGGCTGAGCAAGTTTGTGAATTCATCCTTTGGACAATTCAATTCGAAGATTCTAGGAAGATGGTCAGATGATAAATCGTCGGTGGTTCTGGCCTTTGGGGTCCAGGGAATGTTTTTAAAAACAGCGAAGTCTAGGAAATCGGGATTGCCGAGTGGACTGTAATGCGTGGGTGACGAAGGTGCGACAATGTCGAGGCTTTCTCTTTCAGAGAAATTGTGCAGCAGGATTCCGCTTTTATTAGAAGTCCTAGATCCCCAAAGAGGGTGTTTGGAGTTCCAGTCTCCTGCAACGATTATTGTGTGGTTGTGTTTTATCAGTTGGTTCAAATCTTCTTCCAATAATGGTGCATCAGGCTTCTTATAAATTGCTGAGATTTGCAGGAGGGTTTTTCCATCTGGTTTTATCAAAATTGAAGTATTTTCCAAGTTTGAAGTATGAATCGGCATATTTTTATACTTAAAAAAGGATTTTATAATGATGGCTGTTCCCCCACATTTTCCTGTAATTCGGTCAGTTCTGATGGTTTGATAGTTCCTTAACTTTAGATCAATTGAGGGTTTAGGTGAGTTTCACTGAGCAGAGCAATGTCTATTGAGTTTTCTTCTAAAAAATGCAATAATTCTTCTTTCTTTGATCTGATTCCGTTACAATTCCAAGCAATAATTTTAAAAGGTAATTTGCAATTCATTGTAGGTATGTTTTGATTACTTGCATCAATTTTTCACATAGGTCCTTAGTCTCAGAACGAGAAGTTTTTCTTGTCGCAACCTCAGCATTGCTTTTGTTTTGTTGTTTCACAATTTTCGGCAGTGTTTCAGGTCTTTTTGAAATCGGAATTGGGTTGTTAGGTTTGTACTGACCAGTGTATCTTGGCTGTTGCTGATGTACTCTTGGAAACTTAGGGCATCCGCTGTAATTGTCTGTGTGCGCTTCTTCGCAGTTTGCACACTTTGGGGGAAGTTGTCTTGACTTTCTTGGACAGTCCTTCGAATGGTGCTCCTCGGCACACTTGACGCATTTTGGTTTCTGGAAGCAGTTAAGTTGACCGTGCCCGAAACCCTGGCAGTTGAAGCATTGAGTCACACGGTTTGTTGTTATGAAAGATTCTACTGCAATTTTCCGATAGAGAAGTTCAGTTATTCCGTAAATTTTCTTGTTATTTTGTTGAACGTATTCCCTGATTTTTTTTAGTCTGAAATATTTTTGGCCTTGATAATGTGCTTATTTCCTGAGATCGTGCATTGGAATTTATCTGTGCACAGGTCTTTCAGCTCTTGGCAGAGCAACTTCCAGTCTGTTACATTTTCTGCTATTACAGGTGGTATTCTTGACTTTATTGCATGTGTAACTGTTGTCCAAGGACCATCTTCAGCAATGCTTTCTTCTTTAACCTGAGGAGGGGTAGCTGCGGACGTTTTTTGAGGGACTTCAGATACCTCGTTCATGGAGACATCGTTTTCATTAGGCTGTGAGACAGCTTCCATTCTCGGTGTCTTTTGGCTACGAGATGTTGAATCTGATGGGGATTCGCGAGTTCGTTTCTTTGAAAGAGTTTCTTCTACTTTGTACTCGATGCCACATCTTTCAAGAATTTTCAAAAGTATGTTGGTTTCGATTGAACTGACCTTTTCGCCAGCTGGGCCGATCGTTGATTTGATTACAATAGGCTGCATCTTTTTTTAGCTTTAATAGCTCTACTACGATTTAATACGATTTAGTTGTATTTATAACACAAAAGAAACAGAAGAAGAAAAAACAACAACAAAAAGAATGATGATAAGTAACAATAAAATTCTATGAATATGAATTATAATTAATTAACAAAATAAAATAATAATAATAATAATAAAACTAACAAATATATTTCAGGAAGATAGTGGGGAGCTGAAGCAACAACACTAAAATTAACTTACACATTTCTAATGAGACCTATCTTGGAATATGGATATCAAATTTTTTGTTCGTCATCTGAAAAAATTTAAAAACACTGGAAAGGATACAAATAAGTGCAGCTAGAATTATTACAGGTCTTCGAAATACTTGCCCTAATGATATTGTAGTTTACGAGGCAGACATTATGCCCATAAAGGATAGAAGAAGCTACAATCTGCCAAAATATATGAACAAAATCAAGAGTTATGGAAACAAACACAGAACTTCCAATTACATACTTGATCGGGAATCCAATATAAGATTCAAAAAAGAAGGTCCTCTCCACCTGGCCAATAGAAATGGATTTTTAAAATATAAAGTGGAAAAAAAATATTTAGCAGAAAAAATATCTTCATGCGAACCACTAACAAAATGTTATTTTTAATGCCACTTTAAATGAAGCCACCAACAAACAATACCAAAATCCAGAATACTTAAAACAATTATGATTAAAAATAATTAATGTAAAATTCTTTAAAATGCAATAACTATCTATACTGATGGTAGCAGAGACGAGTTGGGACACACTGGCAGTGGCTCTCTCATTAAAACCACAAATGGCATTGAGAAAATAAACAGAAGAAACCCAGATTTTTGCTCAGTCTTCAGATCAGAACTTATAGCCATCTATGAAGCCTTAGAATACATCAGAAACACTAAACATTACGATATATGGATTCTTACTGATAGTAGAAGTGCCTTACAAAACTTGGGTCACACAGGGGAACTTAGACACAAAGTAAACAAGGAACATAATTGTTTATCTCCAAAAACTCTCAAAACCTCAAAAATACACCTTCAATGGATACCCTTACATGTTAGCATTGAAGGCAATGAAGCGGCTGATGCGCTAGCAAAAAAAGCATAAAAGAACCCTTGCTACAGAAAAATAAACTTACTTTTAAAGAAATAGAAACAGTAGCCAAAACGAAAATAAACCAGAACTGGAGGATCCCACCTAAGCACAGTTGGTAAACCCTAGAAGCAGATGGCCACCCAGACCTTTCGGTCTACAAGCCGGCATGCCCTTCGCTGCTATCCTGTTCAACTCATAAGTCAAGTAACGGTAGCCAAGCTAGTGCTTAGATATTGTGCCTGTAAAAATAATCTCCCAGACAACGTGTCTGAAAGGATTTCTATACTGGTGCCCTTTAGTCACAGCAAAATAGGAAACTATCTACTGTGTCCAGCGGGGACCGCGGCGAGGCGTCCACCGGTCGATTCTGTTCACTCACAGCTGAGGAAAAGCTCAGCTGCCACGTCGTGGGCTTTCTCAAGAAGCTTGCTGTGATTTCTCAGCAGCTTACTCTCGATCGCTCCCCTCGCCCTCCTTCTCTCTTCCTGCACACCCACTACCCTTGGACAATCCGAGACGTAGTGGCGTGCATCTACATCCCTTTCTCCACAGACGCAATCAGGATTGCTCTTGATCTTAAATCTGTGGAGACTCCTGGGAAAGGGCCCATGTCCCGAACTACCCTAATGAGTTTGTGGGACATTACCTTACAGAGGTACTTGGGTGTTGTTACCCAATTGAATACCTCTCTCCCCTTCACACTGCTCCTGGACTCTTCATATGTCCTGGACGTGCCCCCTGATCCTTCTATACACTTTTTCTTGGTCACTGGGGTCCTCACTAATCTTCCTCTAAGGCATCCTGCCTTAGCGAGCCTGTCTGCGAACTCATTACCTTCGATGAAGCTGTGTCCCCTAACCCAATGGAGCTCCGGAACCCGCGTCATCATCTCTAGCTCCTGGATTATTTGATGCGCGAGTTTCCCTTTCTCAAGATGATGGCGATGAGGGCCGACATACAATCTGAATAGAGGCGGTCCGGGCTGAAGTTCTTCTACACACACACACTCTGAGGGCTTCCCTGATCGCAACCAGCTTGGCTGAAAAGACCAATTCGTCCACTCTGAGTGTTAGGTTTTCTTGGAATAGCAGCTCTCCATCATTGGAAATCACTACCCCAGCTCCAGTATTGGTTCCAGACTTACTCCCATCAGTGAAAACCTCCGTGCCAATCCATGTCGGCACTCCAGGACTCCAATTCCACTTTGGCAACCACTGAGGAGGCTTCCTTGGGTCCCTCTTCCATTCCAGGGACCCGCTTCAAGTCCCAAGGCATCTTCCCTGTTCTCCCAGATCATCTGTCTGATGGTCTCCTCCTCTAGTTTCAATCCCAGGGGAATAAGCCCAGCGAGGACCAATAAGCTCTCACTGCTGGTAGTGCGATATCCCCCTGTAATTCTGAGTGCCACTGTCCTCTGCACTACCTCTAGAGTTGTTGCCTCCTTCATATCCCTGTTTCGGCGCCACCAAGCCCTGAAGCATATAGAAGGATTGGCTTGACACAGGATAGGTAGAGGTTCCTAAAAATAGTATACTCCTTTCCCCCGCTCTCGAAGCAGCCTCAATGATGAGGAACTGGTCGTCGGCATAGAGAACCAGCCTGGCTCCTTCAGGTAGCTCCTCCTATTCCACAGAATATGTCCGCAGCAAGAGCCCTGGGGGAAACCCCTAGCACAGTTTCTTTCCAACTTCCGCCCACCAAAACTGAGGCTAATCCGTTTATCCCTCAGGAAATCACGAACCAAACTGCACAAATTATCTGGACAACCCATGTCCATCAAATTTCTCATCAGCTTGTTCCAGTTCATGGAGTTGAACGCGCCATCAATGTCCAGGGCCACGAGAAGAACCCAAGCACCCTTATTTAAGCCCATCTCAACCCCCCTCAAACACCTCGTTCAGAGCTGTGGTTGTGGATTTGCCTTCCCTAAAACCATGTTGGAAAGAGGAAAGGAGCTCATTACTCTCTAGCCAGTGCTTCAGTCGCTGAGCTAGTAGGCTATCCAGGACCTTACCTAGATAGGCTAGTAAAGAAAGCGGACGATAATCATTAGAGAGAATTCGAGAAGCACTACTCGGGCAACCTTCCATGCCTCAGGAAAATTACCATTGTCCAGGCACCTATTGAATAACCTGGCAAGAAGCGATGGGTGCATCCTCACCAGGGCTTTCACAACCATGTTATCGATCCCGTCGGGACCAGGAGATTTCCTGTTCCCGAACTTGAAAGCCGACAGTTTCACCTCATTCTGAGAAAAGGGCGGATCCACCAAACCACAAGTGGACAGAGAGATCTCGTCCTCTAGTTCCTCGTTTCCGAAGGGCCGATCCAAGATGAGGGCCAGGGTCTCCTTCAGGTCACGGATCTTGAAACCTTCTTCCCCTTCAAGTAGCCTCAAGTTAGCGGAGCACCTTATCTTCCCAGAGACAGCCCTGTAAGGGAGACTGTATGGATTAATCTCCAGTACGGTTTTGCACTGCTCCCTCCAGTGTTTCCTCTTCGCCCTTTTGGTGTGTCTCTTGTACCCTGCTAGAACCTTCTGGAAAGCTATTCTTCTCCTAATACTCTCTTCGCCCGTACAATTCTGGAATAGCTTCCTCATGGCCCTGACTCTCTTCCTCTCGATCTCCATCTCCTCGGTCCACCAAGGCTGTTTAAGCCTTTTAAATGCGGTAACTTTTCCAGATCCAGGCCCCAAGGTTTTGCACGTGTTTGTTATATCCTGGTGGAGCTCATTGACCATGCTATCAATAGAAATTCTGTCAACTGCTCCAGCCAATCTATCCCCAAGTGTGCAAGCAAACCGGCGTATGAATCTTTCAAGGTTAGGCCCCCTGATGCTGTACCGAGGAACTCTCTCCACTGATGGCGGTTCCACCTCACAGCTGACCTCAAACCTAATGAGTTTGTGGTCGCTTACGTCCGTGGGGTCCGTTTCCCACCTCAAACGCCGCATCCTGCTCATTCTTGCCATGGAGAAGTCTATAATGATTTCACCGTTTGCCGTGGCAAACGTCGATTCACCATAGACGTTCCAAATCTCTAGACTCTGACCAATAACAAGATCTACCAGTGCCTTTCCTTTAGAATTTTCCTCCCTGTCCCCAAAAAGCTAGGTGCGCGCGTTAAAATCCCCGCAAATCACGATCTCGTGCCCTTCCTTCCCAACCAAAAAATCATTTAGGAAGTCCAGCTTACAAAGGTCGTTGTCCTGAGGTGGTATGTACGTAGAGAGGCAGACCAGTTTTAGATCCGCCGCCTCGATCTGTACAGCCACCGCCCCCTCCCAGGACCCACAACCTAAACAAGGAAGATCTCTCCGGACCAGTAAGGTGGCCTTGTTGCACTCGCTAGAGAAAAAAACTGTAACGAGTATCTAGACCCGTCCTCCCATCATCCTCCAGGTACATCTCCTGCACCAGGATAACATGAGGACGATCACCTTTAATGATCTGGTCTAGCTCCTCGGAGCTCCTCCTCGAACGAGCGAAATTTAGCTGCACGAACCTCCACACCTCCTTGTTCGGCCCCTCTACCATCGCCTCCCGTTCACGTACCAGGCCTTCACCAAGCACTGCGTACTCCGGGGGCGATGATTAGTCATATTTCCTGCCGTACCTTTTGTTGTCCTCTAAACATAGCCAACAACCCAGCTTCATATCGCATCCCTGTTCTTGGGAGTGCACGCCCTCGAACCTCCCACACCTCTTAGGATGTTCGCAGGTCCTTGCGATATGACCGGGCCTGAGGCACCTAAAGCAAGTTGACACTACCTCATTCACCCTGATAGGTACCATCCTGGCTCCTATCTTCAACCTCTTCTTGCCCAGGAGGGATTTCATGGTGGCCTCCTTTAGGCCCGAAATGACCCAATTCGTTGCGTAGGGCCTCGTTGTACTCTTTGGATACAATCTCATGTATCCTTCCAAGAAGTCCCAACACCCCGAATATTGGAGCACCACCATTTCTCTTAGCGTCTCCTCTTTGATGTCAGAGTTGACACCCAAGAGAATCAGCACTCTCCTGGCCCTCTTGAGGCCTCCTAGCCTCAGTGCAGGCTCCCTCTCTCTAGCCTCCACGGCCAGTTTCTTGTCATCGGGGTTCTTCAATATGAGAGCCACAGCTCCCCCACCCCGAATCATTTTGAGGTCATAGCGGTGCCCAGGAATGCTACCAGCGATACTTTTCAGCACCGCGAGCATTAACCCGGATCCCGTATCCTCACTCAACTCAACTACCAGGGTCAGGTCCTCCTTCCAACTAGATAGGCCCTTGACTTTTGGGGGTTCTGGCTTGGTAGTCTTGGACGACTTTGGGGGATCATCAACCTCTTTAGCCCTGATCTTCTTCGGGGGAGGAGGTTCTTTCACCTCCTCTGTAGGCGTCGCTCTCGGTGGGTCCTCTTTTGATCCGGCTGTCACCTCAGTCCTACTCTCTTCTTCTTTTGCTGAAGGCTTCCAAACCCTTTTCATCTTCTTTCTCTTCTATTCCGCCATCTCGCTGTTCCTAGTGTGAACAGGTTGTTTTGGGGGAGATAGCGAAACAGCTTTCTCGTTTCTAGTTGGTATTTGGACCGGGTCTCCCTCTACTTCGGGGCAGTAACTCCCGGCACTTGCGGGCTCTTCCATCTTCTCATTTCGAGGCGTCTCTCGCCTAGGGAGAACTGGGGAAGCGTCATTGAGAGGACATACCTCGACCTCAGCTAGTTTCAGCGACTCTAAAAGAGCCGCTGCCACTCCCCTCCCTATGCCATACTGCAGGGTGGTCGGACTAAGGATCTTTTCCTCCAGGTTCCGCTTCTTCACCCGCAGGTGCTCGAGCTCTTCAAGAACCGACCTATGTTTCTTGAGGAGCTTATCGAAGCATTGCTCGGGGATGTTCGGGTGAACATTTCCAATCTTCCTCCCTCGACGTATGGTGTCTAGGTAGTCCTGGAACGCCTCGGCAAGCTCCTTAAGCTCCGTGCACTTCTTCTGGGGTGTCAATGCCCGATTTAGAAACTCATTCATTTCATTCAGGTCATTGAGGTACCCTGCCTTGGTGGCATCCATCTCAACCCCCGACTCCTCGACTATTGAGCCGATTCTCGCCTCAGACGAAGGGTCAATCAACAGGAAAGGATCCACAGGGATCTCCATGTTGATGATCCTGTTGAGGCGGATATCAGGCGGGGATGGACGATCCTTCCTATCCTCTCGCTCTGGGTATCCAGAGCTAGCTGTGCGGAAGGCACCTGAGCTCAAATCCTCAGGCGGCCGCGTCGCTTTTCGCGGAATCAAGTGGGCACCCTGCCTATCTTCTCGAGTCGTGTCGACTCTCGCTGTGCGGAGGGTGCCTGGTTCCATAGGGGACTTCCCTGGGCCATTAGTGGACGCGGCAATGCAATTATTAGAAATATCCAACGAGGTATTATTGGGCATACGCTCGGAGCCCGAGGGAATTTTAGTGTCCTCGAGCTTATCCTTGTTTTCAGGGTTTTTTTTCAAGAGGGATGCATGAGGGGTTACTAGACCCAATATGTCGAGTTGGCCCATCAGCTCTGACTAGGTCGCTCACTCCACGACAAGAGGGATCTGCCTCCACCCGTTCTCAGGCGCTAACTGAGCTTCATTGGTAATGTCAATCTTTATATTTTGTATTGGCATTATTGGGGGGGGGGGTGACCTGTATTATAATGACACCAGAACGCGACCATGTCACGCAAGGCTGAACTGGGCGTATCCGTCTTTCTAGACATGTCAGACGAGCTGTCAGCGTTGGCCACGTTTTTGTTAGAAACGTGCTCAGGACGCACCACGGGAAGGTGCTGATCAGCATATATAGGTAGCCGTCAAGCCTCCCTACTTTGCGTAATCTGAAACTGGACGTCACTCCTGTCACAGACCCCTATTAGCATCGCTAACTCTTCCACTGAGTTCCACAATGGTCTGTCGTGATCAGTTAGCCCCTACCACCCTCTTTCAGGCAGCCAGGTACAGACCGCTACTACCCGCGAGACGGGTGCCGAGGGCTGCAGATGCCAGGCACATAGTCCTACCCACTCTCCATGCTCAGAACTAGGGCCCCGGGTCCAGCACAGTTGGTACATCTTAGGAGTAATGGCCAACCAACCGTGTCGGTCCACAAGCCGGCATGCGAAGCATGCCCTTTGCTGCTATCTAGCCACCGTACCAAAGGAATGATACATTCTCCAAGCACCGAGCGGCCATTGTTTGGCCCCTCGCGCCCGCCATTATGGTTTGGCTCCGAGAGTTTATGGCAAGGTTGCTGTACGAGCCCTCCCGTTCGGACTTGGTTTAACCCGTCCTGCGCTCCAATAGGACTCCCCCCTTTGGCCCTCATACCCTTTGTTCACAGTACTCCCTGAATCTGCCGACGAATCAAGGACCTCTGAGGTTCCGAGGTTGACACAGGGAAGTACTACTGTGTGTACCCCTTGGTTTTCCATGGCGCGTACCGCAAGGACGCTCCCAATGGCGCACACACAGAGCGAAGACCCCAGAGTTTAGAGACTCGTGGCGCCTCGCATCAGCGCTACTACCGGCAGGTGGCCAGCTACCACTGGCCACCAGCCAGTGGCACACCAGACACGAGGACGAGACACGCATAGTCGCCTCTCCACTCCCCTATCCCCAAGGGGAGCACAGTTGGTACAGTGGAGTGGACCCAGGAGGAGCTCTGAACATCAGAAATAGACAGCATCAAACGACATTTACAATATTTAGAATAGGCCATCTCAAGCCATTGAAGATAGATAATAACAACTGTTGGATTCAAATGTAAATATTCCTTTATTCATTTACTTGCATTTGTTTTATTCATTTGGTTTTCATTAATTTATTTGTTCATTTAATCTGTGAGTTTTATTTTTGTTGCTTGGCACTGTTGGTTTTTTTTTTGTTTACATTATCTCCTCCCATTGTTGGGAGGCATTGTAATCTATTCGTGGTTAATAAAACTTACTCTATTCTTTGTAAAGTATTCACTCATTCATTCTTCTTAAAATTCAATCTAAATAAACTACAAAAGAATCTGAATCTACAAAAAAGCGAACATCCTTTATGGTACCTCGAGCCGGATCCACGGATAATTTGGTAAGTAATAATTGAATTATCTTGTGTCGGCAGAAAAAAATGAGAGATTGCTGGTGAATAGAATAAAGGGAAAGATAAATATTGTATACATAAAATAATCTAAATCATGTCTAAAAAAGCGAATTCAGATATACCTATTTTCAAAATTTGTATTGAAAAATTTAATACATATGCAAATCAGCTTGACGAAATTTGTCAACAGAGAAATATACGTTGATTAAAACTTTATCATGCAAATATTACGGATTTATTTAAAAACATTAAAGAAACATTATAATAAAATTACTTAAAAACTTTCTCCATAGATTGTATAAACGAAAAGGATGAGTAAGGAGAAAAGATTTTTATTCAAATATACTTGTTACAAGCTTTCGGGCAGTCACGCCCTTCGACAGGTAAGTAATATAAAAGAACAATTTACTATTAAATAGAAACAAACTAAGCTTTAAACAAAAATGATACAAACTGCAGCCTGGCCACGAGAAAACGTGAACTCGGGAAAGTAATGTGAGGGGGGGGGGGGGGGGGGGCAAGTGGTTTATCCGGTTTTTAGGTTAACACATATATTATGATATTGTTTAGGTAAATCTATATGTCGATTAATACTGTTATTGGAAATGGATAAAATGGCCTCTATGATTAATCTCTGGTGTTTACTGGGAATGTTATTGTAAATGGTGGTAGGAGAATCTAAATTGAAAGAATGACCAGTATTAAGCGTGTGGTTGTATATAAAGGATCTGCCGTCTTTATTATTGATGCACCTACTATGTTCGATCATCCTGATGGCTACGGATCTACCAGTTTCACCTATGTAGGTTGCACTACAATCGTTACATGTGACCGAATAGACCGAACCACCAGAAGATCTAACAGTGGTAGGTCTCTGAATGCGGGTAATGGGATGTCTAAGAATGGTGGCCAGACTTCTACTATTTTTAAAATAAGTGTTGATGCCGTGGGATTTAAGTATGCGGGATATGGTAGCGGATTGTGATGAAAAAGGCAAAATACAGATATTTCTATGGGCTGTAAGGGGTTTCAACTTAGCAGAGTTGTATTGATATGTGTGTATGAAATGGAGAGGGTATTGTGAGAGGGCAAGCTGTTTTTTGATGTTGGAGAATTCCATCATAGCCTACCACCTCCCCCCGGCATACAAGCTTTCTAAATACCTATCAGCCTTCCTTACACCTCTGGTTAAGACCCGCCCACAATCCTCTTCCATAACAGACATTCCTGCCTTTATACAATTCGTCCAATCTCTCACCCCATTTCAGAGCTCCACATTAGTATCTTATGATGTCAATTCTATGTATTTATCCCTACCCCACCAGCTAATCGTCACACAGTTAACTAAATTCCTACAAGACACCCAATTAGACTCTAAAACAGTTTCTTCTATAGTCGCACTTTCCTCCATATGCTTGGACATCACAGAATTTACTTTCAATAACCAATTTTTCAAACAAATTAGGGGCTCACCTATGGGTAGCCCATTATCATCACCCTTAGCTGAAATAGTCATGTCTACCATTGACGACTGGATCCAACGCCAATACACACCAGGCATTCACATTTGGAGGAGGTATATTGATGACATCTTTTGTATATGTGATTCTGATTGTGAAGAAGGCATTTTATCTGTTCTTAACTCCTTCCACCCTGACATTTCTTTCAGTTATGAATCAGAAGTTAATGGTGTTTTACCTTTTCTCGACATACTCATTATTCGTACCCCATCACACTACCACACAACAGTATATCATAAAATCAATAACCCAACTTTCTATACCAATTTCAATTCTTCTTGTCCCTTATCCCATAAAATTAATACAGTCAGAACACTTACCAAAAGATTAGTCACACATTGCTCCCTGCCCATATTTAGGTCAATAGAATTCTCCAACATCAAAAAACAGCTTGCCCTCTCACAATACCCTCTCCATTTCATACACACATATCAATACAACTCTGCTAAGTTGAAACCCCTTACAGCCCATAGAAATATCTGTATTTTGCCTTTTTCATCACAATCCGCTACCATATCCCGCATACTTAAATCCCACGGCATCAACACTTATTTTAAAAATAGTAGAAGTCTGGCCACCATTCTTAGACATCCCATTACCCGCATTCAGAGACCTACCACTGTTAGATCTTCTGGTGGTTCGGTCTATTCGGTCACATGTAACGATTGTAGTGCAACCTACATAGGTGAAACTGGTAGATCCGTAGCCATCAGGATGATCGAACATAGTAGGTGCATCAATAATAAAGACGGCAGATCCTTTATATACAACCACACGCTTAATACTGGTCATTCTTTCAATTTAGATTCTCCTACCACCATTTACAATAACATTCCCAGTAAACACCAGAGATTAATCATAGAGGCCATTTTATCCATTTCCAATAACAGTATTAATCGACATATAGATTTACCTAAACAATATCATAATATATGTGTTAACCTAAAAACCGGATAAACCACTTGCCCCCCCCCCCCCTCACATTACTTTCCCGAGTTCACGTTTTCTCGTGGCCAGGCTGCAGTTTGTATCATTTTTGTTTAAAGCTTAGTTTGTTTCTATTTAATAGTAAATTGTTCTTTTATATTACTTACCTGTCGAAGGGCGTGACTGCCCGAAAGCTTGTAACAAGTATATTTGAATAAAAATCTTTTCTCCTTACTCATCCTTTTCGTTTATTAAAGAAACATATTATCAATTAGTGAGATCGAATACTTGGGAAACAAGTGAAACCCTATTTAAAGAATATATAGTTGTAAAGAATCTTTATGAAAATTTTCTGTTTCAAATTGGGGAAATCTTGGAGGTAGAGAACGTTTCTCAACCAGTCAAAATGGAGCAAAGTGTATAATCGAATGTTAAATTACCCAAATTTAATTTGCCTGTGTTTTCCGGTGGGATATCTCAGTGGTTGAGTTTTAAGGACCTATTTTTGATTACTATAGATAAAAACACGACTCTTTCAGAGATCCAAAAATTGCAATATTTGCATTTTTCATTAAAAGGTGATGCAGTTCGTATAATAAAGGGTTTCCCGATCACTGAAAATAATTATCATCAAGCTTGGAAAACTTTGATAAAGAGATATGATAATAAAAGAGAGATAATATTCTCTCAATTAGATAAAATATTCAAAATCAAATTATATAAGATCTCTACCTCTCTCGAAGGCTATGTATGAGTTGTTGGATATTTGCAACGAATCCCTTAGAAATTTAGAGACTATAGGTTTGGAAAGAAATGAAATGGTAGATGTTATGTTAATACATTTTTTACAAAAGAAGCTAGATACTCCAATCAGACAACAATGGGAATTGTCTTATGATAACCAAGAATTGCCCTCATATCAAAAATTTATTTCCTTTTTAGAAAAACAAGCTCAATCTTTAATGAATACTATGAAGGACACTACCTCAAAGGAATATTTGAATAAAAGGGTAAATACATACAACATCAATGTGAGTTTAAAAAATTGTCTACTATGCAAATTGAAGCATAAACTGAATCAATGTAATGAATTCAAACAAATGTCAATTCAAAATAGAATAGGTTATGTAAAACAAAACCAACTTTGTTCTAATTGTTTGCGTGGCAATCATTCTGTTGATAATTGTAAAATCACAAATCGTTGTTTCCATTGCAACAAAAATCATCATTCCTTGTTGCATGTGGTGTCAAATCCTCCAAGACAAAGGGAATCATCTAGTGTCGAGTTTGCCTCTCCCGAATCATTACAACCATCGGATGTACCTTCAATAAGCACATCCTGCTGTTTGAGTGAAGCAAATGGTTCTATACAAATACTGTTATCTACAGCTATAATTCGTATACAAGATGTAAATGGGGAATATCAAATTTGTAGAGCTCTGTTGGATAATGGAAGTCAAAGAAGTCTTATCACTGAAAAGTGCGCGGCAAATCTAGGAATACCCATAAGACGTAAACGTATAGCAGTTGGAGGTTTGGGAGATCAACTTGTAGAATATTCCCTAGGTGAGGTCTTTATCAGGTTTTCTTCTCACGTTAATCATCAATCGTTTGAGACTACACCACTGGTTCTTACCAAGTTAACAAACAATATTCCTAGTTTTACGGTCAATAAAACAAATTATTCACATATGAAGGGATTGATCCTGGCTGATCCTTTATTTTTCAAATCTAGAGAAATAGATGAAATCTTGGGGTCAGATATAGTATTCAACCTCATTCAGGAAGGAAAGAGAAATGGAAATGAAAATGAGCCATCTGCTATCCATTCAAAATTGGGATGGCTCGTATATGGTCCGACCTCAGTGAGTGAACGGCAGTCATTCAGAAATTTGGTACATTTCTCTTCTGAATTGGAATCTGAACATTTAATAAAAAGGTTCTGGGAATTGGAATCTATTCCTTTAGAAGAAATTCCTACAAAAGAAGAAAAGGATTGTGAAAGTCATTATTTAAAAAATGTAGTCAGGGATGAATCAGGAAGGTATATTGTAAGGCTTCCATTTAAGGAATCAGTTGAAAAGTTAGGTCAATCGAAATCCATCGCAATTCGCAGATTTCTTGAGAAAAGGTTAGAACAAAATGAAAATATATATGTTCAATATAAACAATTTATGAATGAATATATAAGATTAGGTCATATGCAGGCAAGTTGTTCTCTACAGACTGAACCAAAATATTACATCCCTCATCACTGCATTCTAAAGGCACAGCCAACTAAGTTACGAGTGGTATTTGATGCATCCACCAAGACTACCACCCAAATATCATTGAATGATCTCCTTCATGTAGGTCCAAAACTTCAAAATAATATATTCAACATACTACTCAAATTCCGCACGAACTCTGCTGCTTTAGTGGCCGACATTGAAAAGATGTATAGGCAAATTAGATTACATCCAGACGATATTAAATATCAAACTATATTATGGAGAGATTGTAAAGATCTAGAATTGCAGGAGTATAACTTGTTGACAGTCACTTATGGCCTTGCATGTGCTCCTTACTTGGCCATTCGAACTCTACATCAGATTGCCCATGATGTACAGGTTTCTAATCCAGGGACATCCAAGATTATTCGTGAGGATTTCTACGTGGATGACCTTCTGACTGGATGCCCCACAATGGAAGACGCCAAGGGCCTCATGCAACAATTGATTGCTGTATTGGGTTCTAGTGGATTCGTTCTGAGAAAATGGGTATCTAATGAATCTTCTATAATTGAAGACTTACCTTTATTATATTGAGAGGAAAAAGTGAGGTGATGGATATGAATAGAAAGGAAACAAACGTGAACGTTCTTGGAATCCAATGGGATCCAAGGTATGATACCCTCAACATTTCTTGTAAATCTGGTCCAGCTGATATTGAATCAAAAAGACAAATTGTATCGGCTATAGCCAGAATTTATGACCCCTGTGGCTGACTTTCCCCTACCACAGTTGTGCTAAAACTTCTCCTCCAAGAAATATGGAAATTCAAAATTGGCTGGGATGAAGATATACCTGCTTCTATTCAAAGAAAGTGGAATAATTTTGAAAGAGAAATAAAGCATTTCCAACAAATCAGTATTCCAAGATGTATATTCCAAAGGAATTTATTAATTTCCAATATGCAGATGCATAGATTCTGTGATTCATCAGAGTTGGCTTATTCTGCTGTCTGTTATCTAAGAATAACTTATGAGATAAATCAAATTGAGACCATTCTTTTGACAGCAAAAACAAAAGTTGCTCCCATCAAGAAAATTACCATACCAAGACTTGAGCTTTGCGCAGCCTTGATGTTGGCGCAACTTCAATCAGAGACAACTCAAGCATTTCCCTTTAAGATCGATGAACAATTCTATTGGACAGATTCAAAGATTGTTCTAGCGTGGATTACTTCTGAATCAAAGAAGTGGCAGATATTTGTGGCCAATCGAGTGGCAAAGATTCAAGATCTGACTGCAGCCCATTCATGACAATATATATCAGGCAAGCAAAATCCAGCAGACCTTGCAACGAGAGGAATTCTGCCTTCCTATTTGATCAATTCAAAATTATGGTGGCATGGACCCGTTTGGTTGACATTAGATGGTTCTGAAAATATTCCTTCATTCACTATAGACCCTTCTATGGGTTTAGAAGAGCGTAGTGTTATAATGCATGCTACAATAGCAGAACCATGCCCAGAGTTTTTGTCAAAATATTCATCATTTGCCAAACTTTTAAGGGTTATGGCTTGGTGTAAAATATTTATTAATATTACCAGAAAACAGCCAACTCAAAGACTCTCATTTCTAACATCCCAAGACTTAAAAGACTCTATTACAAATCGTCAAAATTATTCAGAGATGTGAGTTAACCCCAGAAATAAATTCTTGCATAAAAATATTCCTTTACCAAGAAAAAGCAGGCTTAGTTCGCTTAACATTTTTATAGATTCCCAAGGAATTCTTAGAGTTGGCGGACGATTACGTCACTCGGATTTAGATATTGATCAGAAGCATCCTATGCTAATTCCTAAAGATCATTTTGTAACCAAATTAATTGTAATACACTATCACATAAACAATCTTCATTCTGGAACTCAATTAACTTTATCTTTGATTCGAAATAAATGTTGGATTCCTTCTGGAAGAAACTTAATCAAAAGGGTCTTAAATCAATGTCTCGTATGCCTGAAGGGTAAACCTAAGGCTATTCATCAGATAATGGGAGACTTACCTAAAAATAGACTTCTTCCAGGTAGACCATTTGAAAAGATTGGTATTGATTTGGCCGGTCCCATTCAAGCTAAACCTATATTGAAACGAAGCAAAGTTATTTTCAAATTCTACATAGTCCTATTCGTTTGCTTCACCACCAAAGCCATTCACTTAGGAATTTCATCAGATTTGACTGCGGAAACCTTTCTTGCAGCATTGAAAAGATTCATCTCTAGAAGAGGAAGACCAACTGATATATACTCAGACAATGCAACTAACTTTAAAGGTGCAAGCAACATTTTGAAAGAACGATGGAAGTTATTCAATGCTGCTAATATTCAAGATTTTTTCGCCATAGAGTCCATTAATTGGCATTTTATTCCTCCGTCGGCACCTAAATTTGGTGGATTATGGAAAGCTGGCATTAAATCAGGTAAAACCATCTTATATAAAACGATGTAATCTAGGTTATTGAATTACGAGGAATTACTGACCTTATTAGCTCAAATTGAAGCCTGTCTTAATTCTAGACCATTAACTTTTGTTAGCAATGATCCAAATGACTTAACAGCGCTAACACCAGGACATTTTCTTATAGGATATGCAAAACGACATGATGCAGAATCTGATCACTCTACTTTGAATCTTCGCTCCAGATGAAATCTGATTCAACCTCAAAGAGACTACTTCTGGAACCGTTGGGGCTGTGAATATCTACATCAACTCCAAGAAAGACGGAAGTGGAGGACTTCACATCCGGATGTCAACATTGGAGATTTGGTTATGTTGAAGGAACAAGACAAACCACTACAATGGAAACTGGTGAGAATTGTCCAGATATTCCCAGGAGAAGATGATATTACCAGAGTGGTGCTTCTTCGTACTCCTAAAGGCCTTCTGAAGAGACCAATGACCAAGATATGTCCTCTACCTTACAAGGAGTGAGCTCTTGAACTGTGATATAGTTCAAGGTTGTGGAGGAGTATGTTGGATTCAAATGTAAATATTCCTTTATTCATTTACTTGCATTTGTTTTATTCATTTGGTTTTCATTAATTGATTTGTTCATTTAATCTGTGAGTTTTATTTTTGTTGCTTGGCACTGTTGGTTTTTTGTTTACATTATCTCCTCCCATTGTTGGGAGGCATTGTAATCTATTCGTGGTTAATAAAACCTACTCTATTATTTGTAAATTATTCATTCATTCATTCTTCTTAAAATCGAATCTAAATAAACTACAAAAGAATCTGAATCTACAAAAAAGCGAACAACAACAAAATCTACCCCACTTGCCCAAAATGTAGCTTGGCACCTGCAGCTCCAGAAGACATTGTGGCTTGCATTAGATGCACTAAAAAGGACCTTTGGGAGAGGCCGCTGCTTATCATAAAACAGCTCGAGGAGCATGAACTCATGAAATTTGTTTAAACCTTACACAAGGGGGGGGGGGGGGATAAGAAACAATAACAACAAATAATTTCTTTGATCGTTTAAACCAATTGTGTCAAGTCCTTTCTTTTTAAGTATGTTTGTGTTCTCTTTTCTTTTTTTTTTTCGTGCAGGGTTCATTCAAGTTAAGATTGATGATTACATTTGATGGCACTGGGGTAGGAAATATTGGTTCTTCTAGAATTTGAAATTCATTGTGTTTCATATTTATGCCCTTTCTAATATTGTTATCGTACTGAAGTGTTGAAGATCTTTGAGTCTTTTTTTTGTGTACAGTTTATATAGGTTTTATGGGATATGTGTTAGGTTTCTTTACTTTTTAAGCTATTGATTAATTTTATTGTTTTTATTTGTCGTCTGCTTTCGAGCGAGTAGGTCTAGACCACATTCTCTCTTAATTTTCTCATTGTTGGTGGATGAAACAGCACCAGTGATTATTTCGGCCGCTCTTGCTTGAACACTCTCTAGTCTTCCTTTTAGTGATAAGCTAGCGGGAGCCCAGAAGATTGTTGCATATTCCATTATCGGCCTCATTAAGGTGGTATATGTTGTTCTATTTTTTTTTGTCCGATTCATTAGTGCTGTAAAGACCAGGATATCCTAAAGGATATTTGGTCATCAGTTGGTGATATCTGTCGATCAAAAGATCTAGCCCGAGGGCGCATGCCGGCCATCACCTTCCTCGGAAGAAGCCGCTCCTAACATGGAGGACAGACGCTTCATCAGCCGTTCCTAACATGGATGCAGACGCTGGAGTAGTTGTTGTTGGGAGATTTCAACTCCCACCATACCCTGTGGGGTTATTCCTCAACTGATAATGAAGGAGAAAGCCTAAACGACTGGATGGAAATAAATGATATGCAATTAATATTCGATGCAAAAAAGCAAGGCACCTTTCAATCTGCACGCTGGGGTAAAACATACTCTCCTGACCTGTGCTTTGTAACAAAAGACCAATGTGACAATCCCATCCAAATTGCTCATAAAATTCTAACCAAATTTCCCAAAAGCCAACATTGCCCATCAATATACGAAATGGGCATACAGATCCCACAAATTGATAGCGCTCCAATCCCACGGTGGAATCTTGGAAAGGCTAATTGGGAAGCCTTCACCAAGTATATTGAGGATAATATCAACCTAATCCCTCCAACCCCTAAAAATTACTCTAGAGCCTCAAATCTAATAATATCATGTGCCAAAAAATTTATCCCCCGGGGACATAGAAAAATCTATATACCATGCTGGTCACCAGAATCTGAAAGACTTTATCAGGAATATAACCTCTCAGGAAATACAGAAACAGCTGAAAACCTCATCAGATCCTTAGACGATTCAAGAAAACACAGATGGCACACCATGCTTGAACAAATGGATTTCAGCAAATCAAGTAGGAAAAGCTGGTCCCTCTTGAGAAAACTTGGTGGTGCTGACCCCCCTCATAAACACAACCAACTAACCAACCCAAATAAAATAGCAACTTGTATCTCAAGTAAATCCAGGATACATCCGAACCCCTCAGAAAAAAGCAGGCTTAAAAAAGTCATTGGGACCAATTTGAGTAAATCTTCAACTCACCCACAGTTATCAACCAATATAGATCTTAATGAAGTAGAAGATGCGATTAAAGTAACACACAACAATCGCGCCCCGGGACCAGATGGTATCATGCCAGAATTTATGAAACACCTAGGCCAAAAGGCCATAAAATGGATGGCAAAACTGTTCACCAACATCCTATCAACAGGTTCCATTCCATCAGTGTGGAAACAAGCCAAGGTCCTGGCAATATTGAAACCAGGAAAGACCTCAGATGACCCTAACAATTACCGGCCAATATCACTCATCTGCATTCCTTATAAAATCTTGGAAAGAATCATTCTCAACAGAATATCACCTATCATAGAAGAGTACTTACCCATAGAACAAGCAGGCTTTAGACCAGGGAGAAACTGTGCAGAGCAAACCCTGGCACTAACAACCACAATTGAAGATGGATTCCAGAAAAAAATAAAAACTGGAGCAGTTTTTGTGGACCTAACCGCCGCATACGATACAGTTTGGAGAGAGGGATTATTATACAAACTATCCAAAATAATCAACTGTAAAAATATCATCAAACTAATAAATAATTTTCTCACCAACAGGAAAATAACAGTACACCTCAACAACAAAAAAAGCAGACCTCGCACCCTAAATAACGGACTGCCACAGGGGTCAGTTCTTGCTCCCTTACTATTTAATGTCTACACTGCTGATATCCCAACTAATAATTCTCAAAAATTTCTGTATGCTGATGATATAGCTCTTCTTCACCAAGAACAATCTTTC
Source organism: Cordylochernes scorpioides (assembly GCA_030710605.1). Classification (NCBI taxonomy): domain Eukaryota; kingdom Metazoa; phylum Arthropoda; class Arachnida; order Pseudoscorpiones; family Chernetidae; genus Cordylochernes; species Cordylochernes scorpioides. Next base: position 107,207,100 of record CP092886.1, on the reverse strand, counting down.
TCAACTCTGGAACAGATACTCAATGAAGACCTAAAGAAATTGGAGAATTTCTTCTCAAAATGGCACCTGATTCCCAACCCTTCCAAGACAGTCTCATCAGTATTCCATCTGAATAACCATAAAGCCAATAGACCCTTGAAACTCACATTCTGCAACAAACCACTCAGCCATGATCCATGCCCCAAATATCTGGGAGTAACCCTTGATAGATCTCTCACTTTTCGCCAACACCTTGAAAAAACGAGAGATAAATTAAAAACAAGGAATAATATCATGACTAGGTTGGCAGGCACCACGTGGGGCTGTGGTGCTGACACTCTACGCACGACTGCCCTCGCCTTAGTATACTCAGTTGCGGAGTACTGCGCCCCTGTGTGGGAAAGAAGCTCCCATACAGACAGCATAGATGCTCAACTTAACCAAACTATGAGATTAATAACGGGAAACATGAGACCTACCCCTATAGACTGGCTCCCATATCTCTCTAACATAGCACCTCCTGACCTCAGAAGAAAGAAATCTACCTCCAACCTTCTCAGTAAAATTAAAGCTAACACTAAGCTTCCAATCAACACTGTTCTCGAAATTCCTCCCCCAACTCGACTAATATCAAGGAATCCTGCATGGGTGGCCGATGAAAATGTAGATCTTAAAGAAGAGTGGAGAAACCGATGGAGCAATCTTGCCATCGCCAACAAAGACCTGGTGGAGGACCCTAACACCAAACCTCCCGGCTACAACCTACGTAGGAGGACCTGGTCAACCCTCAATAGAATCAGGACCTCTACTGGTAGATGCAACTACCTACTAAATAAGTGGAACATGAGTCCAGACCAGAACTGCGACTGTGGACAAATACAAACAATGCACCATATCCTAAGGGACTGTCCTCGAAGATTCTTCCAGGGAACACTTGGGGATATCCACCGGTGCACAGAGGAGGCCCTGGAGTGGATTCGTCACCTCGACATTCCACTCTAGAGAAACTTGCCAACATTGTTGTATTGTGCTGTAAAAAACAATATCATACGCAATAAATAAATAAAATGTTGTTCTGAGAATTCTGGTTTTTGCTCCCCAATTTGTTCCACATAGCCTTCTCAGAATGTTTAGTTTTCTGGTAGCTCTATTTGAGGTGCTAATTATGTGTTCTGGAAATCGCAATTCCTCATCAATGACAATTAAAATAATTTTATTGATATCTTGTCAATACATGAAAAGTGCACAGTCTGCACTATTAAAAAAGAGATAATATGCATTATATACCCTATGTACAATGAATATGGCGCCTTTGCCAGCGCTGCAGAGTTTGGTGGAGAATCGCCAGTGGGTCTCCAGCGACACCACGCATTTTGCGTTCTACGATGAATACGTAGATCGCGTACTTCGCCGCTGAGGAGATGGTGATGGGGCGGTCCTCGAGACCAACTGGGAAGATCCAGGACAGCAGTATCACACCTAGGTATTTTGGATTTCTAATTTTATCAATTATTTGGCTGTTTATGCTTATTTTGTGGTTATATTTATGCCTTTTCCCCCTGTCAGTGGAGAAGACACATAGGTTTGGTTGTATTAGGTTTATGGTCATTTGGAGTTCCATTGTCCACTTCTTCAGTCCTCTCATTGATGTGTTCATTATTTTTTCTGATTTTTCTATACTGCTACTTGTGCGCCATATGGCTATATTATCTGCATAACAGGCAACATTTGTGTCTTCAGTGAGGTAAGGATGGATGTCGTTAATATATAGAAGATAGAGTAGAGGACTGAGCACAGATCCCTGAGGTACACCAGCCCATGTTCTTCGGTCCTTGGAAAATTCTCCATTGACCCGAACCTTTATCCTTCTTCCCCTTAAGAAGTCTGCAATCCAGATTAAGGTTTTTCCTCTTATTCCGATGTTGTGCAGCCTTTCAAGTAATTTCTCCCTTCACACTCGATCAAAATCTGAGGTCATATCCAGGAATATGGCCGTTGTCTTCTTTGCGGTTTTTCCTGGAAAGAATCTATTATTGATTGGCAGAAGTAGAACAGTTGATCAGGTGTACAGTGTCTGGATCTATAGGCAATTGGTAGGAGTTTATTTTATTATTGTTAGTGAGCCAGACTATGAGCCTAGAGTGGATAATTCGTTCTGTTATTTTACAAAGTATGCTGGTGAGATCAATTGGCCGATAGTTCTTGTATTCTTTGGTATCTTTGTTTGGTTTCAGTATTGTAACTATAATTGATATCTTCCAATTCTTTGGTAGTTTACCAGTTTGCCATTATAAGTTCAGTATTCGTAGGAGTTGATTTTTAGCTTTGTCTCCAAAGTGTTTAATCATTTGACCAAAGATTAGATTATCTCCTGGTGACCTCTTGGATTTAACTTTTCTATTGATGAGTTTAGCTCATTCAGTGTGAAGTCTCTCGAAGAAAATATCTTGTTGATGGTAGTTTCTTGCTTGTTTAACTAACAACAACAACAAAGCATTTATTCAGGGCCTCTCGCCCTATACAGGATTCGCCAGTTCACAAAGGATGGGGAGAACACTGTGTGGCCTTTTTCCGGGATAGTCTTGTGGAATCCAAATATCGCCATCGCTATATACCTATTCTTTGATATTTCATTAATTAGTGCCGGAAATGAAGGACAAAATTGCCCCGTTTTATCATTTAGTTTTCGTCTTTCCTCAGACAGAGCAGCACAGTCAAATAAGTAGTGCAACATCTCCGTTGTTATTCCTGATCCACAGAAAGTGCATTTCAGGTCTTCACGCCTCAATAAAATCAGATGGTGTTCTCTGAAAAAAATTGAAAGGGTTCTAAATTGTGCGATTAATCTGATGACGGGAAAAGGGAGTTCATTTAAGAAATATTCTTCGGTTGTAAACGTTGTATATATATCTCTATAGTGGGAATATAACTTTGATTGGGTTATTATTGTTAAGTCGTTTTGTATTGTTTGCTCTATCGCAGTTCTTAATATTCCTGGGATAGCATTCCTTAGTGAATCAGGATCATTACAATTAGTAAGTCACGAGGATCCATTATTATTGAGTAAATTGCTTAATTGTTTTATAAACCCGATGGGCGCACCTGTAGCACAGGATATTTGCCTCATTCTATTTAAACATATTCGAGGCAATCTATTTGTATCCATACTCAGCACCCTCAGCCAATATTTCAAGGTCAATTTCAGAGCTGTTATTATTAATGAGACGCGGCCTTTTTCTGGTCTTATTATGTATTCTGGTGTATATCTAGGCAAATTCAAGAACCTACGAATAAATGTATCTTGTATATGGTCTAATGAATCTTTATACTCTGTTGCCCAAATTGGAGCAGCATACATCAAAACAGCCATCACAATATAATCAAACAGTTTCATTGCAGAGTTTAATGAATTAATTTTTGATTTTGCCATTATTGTGTGTGGGGTTGTAGCATTTATTGCCGCAAGTGTTTTTCCTTTGAAAAAGTTTGCGGCTTGAATGGTTTTAGTTGTACTGACCAGAGGGTATCCCAAGTAATTATATCTTCTTGTTACCATCAGAGGTTTACCATTCCAGTACCATCTATCTTCTCTTGAGGGTTTACCACCATTGCGAAATACCATAACCTTCGATTTGGACTCGTTCAGTGTCATATAGTTCTCACCAAGATATTCTTTCAATATATTAATATTTTTTGGAGGTTTATCCTCGACTCCCCTATAATAGCAATATCATCTGCATACATCAGAAGGTGAACATCACCAAATTCCGGTAGGTATACACTCGTCAGATCTGAGTTGTCATACATTTTAATCAGGTCCGTCATGAATAATATAAAAAGTAATGGCGATAGTGGCTCTCCTTGTAAGACGCCCGAATGTATCTTAATATTTTCTGTAATTGATCCCCTCCATCTGACTGCCACAGTCGCCTGTTCGTAGTAATTTCTAATTGCATGTATAAATTGATAGCTCACGCCCAGATTGGTTAATTTCTTCCAAAGTAATGAGTGAGGAACTGTATCAAATGCTTTTCTCAAATCAACAAAAAATACATATAATTTTCCTCTCTTTTTCCTCAGTGAAAGTTGTATTAGAGTGGTCAATGTGAATATCAGATCCACACACGATCGGCCCCTTCGGAAACCCGCCTGATTTTCTGGAATGACGTTTCTTCTTTCTACCCATTCATTCAGTCTTGATCTTTGTATTGTCGTAAAAAGTTTCGATAAATTACTTATCAGTGCTATACCACGATAATTTGAAGGGTTGTCTTTGTCACCGCTTTTAAAGATTGGATGTATGATCGTTTAGTCCATATTGTAGGATAGTGTCTCATTATCAGAGCTCTATTGTAAAATTGTTCTAATAAACCAATGTATGAGTCTGGGAGTACTTTTATTATTTAATTGGGGATGTCATCAGGTCCACTTGCCTTGTTATTTTTCAAATCTCTGATTGCCCTGCATATCTCTTCAAAAGTTATCTCTGGATCAAGTATTGGATCGCTCGGCGAGATCCTCACTTCTATATTACAAATCTTCTCTTTTTCCTCAATACTCATTAATTCGCAATAAAATTCGTGCCATTCCTGTACAGTAATTTCTCCTTGAATTTTTGTTGCTCTTTTAAATAGCGCAATGGTCTTCCAAAAGGACTTTGAAGCTTTTATATATCTCAATATTTCTTGTTTTTCCTGAATATATTTCTTTCTTTTATCATCTAATAAACCGAGATATTTCTTTCTATGGAGAGCATAGCTTTCAAGGTCCTCCTTTCTGTTGGTTCTACGGTATTCCTTCAGACTTTCTTTTGTTAGCTTTTTCATCTCGTAACAGTTTTTGTCAAACCATGGTTTAGATTCTCCGGGGGCACCCTTAGTTAAGTACATTATTCCTGATGTTGACATTGCCTCAGTAATTCTTTGAGTGAAAGTATTTACGGAGCTATCGAGATATTTTTACTACTTGCAATTCCTCTAATTCCTGTTTAAATGTCTTAATTCCCTCAGCTGTCCATCTGTATCTCGTAACACCATATTCTTCTACCTTAGATTTATTTTCATAGGTCTTTTGGACTGTTATCTTCAGGATAAGAGGAAGGAGGTTTCTATCCTGAAGTCTGATATTTTTTTCCAGTATTCCTTGTGAAACTATGCAGTAATCAATAGATGATGAGCCTCTCTCCGAAACATATGTAAAGTCTCCCTTTCTGTCTCCTGTTGATCGTCCGTTGATTATTGTCAGCGAATTGTCCTCGAGAAACTTGAGAAGTCCTTCAGCCAGTGGTGAAATTATTAGATATCTTGCTTTTCTTTCGGAAACTAAAGAGAGTTGAAGATTTGTTGGATTATACAGTCCCCCGAGCCCTCCAGTTCTAATATTTAAATCCCCTATTAGAATTAGTTCTTTCCCATCAGTTATCTGTTTTTCCATATATTTAGTTAATCTAGCTAAGTTATTCTGATACAGTTCGTTTGGAGGGAGATATACAAATATCAAGCAGGTGATAGGTTTGCCGGTTCCTATGTTTTGTGATAAGAAAATCGGTATCCAGATGTTATCCTTTTCTGTACTGTGCATCCTGTAATGTACCCCTTTTTTGACACCCACAATTATTCCTCCTGATCCCCTCCCCCTTTCTGTGGTCTTAGTTGCCGGATGTTCAAAAATTAGGAAATCCTTTAATGTTATATTTGTGAGATTTATACACCATGTTTCAAGTAAAGCGAAGATCTCGTAGTTTTTAATGTACTCGAGAAGTGGAAAAACAGAGAGCAACCTGAAAAGTCCATTTATATTCCAGCATATTATTGTGTTTACCGTAACTTTTGGTTTTTTAAAGCTAATAGTCTTAAAAATTTTTTTGTGAATCTTTATTTGTATGTATTTTATTTTGTAGTATCTGTAAAGTTTCTGAGTTGTCAACATCAATTCGGAGCTGCGTCAACTGCTATGATGTAGAGCCCTTTTCACCAACCACTCAACCGTCAACGACTTCGTATTTTTGTCCATTTGCAAGAAGCTTATTGTGTCTTAATTTTGAGCGTATTCCTTTTTCGGATAGTTCTTTCTTCTTAGAAATCAGTAAGCGGCGTTGTTCTCGGGTCTTCAGAGTGTAATCTTTGTTTACAAAAATTTTATCATCTCTGAATTTATAGGAATTCCTAAGTAGTGCAATTCTTGTGGTTTGTTTCGGAATTTCAACCAAAATTGGCGCGTTAGCTTTCTTTGAAAGCCGATGACAACGCATTATTTCCGATTCGACTTGTATTTGCATCTTTTCATTTATCGCCGTAACTAATTTGCATAAAGTTTCATGTGAGTTTTCGGCTTCGGGCCCTTTTATACCGTAAAATATAAGGTTATTTTCCCTTATTTTCTTGTCCAACATATCACCATGATCCTCTAGACTTTTTATTCTTAAATCGTTTTTTGTGGCTAATTCCAAGCATGTTTTCTGTGAAGTTTCGATAACGGTCAATCTTTGATCCCATTCCTCGAACTTTTGTTCAATGTTTTGTAATCTAGTTTCTAGTCTTGCTCCTAAAGTCCTTAGCTCTGTATGGATTTGTTTAACAATAGATTTGAGATCATCTTCAATAACTTCCTTTGTCTCAGTAGTTTGTAGAGTCGACAGAGTTGTTTGCTTTTTTGTAGGGGGCCCGGGGTTAAGTTCCACGCCACCAATGATCAGTAGAATGGCAATCACTCTTATCAAGTAGGCAGAAGAATACTTTTGAGTTAGCGTAAAAAGATTTAAGCTCTTTAATGCAAACGATAAACAGCAATGCAAGTACTATGTATGTAAATTTCATCTTTTTTTCTTGGTGTCTGATTTTAGAAAAAAAGTAAGATTTAACAGTAAGTGCTAAGATTATATTTGGGGTATAGTATTACTAAGTTAATTATATCTTTAAAATTAGGTTCATCAAATATTAAAGTAGATTATTAAAAGTATATTTACCGGGAGCGAACGCACGTGCTGCTTGCAGTTTGACCTCCTGGCGGCGAATCCTGTTTAACTAACTTGTTTATATTATTTTTATAGTCCTGTCTTCATTCGTGTAGTTGAGTCTGGAAGTGCTTGAAAGATATTCAGCAATTATGGCAGCCATCTGTTTGTTCGTTCTCGCTGTTCTATTCATATCGGTTAGAGTATTGGAGGATTGGTGTTGGTTTTGATTGTTTTCTAACACTCTAATCATATTCAAGTGTTGGCTGTCCATTCTTGAACCCATTTTTTTTCACAGAATTCTGCCATTTTTTCTTGTTTGCATATCCAAATTTCTTGTTATATTTTGTGAAAATTTTCAATGAGTTCCTTTCTGTTTTCTTCTGTTTTATTTATTTTAATAAGTTCATTGATATTGTCTCTCTCTCTGAAATCATTGCCTCGATGTTGTGGTTCTTCCAGTAAGGTATCCGCAGGTCTTTGCGTCTCCTTCTAGGTACCGATGCTTTTGCAGCTTTGGATATGTTCGAAGAGAATTTTTCCAAGTTTTTGTCAAGCTTTCTGTAATTCAATTCTTCGTTGCACAGTTCTTCAAGCTTTTCTGTGCATTTTTTCAAGTCGGCTTTCCTAAAGTTCCATGTTCTTTTATTCTGTTGGACATTCTCAATTTTGAAGTTTAGGGTTGTTAAAATTGGTCTGTGGTTACTGATTGCACCTCTCAGGATTTTCCATTGTGTTGTGGGTGCGATGTTGTAATTTATCGCTGTGATGTATATTGCGAATTCTGTGCCTGTGGACTTGGATAGATAGGTGTTCTTTCCCTTATTTAACGGTGTAAGGTCGAGGTCGGTTAGTATGTCCTCAACCTGCTGACCTTTGTTATCCTGGACAGGTGATCCCCAAGTTGAACTTTTGGCGTTAAAATCGCCGAGTATTATTGTGATATCCGAAGACGCTTCACTTAATGTCTCCATTGTGTGTACCCATACAAAATTCAAAAATATAACGATCTGAAAGTTGGCGATTTTGAGATGCGTCAAGAATTCGCTGCATGGGTTTTCCGGCAAATTGATATTGATGAAAACTGGCTGTCGAATGTTCTGTGGACAGATGATGCTCACTTTTCTCTAAACGGAGAATTTAACATTCAAAATATCCGCATTTGGGCAACAGAAAACCCTAGGAATTTTACAGAAATGCCACTTCATCAGCCCAGAGTTACAGTTTTGTGTGGGTTCACTTCTTCTTTTATTATTGGGCCATTTTTCTTTGAAAAAATCATTGGAAAATCTTTTAAAGCCGTTTCTGTAACTGGGGAACGTTAAGTTCAACTTTTGTGTGAGAGAAAAGGGTTTTGCATATTGCAGGGCAGACAAGCACTAAGCGAAATGACATTCATGAAAGATGGAGGACCTTCTCATATCTTCCGAGGTGCCAAACAATTGCTGAAGGATACGTTCGGTGAAAATCGTGTGATAAGTCGCCACTTTATATACCAGTGGCCTCCAAGATCACCCGACTTGACGCCTTGCGATTTTTGGTTATGGGGGTACATTAAATCGTGTGTTTATCGATGCTGGCCTACCACATTGGCCATGTTGAAGGCTTCTATCAGATGGCACGTTTTATCAGTTTTAACAGATATGTTATTTAATGTTGTCCAATCTGTCATCTATCGTCTGCAGGCGGTGTTTGAGAATGAAGGACGCCACATTGAGCAAGGATTGTGACCTAATACAAGAGAGAAGGCAAGTTACCTCATGTGTTATATAAGCTGCCATGTATTATATTATCTACCAATATTTTGCAGCTCTTTGTGTTGGGTTATGGGGATAATAAATGCTGTCCTCACATCTTGACTCTTTTTTTGTGAACAGTAATTTTTAGTTTGTCATTTGCTCACATATTATGTCGTGCAGACCAAAGTGTTATGACTTCTCGAATAACACTGGTACACACAATTTTATCCCTTATGTTTAGTTTTTCGCTTTTCGCTCATTAGAAAAATAACATAAGGAATATTTTCTGTACACCAATAACTTTAGAAATTTTGTGTAAAAAAATAATACAAAATTATTTTACTACCACGTTTTTCAACGGAAAAGGTCGATCTAAAAATGATTTTTATTTGAGAGGACACATTTTTAAAATTGTGTACAGTATAATAAGCAATGATAACATTTGACAAGCCCTTAGGATATTTGGTATAAAGTACGACAAATATATTTTGTCACTCCCCTCTATATTTCATTTGTTGAATCATGGCTGATATCCAGTTAAATAGTCAAGAAGCTACACATTCCTTATAGCAAGAAATCCTATTAGTAGTGCCATCATAATTTTTGGTATCATATTAACATTTCAAAAAATCCTGTATTGATATCAGCAGTGTTTTTCAAACATTCAATCTATTTCACAAAACCCCATCTAAAATATAAATATTTTTGCTACATGTTTTAATTTGCATTTACCTATTTTACATATCTCGGATCCAGTTCCAGTTCCAAATAACTTTATTAGGTGCCGCTCAAAAAGAGCAACCTAGATCATCATATTTACAATATACTGAGGGGGGGGGGGTGTTTATGTACAGGGGTTCATTTACAATTATAATTTATAATGATGTCGTTGGGTCCGGATTCTCAGGTCCTTGAGGATATTGTAGTCATTGATGTTTCCGATATTTAAATCGTTTCTGAGGATTGTGTTCCGAAAGAACCAGGGTGGAGACATGATTTTTCTGATCATTTTATTTTCGAAGACTTCTAGCTTTTTAAGGATGGTCTTATGTGCAGTCATAAAAATGGGGTGGCCGTTATTATTGACGTGTAAATGGTTCTTTTGCAATGAAGGGATAATTTGCTTTTCGGTCCTAGAAGTAGGGATAATCGGTGTTGGGCAGCTTTCGCCAAATTAATTCTGTTTTCAATGTGTTTTTTAAAGGTTAGGTGCTCGTCTAGGGTCATGCCTAGGTATCGGATGTTCTCTTTCCATTTAATATTGTCTTCGAAGACAAAAGGTTCGTCTAAAGGTTTCTTAATTTTGTCTTTTTTTCTGGAGAAAATTATTGCTTCACTTTTTTGGGGGTTCATTGTGACTCGCCATTCTTTACACCAGAGCGTGGAAAAGATGCAGGCCTCTTGGAGTTTCATGTGGAGTCTGTCGAAGTTGTATGTCGAGGCTAAAATGGCGGTATCATTGGCAAATAGGTGTAAAGTGGTGTCTTCAATACAGGGGAAGTCGTCTATATATATGTCAAATAAGGTTGGTCCTGTGACTGATCCTTGGGGGACCCCGGCAAGGATGTTCCTAGCTGTTGAAAGTTCGTCTTTGACTCGTACCTTGAATGTTCTATTTGTTAAGAAGTTTTGCGTTATTTTTATGATATCTCCAGGAAGGTGCTTTTTGCACATTTTGTAGAGAAGGGCTTCGTGACAGATTTTATCGAATGCTTTGGCAATATCGAAGAATACGGCTCCTGTTATTTGGCCTAGATCCATGGCTTTTCTTATTTTTTTCAGTCACAACAACTAGCTGGGGCAATGTTGGCTTGGTAGCCAAATTGTTCAGGTCTGAGTGGATTCTTTTCTTCTAGGGATTTTCTGAGTCTTCTTAAAACAATTCTTTCGAATAGTTTTGAGATGGCAGGTAACAACGAAATGGGCCTGTAGCTTGTTGGTTCATGCATGAATTTTCATTTTTAAAGTATGGGACAGATAATGGACGTTTTCCATCTGTCAGGGAAGTGGGCAAGCTGCAGTGAGGCGTTAAAGATTTCGGTTATTTATGCTAGTATATGATTAGGGAGCAGTTTGAGAGCTTCATTAGGCAATTCGTCGATTCCGGGAGCTTTTTATTTGGTAGATATTCAATAATTGCTTTTATTTCACCAATGTTTGTTGGTTCTAGTCCTGTTTCTTTATTTTTTCATGTATGAATTCACACGTTTGATGTATGTACGAGAAGGTTTGGAGTGGGATGTATAGGGATTGGGGGTGAACTGTTTTTCATAGTTGTTGGCAAATGATTCAGCTGCTTCTGCTGTGGTTAGTGTCTGCCCATTGATTGTCTTCAGTGTTATTTCTTGTTTTTCAGAGTTGGATGATCGTTTGATGGCTTTCCATATGGTTTGTGGTCCGTGACTTTCAAGATTTCGATAAAGTGGTCCCAGCTGGTGTTATCGTGCTCCCTTGTAAGTTTCTGTGATTCTCTCCGGGCCGTCATGTAGGCTGATTTATCTCGGGGGTCGCAGGTTTTTTTTCTTTTTTTTTCTTAGTCTGTTGGTGGATCGTATTTTTTCTTTAATGTGAGGTGATATCTTCGTTCTAGTTCATGGTCCTTATATTTTGTTGAATCTTTCAAATTTTGCACCATTTGTTCTTCAATGTGTGTAATGGCCTCGTCTATTTTTAAAGATGTATCTAGGATCAGTTCAGGAGGTTCAGCAATTTCCATTTTGTACTTGAATAGGGACCAATCTGTAATTTTTATTTTTGTATTTGAGTAGGAGATTTTGAAATCCTGTATCACAAGTAGTACTGGGAGATGATCAGAGGTTAGTTCGTACAGGACTTTAGAGTATGCGTTTGGGAAATTTTTTTGTGCACGGCGATATCAATGATGTCTGGAGGTGAGTCATGAGTAGGTTCGTCGGGGTAGCTCACATCTAGGTCCAAAGCGTTTGTTGCATTTTGGAGCCTTCTCCCGCTTGGGTTAGTGGTGGTGGATCCCCAGGCAAGATGTTTGCAGTTTAGGTTCCCTGCTATGATGGTCGGTGTGTCCGTTGAAAAATGTTATAGATATCGGTTTGATCTAGATAGGTGTTTGGTGGTTTGTAGCACGAATACAGGTTCATATTAAACCCGTTTTTGATAGAAATTCCTGTTGTTTCCAGGCTTGAGGTGGTGGCATGAATAGGTGCATGGCTGTACTTCTTGTGGATGAATATGGCAGTTCAAGCACCTTGTCTGGTTAGTCTGTCGTTGCGGAGGGTGATGAAGTTTTGAATCCTCATTTTATTGCAAGGCTTAAGCCAGGTTTCTGACACTAGTGCGATGTCGATGTCGTGGTCGTTCAGGAATTCTGAGAATTGTTGTTTTTTGTTTCGGAGACTACACGCGTTCCAGTGAACGATTCGAAGGCTATTTTTATACATATTTTTGTAATTCATTTACATCTAAAGGTGTCTACAACGTTCTTCATGATGTTGGCTATTATTGCGGGGTCGCTGAGAGCCTTTTTGATAGCGCTCTCTAGTTGGTTGACCTTAGTGGCTGAAGGAGGATTGGGACGTTCTTTATTATCATGTGGAGTTTTGTTCTTGTTTTGAATGGGTTGGGGAATTTCAGAAGGGTTTGGACCTATAGGGTTGGATTTTTCTTTTTCTGTATTGAAGTTTGGTTCTGATTATTTTGAGTTTGGGGCACTCTATTCATCTTTCTGTTTAGTGGGCAACCACGCCAACTTGCTGTATGCTGACCCTGGCAGTCTGCACATTTAGGTGGGACTTCTTTTTCTTTGGTGCAATCGGATGTGAAATGATTTTCTCCACATTTTACACATTTGGGAGTTTCCCTGCATTCAAACTGAGAGTGCCTGAAGTTTGGGCACCTATGGCATTGTCCGGGGCCTTTGGGAGCCCTGTAAGCCTCAACTTTGCACTTCATGTCGCAGAGATCTGTGATATTGTAGATTTCTTTATTCCTTGCAGTCTTAGGAAGGGTTACCTGGATTAGTGGGAGCTCCTCCTTTGTTCTTGAATTTCGTAGTCTTGCAATTTTGGACATCTCAGATCCCTTGTTTTCCAGATCCTCTTGTATTTCGGAGATGGTGATGCAACGGTCGAGACCTCTGGCGACCACTCTAAGGCACTTTTCATCGTCTAGGATCTTGAAGTGAAAGGTGTAGTGGCGATATTCCAACCACTTGGTAGCTGTCCGGTAGTCTGATGTTGTGTGAGTCTGAACGTTGATGTATCTGCCTGATGTGTAAAATTCTGGCTTTTGCTTTGTACACTTGACAAGACCATCTCTAAGGCCTGACCATTCCTTTACTCCGCTTATTTTAATTGGTGGTATTCTGATCTTGGGGTTAGGGGTGGGGTTGTTAGGTTTGTTATTCGATGTTTTGTTAGGTTTCTTTGATGGGTTCGAGTTTTTATGGTTTTGTTCATGATTTGGCATTTTGTTTGGTGTCACTTCGATTTCCATTTCGACTGTTTCTGCTTCATGAGGTTTTTAAAGCTGTTTCTTTAGTAATTTTGGTTCAGGATTACCTTGTGACCTTTGGTTGGAGCACCAGGTTGTTTTTTGCGTTGTTGTTTCTTTTGCGGCTACTGGTGATTTTTCTCTTGGGCGCTTCGCGGGATTCTGGGCATTCTGGTAGTTTCCAAATTGAATATTTACGGGTACGTACCGGGTATTTGGGGTTTTTAAAATTAGTGTTGGGGACTTCTGGTGCAGGGAGGTCTTCCATGGTTCGGGTGTTTCGCGGGGACTCGAAATTCTTTTTATATCTCGGATTGCATTTAAAAATCGTCATCCGATTCTTCTACTTTTGGCGAAATGGTGTTTTATTAATTTATCATTTGATATTATTAGGGTTCTTTCTTTGTATTAAAGAAAGGAAAAATACGTGTCGACCCTTTATATTTTTCAATTTATCAAACAATTTGGACGCTTAATCTCTGATTCTGGTAGAGCGCCATCTAGCGAATAAAATTGTAACTAAAATCAATTTCAAATTTTTTATTATTTGCCATAAAAAATCCCATTGCATCCTGAACACGATGGTGTTTACCGCATTGCTCTAGAGCAAATATTCGCGGAGTTAATTTTTAAAATAGTGCGGGACTTTTGGATCACCCTGTTTATAGATGACATAATTATTTTCAATAACAACAATTTTTCAAAATTAATAGGAAATATCTATCCTCCTTATCTAAATTTAAAAAACAACGAAAAATAGAATTTAATCAAAAGTAAACTTCCTCGATCTATACATTAATATACAAGAAAAAGTATAGAATTATGTGTCAATAGATAAAATTTTGATTTCAACATTATTAAATTTAATAGACACGATTCAGATATTTCAAAACACTGTATTAAAGGAATTTATTTTGGACATTTTAAAAAAATCTACAGAATTAACAACAATTTGAACAATTTTATAAACATGATTAAAATCTTAAATAAATAATTTCTAAACAATGGTTTCTACTGTGGTGCTGGGTGCTCTGGGTAGTCTGGGGGGTAGCCTGGGTGCTACTACTGTGTGTACTCCTTGGTTTTCCAAGACGCGCTCGGCAAGGACGCTCCCAATCGCGCACACACAGTGCGAAGACCCCAGAGTTTCAAGACTCATGGCGAACCCACATCAGTGAAACCACTGGCGCGAGTACCGCCACGCGAAGTCGCCTCTACACTCCCTCATCCCCAAGGGTGTGGGGGGGTAGGCGCCCCTGCCTCTTCCCAACCAACTGGCCAGTACTAGGGCAGGGTCTTCTTTCCCCGCCGGAAACCTAGACAGCGGTACCCTGACGAAGACACACCGGTATTCAACCATACGCCAAGCCAAAGACAAACAGACCAATGGAGGACCCAAGTCAACAAGCCAATCTGCTTTCCTTGTGGCCGCCCAGTCCATGTCAAACGCTACTGTAGATATCGCCAGCGATTAGACCAATATGAATTGGAAAGACCTAAACGGTACATACAGACCCGCCAAACTACTCAATTCAATGAAGAACATTCTTCAAGAAAACCAAATTACCGCAGACATTCGCCATACCCAAGCAGAGAAAGATCCCCAAGACGCCAGTCCATTTCCCCAGGCCGCTACAATCTATTTAAAAAAAAAAAAAACTTAGCGTCGCGTCTTCTTTCGAAGGGGAGGCCGCGGGTGTTAAAAACCCTCCATCGACGACAGCCGCTAAATTAGAACATAATTTCGTTGAAATAATTATAGATGACGTTGCAATTTCTGCCTTGGTCGACTCGGGAGCCTCATTCACTGTTATCTCGAACGGGTTAAGACGACACTTGGAAAATATGATTTTCAAGGATGAAGGAATAACTCTTAGAGTCGCCGATGGCAAAAAGGTTACGTCTCTGAGTCGATGCACAATAAGTTTGAGCATAAACGGGTTGAGATAGCCGCTTGAATTTATCGTCCTTCCTAGCAGCAACCCCAGCATCATACTCGGATGGGATTTTTTGGAAGCATCAAATGCCGTGATCGATTGTGGACGTGCCGAAATCAGGTTTGAATAGGCTAAAGACGATTTGAATTCGCTAGCCACCGAGGATAGAATCGTGGCCTCTGAAAACATAATCATTCCGGCCGAATCTATCAAACAAATAAATGTGATGAGCACAGAACTCAATGAACGATTCAAGGTACTTTTTGAACCTTCAAAATGCGCTTTTTTTATTAAAAAAAATAAATATCAATTCCCTATACACTTCTTACGATCAATCACAATAAGGGACAACTTTGGATTGCAAACTCTAGCCCAACAGCTCAAATTATCCCTAAAGGAATGTATCTAGGAAGAATACAAGTTTTTGACGAAATTCACTTGACTACTATCTCGGAGTGCTCTGATCCGGAAGAAAATTTGGCGCCAGATATTAGTCCCAAGAATGACAATAAGGGTGACGTGTCATTTTTTGCAGAATTTGATTAGTAATGACTTATCAGAGGATCAACAATCTGAAGTCTTATCAATTCTGAAACAATTTGATACCAATAATGATACAGTAAGACAGACGCCTCTAACAAAGCATAAAATAGAAAATGGAGATCATCGACCAATTAAACACAGGCCCTATCGAGTTTCCCCAACAAAACGACAAGAAATTCAACAGGAAGTGAAAAGATGCTAGATGCCGGGATAATACGCCACTCAGAAAGCCCTTGGTCATCGCCTGTTATTTTGGTGAAGAAGAAAGACGGCAATTGGCGCTTCTGCGTTGATTACAAGCGATTGAACAAGATAACAAAAAAAAAAGACGTTTATCCACTCCCTCGAATTGACGATACTCTTGATTCTTTAAAAGGTGCCCAATTTTTTTACTTGAGCCCTCTCGAGAGCAAATCGGAAGAAGCAGACGACGAAGAAGAAGATGATGATGTACCATCATTAACTGCTCTGACCTGCTTCAATACTGAACAGAGAAAGGATCCTAGAATTAGAAAATTGATAGAAGAAATAGAAGAATACGGAGACGAACCAAGAGGTTATGAACTAGTGAAAGTAACCTGGTATAAAAGGAACTCCGACCCCCTGGGTAACCCACACCTCCTTGTCATCCCCAAGCACCTACGATTGGAATTACTGAGAAGCCGAACGACGCTCCTACAGCGGGCACACACACACACACCTAGGATTTTCTAAAACTTATGAGAGGGTTAGAAACAAATACTTTGGCCAGGACTTCTCAAGGATATAGGAAAGTATGTAGCACATTGCAAAGAATGCCAAAGAAAAAAACAGATAATCCACAAACCGCCTGGGTTGCTCAAACCCATTACCCTCTGCAACCTTACCATTCCAAAGAATCAGAATAGATCTTCTTGGGAGATTTCCGAAATCCTTTGGCGGTAATAAATGGATCATAGTCTGTACTGATTATCTTACTCGATTTGCCGTTGCTAAAGCCTTTTCCACAGGGGAAGCAAAAGAAGCAGCCAAGTTCTTAATGGAAGATGTTGTTCTCAAGTACGGAGCCCCCAGAGAAATCATCACGGACCGAGGACGAGTATTCCAATCCAAGTTGATTGCGGAACTCACCAATCAATGCTCGTCGATACACCGGTTCACGACAGCGTATCATCCCCAGATGAAAAGCTTCAAGAGGAATACAGCCAAAGGATTGCGTCGTGAGTCGAAGAGACCAGGCAGCTAGCAAGATTAGAAACCATGAAAGCACAAGAAAAGGACAAGGCCAGATATGATTCAAAGCACGAGGCAATGGATTACAACGTCGGTGACCTGGTATGGGTTTTCATCCAATAAAGAAGGTGGGAATCTCAGAAAAACTTATGAAAAGGTACTTCTGGCCATACAGGGTTACTCGGATACGCTCTGACGTGACCTTCGAAATTGAAACTGTGGACCAAACAATCAGGAGACGCCAAACAAGAGACCTGGTCCATGTACTGAGAATGAAACCCTACCATGACCCTGAGGACGAAGCTGATATGTTCAAGTGATAATTACAACGAGACGCTGCTCATCTAGGAAGGGGGCAATTTCACTGAATAATTATTTTGAATAATCTGTTGTCAGTTTATAATCATGAATATTTGCCTAGTAATCGCCCCTTACCATGCTTGTAGATTATCACTTGTAAAATTGATTGACACATTTTGCATTATATAAATTTAATTAATAAATTATTTTTAATTAAATTTTGGAATACTTGTCTTCTCTACCGTGACAATATTGTTATCTCTCAATTCATATTCTCCACGCGGCGCGCGAGCTCCGCGTTTTCAGCAATGGAGAGCGATGTATTACCAACATCTAATCCTTTCCAGGTATTGGAGGATGGCCTTGTCAATAAGACAGAGGATTGTGTGAACTTTGCCAAGATTGAAAACTCGATGACCTAGGTATTAAATGGAAAAGAAACTCCAATGGAAGTTTCAATTTTACATGATCAACAATCGACGAAGGAAAATGCAAATTTGAATATGTCTGAAAATAATTGAGCAGACCGAGTCGAAGCTTTTGAGAAGAAATCGACATCTCAAGGTTGGAAAAAGGCTAAAACTCCAAAAAGATAAAGCCAAGGGTCTCCAATCCAACAATCAAAAGTTGCGAAGGCTGCGTCCATCGCAGCCAGGCCACTTCAACAACTGAACAAGACAAAAACAATTCTTGTAATGGCTATTAAAAACAGTAGGCAGCAGCAAGACCTCCTCATGGGTAGGTCGGCAGCTGCGACATTCGACTAGTGCTGCTTCGTTGAGTGGAGCGCGGACTTCCATCCAGTCCATACATGATGACGTTGAAACAGATGCTGGGAACGTCATCGGTATACTAGTTGATGAAGATATCCGGCCAGGTATTGGTCGGGCTGGCCAGCTTCGAATTGGTGGAGCGCCTGGTTGAGGAGAGCTTCACCATTGGAACCACCCTCCTGAAAGCCTTCCCATTTAGGCAAAAAGCATAAAAGATGTAGTGGGGAATCTCCAAGTTGCTATTGATGACGAAGACGTCGTCGCGGCGCTGCGGCCCTACTGCAGGATTGTCTCCCTGACCCATGAGATAGTGGCAAGTGGTGGATATACCTGAACCACCGGCAACATGGGGGCCTTCGTCCTTCTAATTGAAGGTTTGAAACTCCACCAGCTCCCTGTAAAGCTGGTGATAGTCTAGAACAAGCGTGTCAAACTCAAATCCTAACACGGACCAAATAAAAAAGTAATATGATTATGTGGGCAGCAAAAAAAAAGAAAACAAGTAATTAAATTTTTATAGTAACATTTATGTAGGTTTATTTTAAAAAATACTAATAAGAAAAAAGAAAGTAAAGTTAATATTTTCTCCTTGATATTTGGCATCTCTTTTCTG
The DNA here is from genome assembly GCA_030710605.1 of Cordylochernes scorpioides. Taxonomy (NCBI): domain Eukaryota; kingdom Metazoa; phylum Arthropoda; class Arachnida; order Pseudoscorpiones; family Chernetidae; genus Cordylochernes; species Cordylochernes scorpioides. The sequence continues at coordinate 107,188,585 of CP092886.1, read as the reverse complement.
CTACCATCTTTCCTACTTCAGGGGAAATCTTGTTCGCAGTGATTAATTTTAAAACTGACCCAAGGTGAACGTCAGTAATTATCGATCTGATTGGAGACTTATTTCCTTTCATAAGTGAAAATAACTGCTCGCACCGATAAGTACTTCCAAACATGGACATAATTTCATATGCTAATTTTCGAGTGTTTTCAAATCTGGCTGGCAAATATTTGTAAAATTCAGAAACGCCAACTTCAATGAATTTTGCCTTTAAGTCTGAATCGCACTGGATATCTATTACCTCCATTTGCATATGATTAGGTACTGATTCTATATTTATCGAGAAAATCGAAGAAAACAAAGTAAACTTGCCTTCCAAAGATTTGAAATCAGAAAACCTTGTTTCAAATTCATTTCTTAGACTTAAATTTTTTTCTGCATATTTTTGATACTATGCAGTTTCACCTAAACTTGATTTGTACATGTTGCATGTCGGAAAGTGCATTAAATCTTCGTTTTTCAACTGCTTTTCCCAAAGAACTAGCTTACATTTGAATGCATTAACTTGGTCACACATGTTGGTAATGATCTGATCCTTTCCTTGCAGTTTCAAATTTAAATCCGACAAGTGTTTTGTTATGTCAACCATGAAGGAAAAATCTTGCAACCATACTTGATCAGAAAACAAAGTGATGTCTTGATTTCAAGTCCCAAAATTGTTTGAGAACCTTGGAGCATGATAGCCAACGTAGCTCGGTATAGTATGATAAACCTGAATATTCGCTTTCTAATTCATTTAAGAACAGATAGAACTGTCGTTGATTTAAACCTCGAAATCTTATGAAATTGATGAATTTTTTTATAGGTGTCAACACATTTTCCATTTTTATTACCTTTGTGCATAATACTTCCTGATGTATAATGCAATGCGTATAATGAATATTGGAACTATCAGAAATTTCACTTAGTTTTTTTCGCAGTAATGCTACAAAACCGTAGGTTTTTCCAGTCATTGAAGGAGCTCCATCTGTTGCTACAGAAGTCAATTTTGATTGAGGTAAATTGTATTTTTGCAGAAGATCATAAACGCAATTAAATATATCTTCTCCTGTAGTAGTGCCATGCATCGGTACTAGTTCCAATAATTCCTCAAAAATGTTGAAATCCGTGTCGCAAGCTCGAAAAAAAAAACAGCTAACTGAGCTACGCCCCCAATGTCCGTACTCTCATCACAGGCAATGGAAAATGATTCGAAACAAGATGATTTTTCTTTTATCTGATCATTTAAATTTCTGGCCATATCAGTAACTCTTTCCACAACGGTATTTCGAGACAAAGATATTGCTTGAAACGTCTTCACACTTCCAGGACAAACAATTTCTGCAGCTTTAATTAAACATTCCTTGATGAAATCACCTTCAGTAAAAGGTTTTGAGTGTTTAGCTATCATCTCCGATAAAACATAGCTTGTATGCACCGCCGCTTCACTCTCTTGTGATACTTTAGTAAACATAAACTGTTGTTTTTTTCATTCACAACTTGAATTCTTTTAACTTTTCTTGTCTCATTAAACCTTCATAGGTATCATATTTTGATTTTTGTTGTTTATAATGACGTTTAATGTTATATAATTTTGGTACACTAATAGCATTATTACATATCAAGCAGATGATTTTATTTTTTACTTCAGAGCAAAAATACTCTAATTCCCACTTTTCTTGAAAATTCCTATGTTCGTCAGCAATTTTTCGTTTAGTTTTACTGCCACTTGGTTTTGATGAAGACATATTGAATACAAAGGTCTGAAAAAAAATTAGTAATCTCTAACACAAAATAATAAAACGTTTTAATTAATATTAAAAAAAAAATTAAAAATAAATATTTTTTAACTTACCAGACACAGAATAACTGCACAAATTATTGAACGTAACTTTATAAAAAAATTTTCTAGTACTCCGAAAGAATATTTTCTTTAAACTTTAAGGCACACAATACTTATGGCGATGTACATACATTATGTATGTAGGTATAATATTATCAAAACTTACGACTTATGTATGGCGACCAGTGGTTCGTTATTAATTAATAAATTATGTATAATTACAATTTTTAAAAATTAGGCTACAATTTTTATTATATTTTTTTTAATTTATAAAAAATTTTTATTAAAATATATTGTCTGGTGGGCCGCAAATTTATTCGTTGTGGGCCGCATGAGGCCCGCGGGCCGCGAGTTTGACATGCTTGGTCTAGAAGGACGAATCGACACCTGCCTATATCCTTTAGGGTGTTAGGTGTAGCAAATACCACCCTCAAGGACATCGGCGAGCAACTGCCCCTTTGGGATTATTGGACAACCTTCATCAAGACCTTCAGCTAGACCTGGTGTCGAAACCTCCTTCTTCAGAACCCATTCCATCCAACAACTTCGCCTGTCCTACATCAGCTGCGGAGCTATCTACGCCTATCAAGCAGACCCCGTTAACACCCTCTAGCTCTGCCGCGTCTTCGCCCAGGGCGAACTTCCCTGTCCATATCGTTGCACCAAGTTGCAGCTTTGCAGGGTCGTCGACCCTGGTTTCTTTTTTCTAGGTGTTATACACGTTCCCCGAGCGGGTTTCCATATTCAAAGCAAATAAATAAAAGTAAATAAAAATAAATTAGCTTTCAAAGTTATTGTTTTTATTTATTTGTCGTCTTCCTCTCGGTCCTCTCTCGCTCCAATAAGCAATCAAGGTATATATCTATCTATCTATATAAAAGTCAATTTCTGTCTGTCTGTCTGTTTCGCGATAAACTCAAAAACTACTGAACAAATTGGTACCAAATTTTGCATGTCGCTTTTTATAAACCTGAGGAAAATTTTCGGCTGCATTTTGATTAGTATTTTTGGCTATTTCTTTTTTTCATTTGAAGAACTTTTTTTTACGCGGACTAATCCGGAATGGAATGAATACCTAAATATGGCCATTTTTTTGAAGCATCGGTGGTTCAGTGGTAGAATGCTCGCCTGCCACGCGGGCGGCCAGGGTTCGATTCCCGGCTGATGCATTTTTTTTTAACAATTTTTAAAACTAATTTATATTATATCTTCTATATATATAAAAATGAATGTTTGTATGTTTGTTTGTTTGTTGGTTTGTATGCCCGGTATACAAATTCGCACTAGTTCACTAATTCAAACCAAAATTTCCATACATAGGTAAAAAAATACGGGGAAGACGATAGGCTATTTTAAAAAATATATAAATCAATTATTAAAACTATATATTATTAGTCAGAAAATGATGATCACGATATTGCTGTATCATGTAAGATTATCAGATACAAAATTATATCGGGAAAAATTCCAAAAAGCAGAGACCAAGGGTGAAACCAGCTCATTATTTTGTACGCAGGAACAAAATTCTAACAGAAAAACATTCATTCGAGCAGAAAACAAAAGCCAGATCATCTTTCTACAAAAATATCGCTTCTCAGACACAAAGTTTGGAGCGGGACGTTTCACAAGAGTGACATCCACGCGGCCAATTTATAATTGTAACGAATAGTATTTAAATAAAAACATTCAATCGGGTAAAACCCGGGCGTTGCCCGGGTCATTCGGCTATATATATATATATAAATGAATGTATGTGTGTCTGTCCGTTATGCCTGACCAAACCACTCATTGGAACGCCATGAAACTTTGGAAAGTTATTTAGTATAGTACTGGGAAGGTTTCTAGCAAATAAAATTTTTGAAATAACTTTTCGCCTAAAAATAATCAATATAATTATTCTAATTTATCTGTTATAATTCAACAATCTGCTCTAAATATTATCATGATGATAAGATGATTTTGTAATGTAGAAAATTAGGAAAGACAAAATTCAGGATGACACAGCAATTTATTTGAGACAAGAATAATGATACAATTCCAAGGCAAGATACTATTCCTTTAACTTCCAATTAGAGAGGGGACCAATTAATATTGATTTTATTCAACTTATCGAGTATTTTTAAAGAGACCGGGAAAAAATGTCACTTTATCGAGAGATTCGTTAGACAAACCTTTACTCGGGTTGGCGAAGCCGGGTACATCCATACAAGAATAATGATACAATTCCAAGGCAATATACTATTCCTTTAACTTCCAATTACCGAGGGAACCAATTAATATTGATTTTATTCAACTTATCGAGTATTTTTCTAGGGACCGGGAAAAAATGTTCACTTTATCGAGAGATTCGTTAGACAAACCTTTACTCGGGTAAAACCCGGGCGAAGCCGGGTACGTAAGATAGTGTACAATAAAATACTTCAAAAGGAATGAAATTATTAAAAAATATGATGATAATCTAAATAATCTGTTTTAACACTTCGAGGACGCAGCCTAAGCAGACGTCATGGTCCACCAGGACGCAGTAAAAACGACACTTTTATGAAAAATAAAATTTAATATATTTATTTTAGTAATATATGCCAAATTTATAAGCCAATATATATAGGGTTTAAAATTATTTTTAATGCTATATAAAATGAATTTTGATAAAGAAATAAAAATAATAAAAAATTAAAAATTATATTAAAAAAAAAAACTAAATTCACTCCAACACATAGACAAATGTTATATATACAAAAAACATGCTGAAAATTAGTAAGAACTATTTATAAAGGCCATTTCTAAGAGCCAATTAGAGCCAATACTTCTCCTTGGTGTGAAAAGCCTCAAAACAATCATTTATACACAGAGGAACAAGGCAGGTCTTGCACATATAAGCAGTGTCCTTCCTTATTCTTTTTCCAGTGGTACTTTTTTCCTTTTTCAGCACAGACTTTGCATTTTCGTTGGATATTTACATTTGGCTTGTTTTCTTCTTTTATTCTTGTAATGAAGTGTCTCTCCAAAAGTCTGGCTTTTGAGCTTGAACTACCAAGTTGTTGATCTGTGATCTCAACTCCGGCTTCTTCAATCAGTTTTTCCATAATGACAAGATGGTAGTCTCGGAGTGACAGTTTGGATGTTGGATTTAATTTATTATAAATTATATGAGAATTGACTATTGTCAGGCCAAAGATGTGAAAGAAAAGCTTTTTCCACCATTTCATAGTTCTCCGCTGAAAAGAGTAGTAAGAGAGGAGCTGGTCACTTCTGTCAACACCAGCCTTGTGCTTGTTGTAGTCCAATACTGCAGCTGGTTTCATGGTGAGAGGTTGGTCAGATTTCCTGGCTTTCTTGGTTACAGGTATCATGGCATGACATGTGCTGTGGAGACCATGAAAACGTCCCTAGTATCATGCCATTTGAATGCCAAAAGAGGACCTTTCATTCTGTAAATTACCTCTCCTTTTTTCAATTTTTTGGAAAATGCATTTTTTGGCAAGCCTCTTCTATTTTTTTTTTATTGTTCCCACAGATTGGGTATTGTTTCTCCAGAGAAATTGAAAAAGTGTGGTAGAGGAGAACCATCTGTCAAAGTATATAACATGTCCTCTATTGAAGTATGGAGCCGCTATCCTTTCCACCAGTTTTAAGGTCGAATTGTAGTCTGCACCTTTACCAGGCTGCTTCCCTGTGTACACTTCTATGTTGCAGGCATATCCTGAACTTGATTCACAAAGTTCAAATATCTTTATCCCATATTTGTGTGGCTTTCCTTTTATATATATTCTGAACCGTATTCTTCCTCTAAAAGGACATATAGCTTCGTCAATAGTCAAAGGTTGGCAGGGATAGTAATATGTTTTGAATTTGTGGACCAGAGGATCAAGGAATGTCCTAATTTTATGGAGAGGATCATGGCGGATCAGGAAGCGTTGTCATTTAGGTGAAGCATGGAGAGAATGGCTTCAAACCGTGGTCTGATCATCCCCACATCTCTGCAGTAAGTTGTCCTAAGTTCACTGCGGGTTGACCAATAATCTTTCAATCTGGTCTTTACAACAAGGCTCATGTGAATTATTATAGCCATAAATATCTTGAGCTCAGACACAGAAACAGCTTTCCACATTTCTAAATGACTCCTAGGATTCAAAGGACCCTTTTTTCTTTCTCTGTCTATGGTTGCCCTAGCATAACGGTTAGTCCCAAGTTTCAGATTACCAAAAAAATCCTCATCAATAAATTTTTTTAATATCTGGTAAGGAGAATTGGGTTCTGGAAATAACTCGGCCCTTGGTCCAGGTTGGGCAGTAAACAGAGGTCTGGGTATCGTGGATGTAGTAGTTTCAATCCAGTCATCACTTACCAGAGGATACCTTGTTGTTGCAGGAGCCTCTTCATCTCTTGGTCCCTCCAAATATATTTCTGTTGAATCCGAATCAATATCTTCATCAGAGTTAGCATGGAGTGTGAAATCTGGATCCTCAAAAGAATCATCTAATTCTGATCCAGAATCAAAAAGATGGGGGTCATACATCTCCCACTCTGGAGATGGGCAAGAGGAGATAACTTTGGATGTACTGGGCTGATCAGGATTCATTTTTATCCAAAAATGTCTATTGAAAATATTAGAAACTTCAAATAAAAATATTAAGCAAAAAAAAAGCGTGACAAGAAGAAGCGCGCAAAGTACAATTGGCAAATGACGGCAGATTAAAAATAGGTCAGTAGAGGTTGGGAGGGGAGGAAACTCGAGGAAGCGCGCACTCAAAACTCAATTTAATTGGTCAGCCATCCACCCTGTCACGTGGCAAAGTGGTGAACGACCTTGAGGCATGTTTAAACTTGCAGGAGGGTGAGTGGCCACGGGACGTAGCGCGCGCTATGATTTTATACCGATTTTTAAGAAAGTAGGACGTTAATATACGTCCTGCGGGCACTGTGCCATTTTCGCGAGGACGTTAATTGACGTCCTGCGTCCTCGAAGTGTATTAAATATCATAGAATATTTTGAATAAATGTAGGGCGCATTAAAATTTATGCAACACTTCCCCCTCTCCAGAGGTTGTCACGTCCTCGCGAATGACCTCATCCATTCTCTCATAATAAGGCTTGAGTCTTGAAACATGAACTAGCAATGGGTCTTGGCCAGGATTATCTTTCAGCTCAATTAAGTAATTTACGTTGGACAGCTTCTTTAATATTCGATATGGGCCGAATACTTTCTCAATAGATTTTCACATTTTCCGATTTTCCTGACTTGTGTCCAAACTGCCACTAAATGTCCTGGTTCATAGATTCTCTCATTGTGTTTTTTGTCATAGTTTCTTTTCATTCTTTCCTGAGTTTTCTCTGTGTTGTTAATGACTACCTGTCTTGTCCTTGCTATTTTATCTAAGTAATTTTCTATATATTCGTCATAATCGTCTATGTTACTGTCCGTTGGGATATCCTCGTCGTCTAAGAGGGACATGGGTTCCCTCCGAAACAACAGGAAAAATGGAGAGTCGCCTGTGGTTTCTTGAATCGTGGTGTTGTACGCGTGGGTGATAAACGGGAGAATTTCGTCCCAGTTCTTTTGGTCTGTGTTTACATACATGCTGATCATATTGATTAAAGTTCTATTTAGCTGTTCCGTTAGTCCGTTAGTCTGGGGGTGGTAGTTCATCGTAAAGCAGTGTTTAGTTTTGCACATTTTCATAACCTCCTTCATCAAATTGCTAGTGAATTGTAAACCTATATCGCTAATAATAAATCTTGGGGCCCCGTGGCGTAAAATAATATGTTCGATTAAAAATGTAGACCTCTTTCACTGTTGCTTCTGATACTGCCTTTGTTTCAGCATACTTGGTGTAATAAAGAGTCAACACAATTATCCACTTCCTTCTTCTTTTCGTTGATGGCAAGGGGCCAACAAAGTCAATTCCGATTTTTTTTAAAGGGTAGTTAGCTGGGGGAATAGGTTGTAAACGTCCAGATGGCAATTGATTTGAACCTTTCCGACTTTGGCAAAGATGGCACGTCTTTACAAATTCGAAAACATCTTTCAGCATGGAAGGCTAATAGTATTTATTCTTCAATCGGTATGTGGTTCTAGCGACACCCAGTTGGTCATTCAGCATATGGTTGTGGTATTCACTCATTATTTCCTTCCTTCTCTTCTTTGGCACTACTAGCAACCATTTTCTACCTTCAGGATTTGGATTTTTCTTGTAGAGACACCCATTTTCTTCTTTAAAGTTCTGTGTAATTGAACGCTTGTTTCCACTAAGATTCCCCTTAATATTCTCGCTAAAAAAACATCCTTTTCATCTATTATTTGATTCAGAAATAGTCTTTCATAATCTTCGTCCCATTCGTTTTCCAGTAAGGGTCCTCTAGATAGATCATCCGCGTCCAGATGTTTTGTTCTGGATTTGTGTATAATTTCGAAATCATATTCCTGAATCTTCAGTGCCCATCGTGCTAATCGACCGGTCGGATCTTTCAGATATATAAGCCAGCATAGTGCATGATGATCAGTTAAGATTTTGAAGTGCCTTCCATATAGGTAGGTTCGTAACTTGGACATTGACCACACAACAGCTAGACATTCTTTGTCAGTAGTCGAATAATTTTGTTCAGGTTTGCTCAATGTTGGACTCAAATATGAGATCACCTTTTCTCTATCGCCAAACTTTTGGACTAATGTTGCACCCAGGCCTATGTTAGACGCGTCAGTATGAATATAAGTAGTTGCATTCGGATCAAAGTGCCATAAGATTGGGGGATTTATCAATGCTACTTTAAGGGTTTGAAATGCTTTTTCTTGATTTTCTGTCCAGGTAAAAGGTACATTCTTTTTTATAAGACTGGTTAATGGGTCAGCAATTTTCGAAAAACCTTTGATAAATTTTCTATAATATGAGCACATTCATGAGCAAAAATGATTGAACTTCTTTTAACTTTTTGGACCAAGGAAAATCTCTAATAGCCTTGATATTATGCTCAGCCGGTTTTATACCATGTTGGCTGGTTATATGACCAAGAATCTCCAGATCTTAGAAAGCAAATTGGCATTTTTTGTTATTCAATTTTAAATTAGCCTCTCAAAAACATCTTAAAACAGCTTCTATTCTTTTGAGATGTGTTGAAAAATCCGAGCTATATATGATTACATCATCCAGATAACCAAGGCAAATTTGCCATCTAAAATTACCAAGAATATTTTCCATGTTCCTCTCAAACGTAGCAGGGGCATTGCTGGTCATAGCAGGTCTATTGCTGAAAAGTATTTGGATCCTTGAAATGTATACAATACTTCATCAATTCTGGGAATTGGGTAAACATCCTTAACTGTTACATTATTCCATTTTCTGTAGTCAACACAGAATCTGTACTTACCATCTCGCTTCTTGACCAATATTACGGAGAAGGACCATGGACTTGAGGATGGTCTAATTATGCCGTCTCTTAGCATTTAATCAATTTGATCTTTTATGATTTCTCGCTCTTAGCGCTCACCCTATACGGCTTGTGTTTAATTGGTTTCGCACCTTCTGTATCAATTCGATGTTTCGCTAAGTCGGATCTTCCTAATCCCGAAGAAAACAAATCCGCGTACTTTTCCAAAACTTGTTTCAATTGCTCGTTTTCCTAAGATGATAAATTTTAGTTTATCTGAAATTGAGGTTCTTCTGTATCCTTTTGTTCACTTTCTTCCATGAGATTCACTTTGGCTTGCTGACTTCCAAAGCACAATGTTTGGTTTTTTAATATTTTTAATGGTCGAGGATAAGGGTTTGTTATCCAGATATATGTTTCCTTATAAAAAGAGTTAAAATCCTCTGAAGAGTATAAGTATAAGAATTTAAGACATGCGAGGATGTGTTTCTTACAGGTTTTAATATGGGCGAGCTTTCGGGTTATTAACCCTTCTACAGGACATCATATCTTAGTAAAACTGCATCTTATATACATATCCATATTGAGAAAATTAGCATATATACAAGAAAACTATAAACATATTAACAAAATTGGTGAAAAATTAAAAATAAGAAAAATCTGCGTGTTCTGAGTATGCTAAGAAGTAAAATCAAAAATAGTTGTACAAAGAGGATACGGTTCAAATTAGGGCTGCAATAGTAAAACGATCTAAAATAAAACTCACTGGCAATGGTCACCTAAGGTACACTATGGCAATATTGCATTGTATATATCAGGGATGTCTATGTGTCTGTTAATACTGTTATGTCTTAAAGAGAGTAACGCCTCGACGACCAACCTTCTGTATTTGTTCGTGATTCCTGAATAATATGCCTGTGGTTGAGAGGTATCGAAAGAATGTGCTGTCTGTCTAATGTGTTGTACTATAAGGGATCTAGGTTCACTGTTTCTGATGTTTCTATGGTGTTCATCCATCCTATCTTTGATTCTACGGCCTGTTTCTCCTATATACAAACTATTGCAATCTGAGCATTTTAAGGAATATATGGAGTTTGTAAAGTATGGCAGGGTAATGGGAAAACTATTTCTGGTGATGGGGTTTCTAACTATTGTTTCTAATTTAGGAGTGTTGGTATAGAAGGTACGTATTCCGTGTTTGTTTTTTAAGTATCTAGCTATGTTGACACTGTGGGCAGAGTAAGGGATGATGCAAGTCGATCTATAAGTCTGACTGCTTAGCTGTTGTTGTGGATTGTAAAAGTGTCGGAGAATGAAGTTTCTGGGGTAGCCTGAGTTCATTAGGTGATTAACCACGATCTGGGTCTCTGTATGTTCAAATTCAGACGTTCAACAGTGAGTAAAAATACGTTTTGAGAGGGTTTTGACCGTATTAATTTTATGGCTAAGGGGGCAGTATGAGGTATAGTGTATATAGGAGGGATGAAAGGAGGGCTTATAGTATACGTTGGTAATATACCTGCTATTTTGTTTTGTGATCATGATATCCAAGAATGCCAAGGAACTATTGTTTTCTTTTTCGAATGTGAATTGGATGTCCGGAAATAGTGAATTTAATTTAGTATGAATACTGTCCAAGGATTCTATATTAATTATGCAGAAAATATCGTCTATGTATCTAAACCAGGTATGAATATCTGCTGGGAAGTGACTTGTAATTAAACTGTCAATTTTTCGCATAACTATTTCGGAGAGTGGTGAGGACAGAGGGCTACCCATGGGAGTACCCTTGGTTTGCCTATAGTAACATTTATCAAAATTGAAAATACTATTGCTTAGACAGATTGAAATTAAGGTGGATAACTTAGATATCAAATCTGCTGTATACCCATGCGTCCGGAGGAATTCTTTGGTGCATTCTAAGATGAGGGAGTGGGGGAGACTGGGGTATAGATTGATGACATCAAAAGAGATCATAAGACTGTTGGGGACTACCGGTAATTGCTGTATATGGTCTAAGAATTTGGGTGTGGAAGAGATGGACGTCGAGGCGGCGCCCTCTTTAAGTATGGGTATGATTATCTTAGCTAAGTACTGAGCTAGCGGGGCTGTGGGGGAGAGGTGAAAAGCTACTATTGGTCTAAGGGGGATATTTAACTTATGTACCTTAGGGAGGCCGTAGATGTAGGCCTGACCATGCAGATTCGAAAGGAAACCTTGGAGTTCATCAGTTGTTATGATCCTGTTCCTACATAGGGTCCTAAGTTCTTTTTTGTATTTGGAATTCGAGGTGGTATGTTCTTCCACTGTGGCCGGGGTGAATACATCTGAGTTGCTCAAGATTTGATTCATTCCTGAGATGTAGTCCGAAGTGTTCATAATGACGGTTCTGGATCCCTTGTCTGATCTTGTGATAACTATGTTATTATTTTTGGACAGAGTTCTTATAATTTGGTTGGTATAATGGCTGTTGGCTAGGTTGTTTGTAGGACTATTTAAAACAGATATGACGTGGTTCCTAACGGAGTGTTTATCCTGCATGTTTAGGCCGGTGATGGATGTCTCTATACCTGCTATTAATGGAATTTTGTCCAGTTTTGATGGGTATCTGTGTTTGAGCCCTTTCGAAAGTATACTGACCTGATCAGGGGATGGTACAAAGCTAGATAAATTCAAAAAAGATTGTTGCTGATCCTGGGGAGATAGAGGTACTTTGTATTTCTTAGACCAAAATGAGAGCTTATTGCGATGTCTGATGTCCAGCATGGAGTCTTTGGCTTTTATATCACTAGTAATGCCTATTAGTAATTCTGCCATATTTCGTGCTGGGATGTGTTGTGATAGTATACAAATTAGATCTTTAACGGTTTTTGACAAAATGCGGATTTTTGAGCAACAACCCTTAGTTCGGGCTCTTAGTAATTTGACATGGGTATCTGCTATGGCCATCCTTGAGTAAACGTTTCCGACGGGATCCTTGATTCTGAGGGAAGGAGGGATGAAGCTATGTGATTCACAGTGATTGGACAGTATTCATACTAAATTAAATTCACTATTTCCGGACATCCAATTCGCATTCGAAAAAGAAAACAATAGTTCCTTGGCATTCTTGGATATCATGATCACAAAACAAAATAGCAGGTATATTACCAACGTATACTATAAGCCCTCCTTTCATCCCTCCTATATACACTATACGTCATACTGCCCCCTTAGCCATAAAATTAATACGGTCAAAACCCTCTCAAAACGTATTTTTACTCACTGTTCAACGTCTGAATTTAAACATACAGAGACCCAGATCGTGGTTAATCACCTAATGAACTCAGGCTACCCCAGAAACTTCATTCTCCGACACTTTTACAATCCACAACAACAGCTAAGCAGTCAGACTTATAGATCGACTTGCATCATCCCTTACTCTGCCCACAGTGTCAACATAGCTAGATACTTAAAAAACAAACACGGAATACGTACCTTCTATACCAACACTCCTAAATTAGAAACAATAGTTAGAAACCCCATCACCAGAAATAGTTTTCCCATTACCCTGCCATACTTTACAAACTCCATATATTCCTTAAAATGCTCAGATTGCAATAGTTTGTATAGAGGAGAAACAGGCCGTAGAATCAAAGATAGGATGGATGAACACCATAGAAACATCAGAAACAGTGAACCTAGATCCCTTATAGTACAACACATTAGACAGACAGCACATTCTTTCTATACCTCTCAACCACAGGCATATTATTCAGGAATCACGAACAAATACAGAAGGTTGGTCGTCGAGGCGTTACTCTCTTTAAGACATAACAGTATTAACAGACACATAGACATCCCTGATATATACAATGCAATATTGCCATAGTGTACCTTAGGTGACCATTGCCAGTGAGTTTTATTTTAGATCGTTTTACTATTGCAGCCCTAATTTGAACCGTATCCTCTTTGTACAACTATTTTTGATTTTACTTCTTAGCATACTCAGAACACGCAGATTTTTCTTATTTTTAATTTTTCACCAATTTTGTTAATATGTTTATAGTTTTCTTGTATATATGCTAATTTTCTCAATATGGATATGTATATAAGATGCAGTTTTACTCAGATATGATGTCCTGTAGAAGGGTTAATAACCCGAAAGCTCGCCCATATTAAAACCTGTAAGAAACACATCCTCGCATGTCTTAAATTCTTATACTTATACTCTTCAGAGGATTTTAACTCTTTTTACATTGATCAAAGTTATTCGTTTATACCTGTAGCAATTATGAATTCTGATCTCGATTATTACAAGAAAATGATCCGATTTAAATCACTGGCTCTGGCAAGATGGAGGAAACATCTACAGTTCAACAAAACTTGTGAATCACATAGCTTCATCCCTCCTTCCCTCAGAATCAAGGATCCCGTCGGAAACGTTTACTCAAGGATGGCCATAGCAGATACCCATGTCAAATTACTAAGAGCCCGAACTAAGGGTTGTTACTCAAAAATCCGCATTTTGTCAAAAACCGTTAAAGATCTGATTTGTATACTATCACAACACATCCCAGCACGAAATATGGCAGAATTACTAATAGGCATTACTAGTGATATAAAAGCCCAAGACTCCATGCTGGACATCAGACATCGCAATAAGCTCTCATTTTGGTCTAAGAAATACAAAGTACCTCTATCTCCCCAGGATCAGCAACAATCTTTTTTGAATTTATCTAGCTTTGTACCATCCCCTGATCAGGTCAGTATACTTTCGAAAGGGCTCAAACACAGATACCCATCAAAACTGGACAAAATTCCATTAATAGCAGGTATAGAGACATCCATCACCGGCCTAAACATGCAGGATAAACACTCCGTTAGGAACCACGTCATATCTGTTTTAAATAGTCCTACAAACAACCTAGCCAACAGCCATCATACCAACCAAATTATAAGAACTCTGTCCAAAAATAATAACATAGTTATCACAAGATCAGACAAGGGATCCCGAACCGTCATTATGAACACTTCGGACTACATCTCAGGAATGAATCAAATCTTGAGCAACTCAGATGTATTCACCCCGGCCACAGTGGAAGAACATACCACCTCGAATTCCAAATACAAAAAAGAACTTAGGACCCTATGTAGGAACAGGATCATAACAACTGATGAACTCCAAGGTTTCCTTTCGAATCTGCATGGTCAGGCCTACATCTACGGCCTCCCTAAGGTACATAAGTTAAATATCCCCCTTAGACCAATAGTAGCTTTTCACCTCTCCCCCACAGCCCCGCTAGCTCAGTACTTAGCTAAGATAATCATACCCATACTTAAAGAGGGCGCCGCCTCGACGTCCATCTCTTCCACACCCAAATTCTTAGACCATATACAGCAATTACCGGTAGTCCCCAACAGTCTTATGATCTCTTTTGATGTCATCAATCTATACCCCAGTCTCCCCCACTCCCTCATCTTAGAATTCACCAAAGAATTCCTCCGGACGCATGGGTATACAGCAGATTTGATATCTAAGTTATCCACCTTAATTTCAATCTGTCTAAGCAATAGTATTTTCAATTTTGATAAATGTTACTATAGGCAAACCAAGGGTACTCCCATGGGTAGCCCTCTGTCCTCACCACTCTCCGAAATAGTTATGTGAAAAATTGACAGTTTAATTACAAGTCACTTCCCAGCAGATATTCATACCTGGTTTAGATACATAGACGATATTTTCTGCATAATTAATATAGAATCCTTGGACAGTATTCATACTAAATTAAATTCACTATTTCCCGGACATCCAATTCACATTCGAAAAAGAAAACAATAGTTCCTTGGCATTCTTGGATATCATGATCACAAAACAAAATAGCAGGTATATTACCAACGTATACTATAAGCCCTCCTTTCATCCCTCCTATATACACTATACCTCATACTGCCCCCTTAGCCATAAAATTAATACGGTCAAAACCCTCTCAAAACGTATTTTTACTCACTGTTCAACGTCTGAATTTAAACATACAGAGACCCAGATCGTGGTTAATCACCTAATGAACTCAGGCTACCCCAGAAACTTCATTCTCCGACACTTTTACAATCCACAACAACAGCTAAGCAGTCAGACTTATAGATCGACTTGCATCATCCCTTACTCTGCCCACAGTGTCAACATAGCTAGATACTTAAAGAACAAACACGGAATATGTACCTTCTATACCAACACTCCTAAATTAGAAACAATAGTTAGAAACCCCATCACCAGAAATAGTTTTCCCATTACCCTGCCATACTTTACAAACTCCATATATTCCTTAAAATGCTTAGATTGCAATAGTTTGTATATAGGAGAAACAGGCCGTAGAATCAAAGATAGGATGGATGAACACCATAGAAACATCAGAAACAGTGAACCTAGATCCCTTATAGTACAACACATTAGACAGACAGCACATTCTTTCGATACCTCTCAACCACAGGCATATTATTCAGGAATCACGAACAAATACAGAAGGTTGGTCGTCGAGGCGTTACTCTCTTTAAGACATAACAGTATTAACAGACACATAGACATCCCTGATATATACAATGCAATATTGCCATAGTGTACCTTAGGTGACCATTGCCAGTGAGTTTTATTTTAGATCGTTTTACTATTGCAGCCCTAATTTGAACCGTATCCTCTTTGTACAACTATTTTTGATTTTACTTCTTAGCATACTCAGAACACGCAGATTTTTCTTATTTTTAATTTTTCACCAATTTTGTTAATATGTTTATAGTTTTCTTGTATATATGCTAATTTTCTCAATATGGATATGTATATAAGATGCAGTTTTACTCAGATATGATGTCCTGTAGAAGGGTTAATAACCCGAAAGCTCGCCCATATTAAAACCTGTAAGAAACACATCCTCGCATGTCTTAAATTCTTATACTTATATGTTTCCTTATTTGCAACACTTATTAAGCTTCTTGCTAGTCGAAGTCCATTTGATTGAAACATTTTATGGTTCTCCTCGATGATGTATTCGCCATCCTCTGCTTCTACAAGTGCCTTAATCAATTTAATAGAAAGTTCTGGTATAATGGCATCTTTTGCACTTTTTATTTTCTTCTGTTGATATTTGATTACGTCACTATTTCCTGTCAAGTCATATTTGATTATTTCACGCTGACAATCAATTTTTGCGTTCATTTTCTTAAGAAAATTTCGCCCAAGTATAAATATTCGCAAATGCGTTCTCATTATCACAAATTGATGTGTAATTGCTTTGTCATCAAATTTTATATTTAAAACAATATTTCCTATGATATATAAATTTTTGCCATCGGGTCCAGAGCACATTTTATCAGGGTTTATTATTTCAAGACCTGTGTTAAGAGCTGTACTAAGGTCGACCACTGAAAGATCGGCGCCGGTATCAATTAAAGCTTCGCAGATACCGATTCTATCCACGTTAATGTTCCTTTTATATTTGGGGTCTAACTATTCAATTCCATTTATGGTCGACTTGCTTTGATTGACGGACCAAGGCGCGATGCTTAGTTTAAATCTTCCAATGGGCATATCTATTCCGTGTAGGAATACTCGAGTGTGTGCTATTACTTACGTCAGAGTAGAGCAGAGGTCTCGACCTCTCATTTCCCTTATTTCTTCTTCGACCTTGTCTTGTGCAACTATGGTGTCCTCTTCCACAATTCTTACAACTCTGACTCTGCACATGTCCTGGCTTGTTACACTTGAAACATATTGGTCTCCAGTCTTCTGTCCTATTCTTCTTTGAGTCTGGACTCTTATTGTATCTTTTCCTTGGGTAGACTGGTTTTGGCTCAGGATTCGGAGAGTAAGGTCGTCTAGGGGCAGAGGCTTGTTCTTGTAGTACTTCGGAGCGGGGGTCTAGGGCTTGGAGGTGTTCTGGTATGGCCTTCTGAACGGAGCGTTCTTCCATTGCTCTTGTTGATGGGGACGAGGAGAGCGTGGTCCATTATATAGAGCTTTTGATTTTTCTGCACATTTTCAGTCCTCCAATGACATGTTCGATTTTCGTTTCTTCTTCCATTGTGGGGGTCAACTTTGTTGCACAACACTAGGATGTCTTCCGCGAACCTGATTGCTGGTTCATTCCAGTGTTTCATTCTTTAAAGCTTCATTTTTAATTCTTCTTTATTCGCGTCCAAAGAAAAATCCTGAATGAGGCGGATTTTTATATTTTCCAAACTCGTGAAACTAGCTTTGTGCAAATTCAACCAGGTTTTAGCGCTTCCCGTCAAGTTCATGGCGGCATAACAGGCAATTATGTAGTCTGTACAATGGTAGAGGAAAGCAATCTCTTCGAGGGATTCTATCCATGGGGGAGGGTCTTCTGTCTCATCGTACTTCGGAATTTCTATATTTTGGTTCAAAGAAACTGGTTTGGAACCAGCATCTCTGCCAATTGTTGCACCAAGTTGCAGCTTTGCAGGGTCGTCGACCTTGGTTTCTTCCTTCTTGGTGTTATACACGTTCCCCGAGTGGATTTCCATATTTAAAGCAAATAAATAATAGTAAATAAAAATAAATTACCTTTTAAAGTTATTGTGTTTATTCGTCGTCTTCCTCATAGGTCGTGATCCTCGCTCTTCCTCGTGGTCCTCTCTCGCTCAAATAAGCAATCAAGATCTATGTACAATAAAATATTACAAAAGGAATGAAACTATAATATAATATTTGAAAGATTCATATTTCAGAAAATGGATCAAAAGTCTGGAGAAACTATTTTTAAATATATGATAGGCCTAAAAGACCAAGCTCAAAAGTGTTCTTTTGGAGATTTTTTACAAGAATCCTTACATGACAGATTTGTGTTGCTGGCATCATAGATTAATCTACCCAAAAGAAACCCCTATAAGAAGGAAACTTAACTTTGATGATGCAGTGGACATAGCTCTGTCTGCAGAATCAGCGGATAATGAGCTAAAAAATATCAAAGGACCCAAAAATGCCCATCAGTCCCCACAGTATCTTCACGCCATTGATAATAACTGTAAACACTGTGGTAAGACTAACCATCTTCATTATAATTGTTTCTTTAAATCTGCTACTTGTAAAGTTTGCCGTAAATTAGGTCATATTTCCACAATATGTTATAGAAAAGGCATTAGGTCTGACCATAATTTGTCTATAAATTCCAAAAATAATTTTAATAAATTTAAGCCGCAACCTAATTTAAATATTCCTCCAAATTCTCAAAATAGTTTATCATTGTTTAAAATAAATTTACATCCTCCTTTAACTGAAACTGTGTTTGTAAATGAGATTGAACTTTTAGCTGAAATTGATACTGGTGCTGCCATTACTACTTTAACAAAATGTGTATACTTTAAATATTTTTAAAATATTGAAGTAAACAAATGTGATACCAAAAAAACAGGCTATAGTGGCTCTAAAATACCTATTTTAAGTAAGGCTAAATTTGAAATAATTTTTAGAAATGTTTCTAGGGTAATTGATATCCTCATAACTGATTTAAATTTCTCTAAATTTTTTTGGGAAGAGATTTCCTTAGTTCTTTTGATATTTCTTTCAATTATTTACATAAATTAAACTCTTTCAATGTGGAGTCACTTATAAATTATTATATATCCATTTTTAAATACAAATCTGGCCCTATTAAAGGTATCAAATGCCATCTTGATGTAAAAGCTGACTTTATCCCAAAGTTTTACAAGTTCAGACAAGTTCCTTTTGCCTTAAAACAACTAGTGGAAGATGAAATTGATAAATTGGTTGATTTAAATATTTAGTCTCCTATAGATAGAAGTGATTGTGCTTCTCCACTATTTGTGTTGCAAAACCAGATGGCCAAATTAGACTTTGCGCTGATTTTAAAAAGAGTTTAAATCCTTACTTGGAGGATGTTAAATATCCTATCCCTAACATTGATTCAGTCTTAAGTAATTTTCAAAGAAAGAAATTATTTACTAAATTAGATTTGTCAAAGGCTTACCATCAAATTGAGATGGATGATATTTCAAAAAAGTATTTGGTTGTCTCCACTCACAGAGGTTTATATAAATATAATTGGTTGGCTTTTAGTATAAAAAACTCCTGAAATATTTCAGAAGACAATTGAGAATCGTTCTTCTTGGGAATTAATGATGTTTACATTAATTTTGATTATATTCTTATTGCATCAGAGGATTTGGAAACCCATTTTGATATTCTTAAGAGAACACTTAATATTCTAAAAAAAAAATAATTTCACAATAAACAAAAATAAGTGCTTATTTGTGAAAAATGAGATTGAATATCTTGGACATAAAATTAATGGATTTGGTATATACCCCTTGAAAGACAAGCTAGCTTGCATAAGAATTGTCCTGTTCCTAAGAATATAACTGAATTAAAAAGCTTCCTTGGATTTTTGTCATTTTATAGTAAATTTTTGCCAAATTTTTCAGATTTAGCATATCCTTTATACAACCTATTGAAAAAGAATGTGAAATGGTCTTGGAATGTTGAGACAGATGGATCTTTCATTTCCTGTAAAAATGCATTAGATGAGACCACATGTTTATCGCATTATTCCCTAATTTTGCCTTTGATTCTTTCTTGTGATGCAAGTCAGGTGGGAATAGGAGCAACCCTTTCACATTTGAAGGATGGGGAGGAAAGGCCTGTGTGTTTCATTTCCAGAACTTTAAATGTTCATGAAAAAAAAATTCTCAAGTTGAAAGAGAAGGACTTGCAATTGTTTTTGCAGTAAATAAATTAAAAAATTACCTTTTTGGTAGGAAATTCACCATTTATACTGATCACAAGCCCTTAATAACTATTTTTGGAGATAAAACAAATTTGCCTCCACTCATCGCAAATAGACTTCATAGATAGCCTCTAACTCTTTCCAATTTTAATTTTGAAATTAAGTATAAAAAAGGAAAGGATAATATAATTCCAGATTTCCTTTCTGGATTTCCAGAGTTTCAAAAGAGTAGTTTGGAATATAATAATGGGAGTTGTGAAATGTTACTCTTAAATACTTCCATCATTCACCATATTCTTGTGGCTCATGAAACACATTTATACAGGGCTTGTAACCATTGATATAGTTTAGACGTCCCTTCAGAAGGCTTAATTAATGTAAATATTTATATTTTATATTTTTATAACTGTGATAATTTTATTCAGAATTTGTTTTACTGTTGACTGGAGGTCAAAAAGTTGTTAATTGCCAATTGTTTCACAGCCATGCTGCCACGCGGTGCGTGAATTTTGCTTTTTCTGTAGTTTTAGATGGAGGAAATGGAGATTTACAATGTGAAGAACCGAGGATGAAGGCAAGCATGATGATGGTACTCCCATTCAGCAAAACCCAACCAATGCCGAGCAATGGGCAGAAGTAATTGCCAAGATTGATTTGAAAAGTTAATTTTCAATTAATAAAGCAAACAGTGACAATGCAAACAAGGTGGCTCTAGAAAAATTACAACCAATGCAAATTGAACAGACAGAGTTTAAGCTTCTGAGAAAGAATGGCCTCAAGATTGGCAAAAGCCTAAAACGAAAAAAAAAAAAAAAAAAGCCGGTAATCTTCTACCCAGCCAGCAAAAGTGGCAAAGACTGAATCTATCGCAGACAGACCATCCATACAACCGAGGAGGTAAAGAAAAGACGCTGTCGCGCAAATAAAAAGCAGCAGGC
The DNA here is from genome assembly GCA_030710605.1 of Cordylochernes scorpioides. Taxonomy (NCBI): domain Eukaryota; kingdom Metazoa; phylum Arthropoda; class Arachnida; order Pseudoscorpiones; family Chernetidae; genus Cordylochernes; species Cordylochernes scorpioides. Next base: position 107,167,685 of record CP092886.1, on the reverse strand, counting down.
ATAAACAGGAAATAGTAACGTTTAGGTCGGCAGCAGCAATACTTGATCATTGTGGAAGAAAGCGGTGGAAGAAATGCTGGGAAAATTTTCAGTGCACCAGGTCATGAAGATGTCTGTCCACGTTCTAGTGGGACTTTGTAGCACTGAGATGGCAGAACGCCTAGTCGAGGAGGGCCTCACCATCAGTAGCACACTCCTGGGAACCTTCCCATACAGTAAGAGGGCCGGAAAATATTAGAAAATTTTCCTATCGCCATCAAAGATGAGAACATCATTGTAGTGCTTAGGCCTTATTACAAAGTAGCCTCAATGGCTTACAACGTGGTAACCTGCAAAGCAGGGAAGCCTTCATCTTCATGATTGAAGGTCTTAAGATCCAGCAGCTCCCGGTGAAATTAAAGATCAAGTGTAAGGGTGAAACGACTCCAGCCTACAATTCCTATGGCGTCATATACAGAAAGTACTACGGCCAAGGACTTTGGTGTGTCAGCTGCCCCAGGAAGGGCATGCAGGAGCGCTCCATTCGACAAACTACCTACTTCTCAGCATGGATCTCTCCCTCTTTCTACCCAGACAACGCTCTCGTCGGGACCTGCTGCAACTAGCTTCAGTTAGCTAAACCCCGGTTGATAAAGTTCCTGTTCGCATGAAAACTCCTTTTTCTAACACAACCAGCAGTGCCGAAGCTCCACCAGCGACAGAAGAAGTATCCACATCAAGCAAAGTGAGTCCGCCCAACATTGCAGTTCCTATCTTGACTCTGCCCCTTGAACTCAGGTTCAAATGGAAATCAATCCTCTAGACAAGGAGAAAGAAAAAACTTGAACAGCGTCTAAAGCCCTCAAACAGATGAATGAAGTACTTAAGCAGCTCCCCGACACAGTGTTCAAGGATACCGAGGCAGTGGGCAATGGAGAGGGAAAAGATTGTGCAGGCAATTATCTCCCAACGCGTAATGAACAAGTTTATGCTGACCAGAATCCCGAGCAGCTGGTCTGGCTGATAAGCTTATTGGGAAAATCATCCACTGTGTAGAGGACAAAGCTTGCATCCTCTACAAGCGGCTCACCAAACTCTGAGCTGCAGCAAAAAAGTTCATCGAATGAGCTTCCGCACTACGTGCTTCAATATGTGTAGCACTGCCATTCGCACTAGGAGTGTGAATATGTGCAGGTTCCTTAGGCAGAATAGAGTAGATGTCAGGTTTTTGCAAGAGACGAACATACTGGCTTTGAATAATGTCTGGGACCTCTGCTTAGGCTACAGCACCATCTCCACGTCACGTTGACTCCCAGGGGATTCGGCCTCGCCGTTGTAGTAGGGCCAAGAGTTACAGTTCTCAGGCACCGCGTTCTGTGCCCAGGCAAAATCGCCATCACCAGCATCAACATCTGGGGCCTTAAGATCCCTGTCATGAACTGCTACAAGTACCACATTCCTGAAGAACGGTTTCTCCAACTGCACGTCATTGCAGAGGCAACCAACAGGGAAGATGCGTGGGCCCTTGGTGACTTCAACATCTCAGAGGAGTCCTTGAGCCACATTAAGTCTGGAGTCATGGAAGTTTTCGTGGAACTCCTGAACTGGACCAACTCCGATGGCACCGCCACCATTCTCGATGCCACGCACCTGCCTACGAGCGTTGTCAGCTACAGAATCTGGGTGATGCAGCCCGTTTTTATAGTCCAATTACCATCAAGGCTTTCGAACGCATTACCCATTACTGGGCCCTCAAATACCGCGCCTCAGACCATCGTTTCATCCTTCTCCAAATGGGGAATTCCCCTGAGCCTCAAGCAACTTCCATTTCTGTGCCTCTTCATTCGGCGCCAACTGTTGAGAGAGTAGCGGTTCTCCTTGAGGAAACTTTGCAGGACATTGGAGACATTCCCTCTAAAGAACTGTGGATAAATTGGGGTAAAGTGAAGGGGAACCTTGTTGACAACATCGTCTCTCCACTCTACTCCTTGAAGACGATTACGTCGCCAGTTCTCACACTCTCGGCTTGAAGCCGAGTCTGTGGACTCCCAGAGTGAACATCATCATTCGAAAATGACGACCGTCTTCAATGTTCAGAGAAACCTCATCAAGGGAGTGCTCTTGAGGCGCTTAGTCTTTGACATCTTCAGCGAACGCTTCACCAGCTCAACCTTTTGCCTAGAGAATGTTGCTGTATTTTTTAGGAGCGACAGAGAAGATATTGCTGGAGAATATAGGCCCACTTCATTGAGAGTGCATCTCCTTAGATGAGGTTAAGGCAGCAATTTGCAGCTTGCCACAAGGCAAAGCAACCGGCTGGGACAGCCTGCTTTGCAAGCTAATGAAGGGCTTTAATGTCTTCTTCACAGGAATTATTCATCGAGTTCTTAATTAATCCAGGCTTTGAGGGGCTCTGCCACATTTATTGAGGAGAAGCCTCATCTGTCTCGTTCCCAAGGTCCACGGTGGTTTGGGCCTAAGCACATACTGGCCCATAGCATTACCAAAGATGGGACTACAGAATTGTCAGAGGCATCCTTTACGGTTGTCTGCGGCATCATCTGCCTACCATCGTGCTGAAGTGCGACTTATGCTGTTCCAGGGATATGTTTTTTTTGGAACATCGGCTATGTGTCTGACGAGGTCACCATTGCTTCGAGAATCTTTAACGAGAATTCTCAATCTTTACGGGTTCACTTCTGTGTCATCTTGAGAGAGTTCTCGGAAGAGGAAACATCTTGGTGTACGCTGATGATATTCACCTACTGATCTGAGAAGATTGTCAGTTTGAGGAAGTCAAGTCATCTTTGATTATTTCCGGCATGGTTCTGGGGTCAGCGTGAATTTCTCCAAGAGCAAGGGATTGTGGTGCTGCATCTGAAAGAACCGCACCAAACTCTCTTCTAGACATCATAGTCCTGGGATGTGAAATATCAACTGCTCATGGAACTGCAATCCAGGAGAGTCGCCTGCTGTGCCTCTTAAAGAAAGCAATCTACAGGTGGTCTCCCTACATCTGCGACTTTTCTCTTGTCAGCCAAGAGAGAGTAGCCAACTCACTGGCACTGGCATCAGTGCTACACCATCTGCACACTTATCTGCCCAGCAACTCTACTATCATCAAAATGCAGTCCAAGATGACTCAGTTTGTCTGGTGCTCCTTGTATCGGGCTGCTTGGCTTTCGGGTACTTTTCTGGCTCGTCCCATGTCCATTGGTGGAATTGGATTACTAGACATCAAGACTTAGCTTCAGCTTGCCTTGGTCCATTCTGCCGGAGTCTAGTGGTGGAAAATATGGTGAGCATACATCAAGAGAGAAGTCTGGAGGAAGCTGTGGTACTGAATGAATGGGATGACCACGCCATTCTTGCCCATTAGCACATGCACTGTGGGTCGCATTTTGGAGCACCCCGCCTGGTCGCATTTCTTGTCTACAATCCAAATTATACAGTATCAAACTATTTGAATGTGAATGAGGTAATGTTTAATAAAAAATTATACATAGAGTTGAGAAAAACTATTATTGTTTTTATATTGTGAATATAAGTTCATGCTGTTTTGATAAGCATGGCGCAACTAGTTTATTATATCATTAGGCAACACCATTATTTTAAAGCGTCATCATGAGGCTTTTTTTTCAGTAACCGTCATTTCTCTGAAGTGTAAACAACCTAGTTTCTGTTTGCTCCTAAGATTTCAACCGTTGTACCAAATAATGTGTTTTTGTGTTTTACCTCATTACCTCAATATCAAGAAAAAAGCTGCTGAGTCATTGTGTTTTAGTGGAAGTTTATGGTGACCACATGCTCTAGCTGAACAAACATGCCAGAAGTGGTATGCACAGTTTAAAAGTGGCAATTTTGATTTGGTAGACGTAGAAAGAACCAGAGCGCCACCAAAGTTTGAGGATGAAGAATTAGAGGCAAGGCTCAATGAAGATCCAACACAAATGCAAAAGGAACTTGCAAAAACACTTGGAGTCACTCAACCAGCCATTTTTCATTGCTTAAAAGAAATGCGAATGATCCTAAAGGTAGGAAATTGGGTGCCATATGAACTGAAGCCAAGAGACATATCGAAAGCCTTTTTTTTTACATGTGAACAACTGCTCCGTCAAAAAAAAAAGGGGTTTTTGTATTGAATTGTAACCGGCGATGAAAAATGGGTCCATTATGATAATTCAAAACATCGGGCAACGTATGGATCACCTGGCAGTGCCTCATCATCGACAGCCAAGCTGAATATTCATGGTGAGAAGATTATGCTGTGTATTTAGTGGGAGCAGCTAGGAGTGGTATAGTATGAGCTGCTACAAAGGAATGTAGGATAACAGGGGAGGTCTAATGAAGACAATTGATGTGTTTGAGCTGAGCATTGCGAGAAAAACAGCTGCAATACGCCAATAGACACAGCAAAGTTATTTTGTAACAAGATAATGCTCAGCCACAAGCTGCAGCACCCGCTAAAACATACTTAGAAATGCCTAAATGGGAAGCCCTACCCCACCCGCTGTATAGCCCAGACATTGCTCCTTCTAATTATTATTACTTCTGATCAATGCAACATGGCCTGGCTGACCAGCTTCTCCAATTACGATGAAATCAAAAATTGAATCGATGAATGGATAGAGGCCTAAGAGCTGACCTACAATACTTTGAACATTGAATTTTAAGAAAAAATTTCACAATAAAGCTTCAATTTAAAAAAAAAAAAATGCACGAACTTATTTATACTCCTAAAAAACTTCGCTATAGTGACCCTAAATGGAATTGAAAATTTGGTTCACGATATGGTATAACTAATATTGGGGATTAATTTAGGTTTATTAAAAGTGTAGGTTTGCTTAATACTTGGTTAATTCTAATTAAGTTTTAATCAGTGTATAAGTTAGCATTATCATTAACATACAAAAAGCATATATTTTACAATTGCATTTTCAATTCAAAACTACCTAGAATTGACTGAATTCTTAGGATGATATTATCACTGAATAATTATTTTAAATATTCTGTGGTATATCATCATAAATATTTGCATAGTCATCACCCCTTACCATTCTTGTATATTATTACTTGTAAATAAATTCTTAGCAATAGTTGGCATTTTATAAATAAATTATTTTTACTTAAACTTTTGTTATACTCGTTATCACTACCGTGACAACTGGTGGAGAAGCTGGAATATTCCCTCGCCGCCCAAGCCGTTAGAAGAAGCCGAAGACTACAAGGACTAGAACCTCAAGAAAACATCGCTATGATCAAGCAAGAGACACAGACAAAAATGGGTGAGTACCATTTTCAACCTTTTAGAAACCCTTCTATTTTTACTGGAGAACGCAACCAGAATCCAGAAAAATGGTTGAAAGAATTCCATCGCGTCGCTCGCTACAACTGCTGGGATGATTCAATGTGCCTCGCAAATGTTTATTTTTTCCTCCAAGGAACAGCGCACAGATGGTACGAAAATGTTGAAGAGAAAATTAATTCATGGGATATTTTTGTGAAAATGTTTTCTCAGAATTTCGGACATTATGTCACCCAAAAAGATCAACTCGCAGAAAACCTCAAAACTCGAGCTCAGGGGAAGGAGGAGACCAGTGATTCTTACATTCAAGATGTTCTCCATCTGTGCAGAGAAGTGAATCCGGCTATGATGGAAAATGAAATAGTTGCACACTTGACGAAAGGAATATCGGAGGAGATATATCAGTCAATCATCATTTTAGACATTGCAAGTATCGATGAGTTCATCAAATGGTGCCGAAAAATCGAGGCTTCAAATAAAAAACGTGTAAAAAAACGTGTAGTATTCGACAGACTACCGAATGTTGCCGCCATCGATTCAGCAGACTCTGAATCAATGGAAGACTTAATCCGACGCATCGTGCGTGAAGAAGTTCATCGCGCACTAAATCCGGAGCCAACTACCCCTGAACCATCTTCTCTGAAAGAAATTATCCGAGAAGAGATTGAAAAAAACGTAGCTGCAATTTCGAAGCCTATTCAAAGGCCTCCGCCACGACAGTCGTACCCCAACCAAACACGTACATTCAACCAGGTTCCACGACGTCAGTACCCTACCCAAACGCCCATATATAACCAGACGCCACCACAACGAAGAACGGATGAATGGAGGACGCATGACAACATCCCAATATGTTTTAATTGCGGCCGCCCAGGCCATGTTAAGCGATATTGTAGAGAACGCCGACAATGGGCGCAGAGACCCGAAGGACATGTACCAAGCACCCAAGAACCTCAAATGGGTAACCACCAAGCCATAAGAAGCCAAATCTACCGCAGACAATCGCCGTATCCAAACAGAGGAAGATCCCCAAGACGCCAGTCCATTTCCCCAGGCCGCCATACAAGCCAATCCCCACGCCGCTACAATCTAGAAAAAAACTAAGCGTCGCGTCTTCTTTCGAGGGGGAAGCCGCGGGTGTGAAAAACCCTCCATCGTCGACAGCCACTAAATTACAACAAAATTATGTCGAAATCATCATTGATGACATTGCATTTTCTGCTCTGGTCGATTCAGGTTCCTCTTTTTCAGTTATCTCTGATGGATTAAGACGACAATTAAAAAAGACCATGTTCAAGGATAGCGGAATGACTCTGAAAGTTGCTGATGGCAAGAATGTTACATCGATCGGCCGATGCACAATCAGCTTGAGCATCAATGGATTGGAACAGCCGCTTGAGTTTATCGTCCTCCCTAATAGTAACCCAAGTATTATCCTCGGATGGGATTTCCTAGAGGCATCAAATGCCGTGATTGATTGTGGACGCGCCGAAATCAGATTGGAAGAGGCCAAAGATGTACTAAATTCACCAGCTTCCATGGGAAAGGTTGTGGCTAGCAGAAGCGTCGTAATCCCAGCCGAATCTACCAAACTAATAAATGTTATGAGTGAAGAGCTTAATGGGCAAAATCAGGTACTTTTTGAACCTTCGAAAAAGGTATTAATAGGAAAAGGGTTAACACTTCCCTGTGCATTATTCAGGCTTTCCCATAATAAAGGAAAACTTTGGATCGTAAATTCTAGCACCACAGCTCAAATAGTCCCTAAGGGAATGTGCCTAGGAAAAATTCAAAGGGTTGAAGAAAATAACTTGACGGCTATTTCAGAATGTTCTGAATTTAATAAGGAGGCGAAAAATGCGAATCATGCCAGTCATGCTGATAAAAGTGACTTTAAATTTTTACAAAATTTAATTAGTGATGATTTATCAGAAGAGCAGCAGTCTCAAATCTTATCAATTTTAAAACGATATGATAAAATATTTGATTAAAATAATGAACCAGTAAAGCAAACTTCAGTAACCAAACATAAAATTGAAACTGGAAACCATCAGCCTATTAAGCATAGACCATATCGAGTCTCCCTACAGAACGTCAAGCAATCCAAACGGAAGTGGACAAAATGCTAGACGCCGGGATTATACGTCATTCAGAAAGTCCATGGTCATCGCCGGTTATTTTAGTGAAGAAGAAGGATGGTAACTGGCGTTTCTGTGTGGATTACAGACGACTAAACAAAGTTACTAAAAAAGACGTTTACCCACTACCCCGAATCGATGATACACTTGACTCTCTGAAAGGAGCTAAATTTTATTCATCAATGGACCTTCGTTCAGGGTATTGGCAAATAGAAGTCGACGAAGCAGATAGAGAAAAAACTGCCTTTATTACCCCTGATGGACTCTACGAATTCCTAGTCATGCCCTTTGGCCTGTGCAATGCCCCTGCAACATTCGAGCGCATGATGGACAAGATATTGAAAGGTCTGAAATGGACGATGGCTCTCTGTTATTTAGACGACATTGTGGTGTATTCCAAATCGTTCAACGAACATTTACACCGGCTTGAAATCATACTACAATGTCTCGACAAAGCCGAGCTACGCCTCAACCCCAAAAAGTGCCTTTTCGGAACCAAACGAATAAGAGTGTTTGGACACCTCGTCGATAGTAAAGGTATTTATCCCGATCCAGAAAAGATTGAAGCTATCGCCAAGTTTCCGACCCCAAAATCTATAACAGATGTGAGAAGCTTCATTGGCCTATGTTCCTATTATCGTAGATTTATCGAAAATTTTGCTGAGAAAGCTGCTCCTTTACATGAAGTACTCAAAAAAGATAATAAATTCATGTGGAACTCTGACCAACAGGATGCTTTTGATTCCTTGAAAAAAGCATTGATGTCTGAACCTGTTCTTGCCTATTTCGAAGAACAACTGCCAACCGAGCTCCATACTGACGCCAGCGGTTATGGAATTGGAGCTGTCCTCGTACAGATCAACGATGGGAAAGAGCGGCCAGTTGGTTATGCTTCAAGAACTTTATCTAAGGCGGAGAAGAATTACTCAACAACGGAAAGAGAATGCTTGGCCGCAATATGGGCCATCAACAAATTTCGACCGTACCTTTTTGGTCGTGAGTTTGTCAACGTCACTGACCACCACGCTCTTTGCTGGTTATCTAACCTGAAGGACCCGACAGGAAGACTAGCAAGATGGGCTTTAAAACTCCAAGAATACAATGTAACGGTTGTTTATAAAAGTGGACGCAAACACCAAGATGCCGACTGTCTTTCTCGAAATCCTCTCCAACTTGAATCGGAAGAAGCATACAATGATGAGGATGATGATATACCCTCAATAACTGCTCTGACGTGCTTCGAGGCTGAACAAAGAAAAGATCCTAAAATTAGTAAATTGATAGAGGAAACAGAAAGATTTGGTGCCGAATCGAAAGGTTATGAAATGTTAAAAGGAACCTTATACAAAAAGAATTTCGACCCCCTGGGAAACCAACACCTTTTAGTTATTCCCAAGCACTTACGCTTAGAACTACTGAAAAGTTTACATGACGCTCCCACAGCAGGTCATCTTGGATTTTCGAAGACATATGAGAGAGTTAAAAACAAATATTTCTGGCCAGGACTTCTCCGGGACATACGGAAGTATGTCGCTCATTGTAAAGAGTGCCAAAGAAAGAAACAATCAACTCAAAAGCCACCCGGACTACTTAAAGCCATACCTCCTGCAACCTGCCCTTTTCAGAGAGTTGGAATGGACCTCCTTGGAAGATTTCCCAAGTCTGATAATGGTAATAAATGGATCATAGTCTGTACCGACTATCTTACTCGATTTGCCGTTACTAAAGCCTTACCCACAGGGGAAGCAAAAGAAGCAGCCAAGTTCTTAATGGAAGATGTTGTTCTCAAGCACGGAGCCCCCAGAGAAATCATCACGGACCGAGGACGAGTATTCCAATCCAAGTTGATTGCGGAACTCACCAATCAATGCTCGTCGATACATCGGTTCACGACAGCGTATCATCCCCAGACGAATGGACTGACGGAGAGGTTAAACAAAACCTTAGCCAACATGATCGCTATGTATGCAAGTGTTGAACAGAAGGACTGGGACGTAATCCTGCCCTACGTCACGTTCGCCTACAACACCGCAAAACAAGATACGACAGGTTTTACCCCTTTTAAACTGATTCATGGACGCGAAGTCGAAACAACTGTAGACACTCTTTTCCCAAATCCGCATGAAGATCTCCAAGAGGATTACAGTCAGAAGATTGCCTCACGAGTCGAAGAGACTAGGCAGCTAGCAAGATTAGAAACCTTGAAAGCCCAAGAAAAGGACAAGGCTAGATATGACTCAAAGCACGAGGCAATGGATTACAACGTTGGTGACCTGGTATGGATTTTCATCCCGATAAGAAAGGTGGGACTCTCAGAAAAACTAATGAAAAGGTACTTCGGGCCATACAGGGTTACTCGGAAACTCTCTGACGTGACCTTCGAAGTTGAACCTGTGGACCAACCAACCAGGAGACGCCAAACAAGAGACCTGGTCCATGTACTGAGAATGAAACCCTACCATGACCCTGAGGACCAAGCTGATCTGTTCAAGTGATAATTACAGCGGGACGCTGTTCATCTAGGAAGGGGGCAATATCACTGAATAATTATTTTAAATATTCTGTGGTATATCATCATAAATATTTGCATAGTCATCACCCCTTACCATTCTTGTATATTATTACTTGTAAATAAATTCTTAGCAATAGTTGGCATTTTATAAATAAATTATTTTTACTTAAACTTTTGTTATACTCGTTATCACTACCGTGACAATATTATAAAAAGTAACCAACAGAATTGCTCATTTATAAGGTGACATCATATTGCTTTTCCCAAATTCTTTATTAGGATGAAACAATTAAGATATTGAATAGTTTGATCACAACACACAAAGTAAAAATCATAATTTTTTAATTATATTTAACAGCAATAAATCTTAAAATGTGTGTAAAAATACATTTTTTCAAATAGCTTTTAGAATAAATAACATTTTTAGAGAGAAATCTGAAAGAGCACAAGTGTTGGCCTATAATAAACATTTTTAAAATGTAAAACCAAAAGTAATTACGAAAAACAATTCAAGAGTATACTTTGTTAAAAGCAAATTGAGCAAAAAATATTTGAGCAAATCATTTTAAAATTTTAGTATATTCACAAACAAAAATAAAACATATTTATATATTTAAGTTTTTATTTACAATGAGACTGCACTTTTTAATTTTTCAAAACCAACTTTTAATGTTATTGAAAAAAACTTCAAATGAAAGGTGCTTTTTAATATTTCCCACTACAGAATCCATAATTAATGAGCATATAACAGACAGCAGATTCTGATTGGTCCATAATCTGTTAATACAGGATGTGATAAAACTGCTAGAATGTCAAAAATCTGAGCAAAAGCAATAACCTTTACAACACACAGCTAGCTCTGATATAATACTTTTTGAGCCTCTCAAGTATGATTATAGCATAGGAGTTTACATTTCATGTTTGTAATAATGTTGCATGCTTTTGCATATTTTCAATTTTAAAATATTTGCTGCTGTTGATGAAGATTATCATGAAAGCGAAATTAAGAAGATATCTGAATTTAAATTTTTTTTTAAAGATTAGAGAAACTTTATAGTATTTTTTATTATGAGGAATTTTATATAAGGCAATTTTGGGAAAATGCAAAACTAGAATCTTTCATTCCTATTTCTTTAGTATTATAAAAATCATATAAACATTACTACAGAAATGATCATAATTGTTCTAGTTTGGTTAGATACTTTTATGCATAGTACTCATTTGGAGAAAAAATATTTTAAAACACTATACAGTAACCCCTCTATAGCGAACCCAAATGGGACTGAACCATTGGTTCACTATAGGCAAGATGGTGATTGTATTTTAAAATAAAAATGGGAATTATTTCAGGTCATCATTATAAGGGAAGTTTTGCTATATATATCTCACTGATTTGGTCTCAATACTTCATTTAATCTACAATCTAAAACAAATTTTTGTCTCCTTATTTAATATATATAATAAATATATATTTACTTTTATTATATTTATATAATTGTTCACAATAAGATGTTTTTTTTTATTTTATAGAATAAATGTTTTTAGCTCTAAGGATATTTTATACTCTATATTAATTTCTGGCACCCATTAACATGGGGAAATGATAGAAGGGAACAAAAAGCAAATCCAAATTAATGAAATTTTTGTGACACTTATGTAACAGCATTGTTACCACCATCAAACAAAATTACATAAGGTAGGGATTAAAAATATAAGGTAACATGACCTAATCCAAATTAATGAAATTTTGTGACTTTTCGGTAACTGTTGTTACCGAAAAGGCCAAGTTTCATTAATTTAGATGATAGTTTCCTTATGTTTATAATCTATATTTCAAATTGTATATACCTTATCACACAAATGGAGAAAAATACTGAAAATTCACTTTAAATTCAATTAGCTATCATCACCAAATATCATACTAAAAACCACAGAATTTTAATTATCAAAAGATTTGTATTGCCTTATATTAAAAGAAAATTGAATAGTGGGTAAAATTTATTAAATAGAATTTTAGGAATAAAAATTGAAAAATTTTAAGGCTAGCACTTTGTTATAAATTTAGATAATAGAACTTTTGACTCTCCTCTTAGACTTTTCTCTTCAACCCAAATAAATTTCAGAATGTGAAACTCCAACATGATCTCAAAGCTTAAACCATGTCTCAAAATATATTGGGGAATTTTTGAAAATATAAAAAAGAAAAATTAATGCTACATTCTGCTAAATCCCTATTATCTGATGTCTCTCCCATGGGGTTTTATTTGTGAGTGGGATTTTATTATTGTTGAATGACTTTTGAAGAATTGGAGAAATTTTATGGAGTTCGAAGATCTGAGAGAAATGGTTTTATATCTTTAAAAATATTATTTCATGCACAAAGGCCAAGAAGCAGGGCTACCAGATTAAGCATTTTAAAATAAAAATATGTTTTAAGTTTAAAAGTGAAAATAATATATTAGTAAAATGATTTCTATCCTCTGTATATAATTTACATATGAAATTGATCACCTTAACTATTTCTGCTACCAAACTCCGCCTTTGTCGGTCCCAAGCTCGGATGAAAAAGGAGGAGGGGGAGCAGTACCTGGGCTCAGCTGGCCCGGCTGATAGTTCCCTGTAAGGGCTCCTGATCCAGATATACAGAAAGAGCAGCGTTTTTACTCCATGTTAGGAGCGGCTGCACATGGCGTCTGTTCCTCATGTCAGAGGCGGCCATTTCTTTTGGAGCTAAGTCGGCCTGCCACTGAGTAGTGCTCCAAGTCTTAATGACAAAGGCAGACACATTCTACTTCACCCAGTGTGGAGATAAAAAAGAAGAAGACTATTTCTGCTTCAATGTCTAACATCATCAAACATACAATACCTATAGAACAAGTCAATTTCCATCATGACATGATGGCAAAAAATGCCATTTACACAACCATTTTCTTGTGTGGTAAAAGAGTGTCCCTAATCTGCTGCTAATGGCTGGCTGAGAGACCAAATTAAAGTGTTTCTGATGTCTGGAATTTCTACATTGCGCAGCAACAGAGTTCCCAAATTTTCAATACTAGATAAATGACAGGCAATTTTTAGGTTTTTCCTGAGTGTGTGTATTTTTACGAAAGTGTATATAGAATTAAGAGTTTTTTTCATTTTCTAATAAGTTGATTTTATCAACAATATTATATGGAAAAAAGGGGTTTCATCCCACATATATAACCAACTGGATAGAATTTTACTTTTATATATGTAGATATCTAGAAAGACAGCTAGCCTTTAGCCTTATTGAAGCATTACCTTAATAAATATTTTAATCATCTCATATTTTTTAGGAAATGTTGGAAAGATAGAAATATCAATATCCAATAAGAGGGTTTTTTTTTTTTTCTAAGGATAAATATGAAAGTTTTAAAGATTTCCCGAATTTGATTTTGAGGAAATAATGTGCAATATGATAATTTTAGTCAAGGCAATTCATTTTTTAGGCATTTTTTAATAAATGTGTTTCTTCCCTGCAGCCATATACTAGCTTAGCATACTTGTCAGAGTGGAAAAGTTCAAAATCCATGATTAAGGATAAATTTAAAAGATAAAAACATAAAATTATTATAATAAAAATACTTAACTTTTAGTTTTAAAAGAATTCATTTTGAAAATATATTCATATTATTTGTATAGGAAAAATGGCAAAACACCATCATTATAAAATAGCTTGAAATAAAATAATTTAGTTTTTATGGAAGTTACAATTTTATAACAATAAAATTTTATAACAGAGTAGCATTGAGGTACAAATAACAACACCCCTTAAAAGTATTGCCAACAAAAATAAATATATAATAACCAAATAAAAATTCTGCCATTTATCAAAAATAATAAATATTTTCAAAATATCACTCAAATGCATCTTTGAAAAAAATAGTCTGAAAATAATAATTGAGGGTAAAATAAAATTACTTAAAACTATAACATTATTATGTACATAAGTAACTGGAAAAAATTATATACAGTAGAACCTCCCTTAGAGGACACTAGCACTAGCAGATGCCTCAACAGACAACAACACAGTTTTTACCATCAAAATTGCCCTCCCATTGAAAATAGCTCTGTGTTGGCGGACACTTCTGAACAACAGACGCTTTCCCAATGGATTATTTATTTTACATATATAATAGACGTTCGTGCTAGGCTACAAATAAAAATTACTAAAAGTAAAATAAAGTCAATTTAAAAATTGAAATGTTTTAAATTTTAAAAATAATAAATATATAACCCTGTTTAGCTAAAACCATCGTTTTCGTTTACATTTTTGTACATAATTTTTCTCAATAAATTAATTCTAAAAATTATCCTTATTTTTATACAAATTTCTGTCTATAAAACTTAATACACCCCCCTGATCTCCTAACGATTAATTTAAAGTTATTCAAATGTATAAAATAGGAACAGTTCATCATATAGCAAATGAAATGTAAGACGCATGTGCCATTAATTTTTAACATTTTAAAACATGAAAAATATTGAGTGTAAATATTCCAAAAATACCAAAACTGCTCAAAAAGTCTTAAATTGTAATGGAAAATGCTCAATTGAATAACTCAGTGTGGAAATGCTTTTGCAATGCATGTGTAAAGCAATTGCTGATTACATTGTTCTTTTGACGATGCCGAAACTGTAAATAAATAATAGAATTTTGATCTTCTTAATGACTCCCCCTATTAAATAAGGGATTACTGGATGGGGGTTGCACAAAGAAATTGAAGCCAACTTCTTTTATAGAAGCCAAACAAGGTTGGGGAACTGCAAAAGATATAGCCATTCCGAAAATCAAAGTTGACCAAAGAATCTCAGGTAAGAGGACACTTCTCTGTAAAGGATATTTTGGCTTCGCAACAGGTGTCCTTTTCAGGTAGGTTCTACTGTATTTGTGAATTTTTAACAATATTTATAAAAATATAAGTATTATAATTAGTTTTAGTATAGTATTTTGTTCGTACAAGTCAATATTTCAAATTTTTAATTTAAATCAAATTTGTTTTTAACTCTAATTATGACATATATTACACTTTGAAAAAAATGTTTATTTTCAAAATAAATTAACAATATATACTAATCACAAAGCGATGACATTTTAAATGGCCTATCCATAAAATGCCTATAAGAGTCTTATTGATATAGTTATTAGTCAAATAGTTGTAATTTGACCTACACTACAAATAAGCAAAAGTCAAATTTTGTATACATAAATCATAAAAGTGTGTGCATTATATATAATCGAACAATCATAATTTCTAATAATGTGTATATATAAAAATATAGTTGAAAATTTCCTTCTGCATAGAAATTTGCAAAACAATATCACAAAGATTTTAAGGCATTTTTAATATAAGTAGCTTATATATATGTTTAAATGAGACTTATGTTAATAATAAATGGATAATCATTAGTACTGAAATGTCGACGGAAAAGTTGAGCATGTTGCCAATTACGACTGAAAAGACAAGCTTCTACAATTAATTTTGACTTTCCATAAAATTGATCCAATACCACAATTGGTTCAAGAGTAGAATATGTACAAGATATATCATCTGAAATTATTTTAAAAGAAACTGTGTTTTTTTCATAAACAGTTGAAGAGAGCATAAGCTGGATAGAATTAATTTCACATGGAGTTAGATCAAATTGCCATGCAATCACAGCTTCAATAGTATGTTCAATCCTTGCAAAATATTCAGTTTCCCAATCAAATTCCAATTTTCTAAAAATATTCTTATGCATGTATGCACAATTTTCCCAACAATTGACTACCCAATTATCTGTAGATGGCCGAATATATTTATCTTTGGTTATAGAATATGCCACTTTCAAAAATTTCTGTCTCTTTTCTGTATCAGTCAATTCAAAGACATACCTTTTGTTCTCAGCAAAAGGATTGTATAAATCTCTAGCTATGCCAGATGTTCTTGCAGCTTTCTCTTCTAACTTTTTGCAAATTGGTGGTTTCAGAAATTCAAATAATTCTAGCAATCTTTGCATTAATCTATATTCCTTCAAATTTGGATTTTTTGTTCTTTCTAAAAGAATTGCAAATTGACAAAAAAGATAAGACACTAGCCAAGATTCATCAAAAAGACACCTTCTTTTGAGTGTTCTTTGAAAATCGGTAACATAACGCCAAGTAACATCTTGAATTTCATCAGCAATAGCAATTACATAGTTGAGTCGTTTTTGCCATCCAAGCTCATAAACCAAAGGAGCATCAAAAATATTCTCACTGCAATCAAAATGAACCCATCTATTTACAGAATCTAAAAAAATCTCTGTCCAAACATGATCAGTATAATCAACAATGAGCCTTGTTCTATAACCAAGTGAATATATTAGAAAGGTAAAGCAAATAGCATATTCACCACAACGGCCATTTCGAGTATCCAGAAGTTTAACTGGATGCTGGTAGCGGGGAAATTTTGTTATAAAGCTGCATGTTTGACATTCATAAATTTCAACTACCTTAGTTAGCCAAGATTTTTCCTCTTTTGAAGGTGCTTCTTTTCTTAACAATATGGTTCTGAAGTCTTTACATCTACCACAATCCGGTGAATTAGTCCAGGTAAAAAAATGATTTTTAAACCAATCCATCAGTTCAACAAGAAAATATTCTTCATGGGAGATCCCACATGCTGGAATATAATTTTCACTGCATTTATTTTTGAGAAAATCAAATGGTATAGCTCGTAAACCTTCCTCAATGCAAAAGGAATATAATTTGTATACAGATCGATATTCAGCAATCCGATCAATAAACTGTATTTTGTTTAAATATTCTTTAGGATTCATCTTGTCTTCTGAAGAATATCCTTTTAAAAGCCCTGAAAATACACAAATTATAATTAGCCATATTTAAAAATATATATATTTTTTTAAATTAACACATCTATTGTCATACAAGAAAATAAGATCTAATCCAAATAATTTATTAGTGTGTGACGTTTCGGCAACAGCATTGTCACCATCAGACAAAAGAATAAATGAGAAAAAATATTGTAGCAAGTTCTTAAATAGTACTGTTATCAAGTGTATAAACAAGATAACGGATGAAAAATAGTTTTAAAATTTTTAAAATTTTAAAATTACTACAAAAGAAAATTTAAAGAAGCCCTTTTCATCCAAAAGACATGCAATTCAATTAATAGAATGGAAGAAAGAGGAAATATAAATGATATTTACAGATATGCCTTTAATTATGTTTTTAAAAAATCCACTTTTAATTCTAAGAATATTTCAAGTTGTCTTAAAAAACTATTTTTCCTTATCTGTTATCTTGTTTAAACATTTGATAACATGCTGTGATATTTTTACTCATTTATTCTTTTGTCTGATGATGGTGAAAACGCTGTTGCCGAAACGTCACGCACTAATAAATTATTTGGATTAGGTCTTATTTTCTTATATTATAATCTATAATCCAAATTGTGCTTTATCACATCTATTGTCATTTTATATTTTGCACATTATAATATTTAAAAGACAATTGTGCTGACAAGGTATAGAGACAAAATTTAAATAAATAAATAGTGTATGAATTTTCAATAATAATGTTGTACCCGCATCATGCACTTTTAATTTTTTGGATTCGGTCTTATACCATGTGTTTCTAAACTATAATCCAAATTTTACCTAACCCCATTCTGTCTAATTATGAAAAAAAAAAACACTAAATTATAGTCAAACATCTTTGAAGTTTCTTTCTAGTTCTAGGTAAATTTGAATTTGCTAGACAAGTTGATTAAAAATTGGCTAAAACAGAACATACAATTATTTTAGGTAAATTTTATTCAATAGAGGCTATTCAGGAGAAAAGTAATAGCATTAGCATTTTAATTTTACAATATAAAAGACAACTCTAGAATATATTAACAGAATGATTACAATTTTAATCTATTATAATTATATGACCTATAGTACATGTGTGTAAATAAGACAAAATAAAAGTGAAAAATTATATATAA
This sequence comes from Cordylochernes scorpioides, assembly GCA_030710605.1. Taxonomy (NCBI): domain Eukaryota; kingdom Metazoa; phylum Arthropoda; class Arachnida; order Pseudoscorpiones; family Chernetidae; genus Cordylochernes; species Cordylochernes scorpioides. The sequence goes on along the minus strand of CP092886.1, from coordinate 107,149,757 downwards.
ACTTACATTGTGTTGAATAAAGGTTGCCACTATAATAATAAAAATGCTCAATTTAAACCTGTTTTAGCATACTCTATATTCAAAACCTTTATAATAGTACGATAGTGAAATTGTATTGGGATCAGTGTGAAAAATCATGAAAAAGGCATCTCCTGCTCATTAAACTGAAAGTTTCTGATGGTAACAAAGCCATCTGTATAAATGAATATATCAACTAATGGTTGATTTTTCAATTCTTGATAAACCAAGAAACGCCAACCATGTACATGCTTCAAGCTGTTGGCCCTCATCAATATGATGCAGGCTGTACCTTAATGACCAAAAAGACTGGTCCTGGAGGCTTCCTGAAAGAACAAGGAATGGGTATTCAAGGCTAAAATTGCATTACAACGCAAAAGGATATGAAATAAAAGTATAAAAGGAAAATTGAACTGGGATCAGTAGAATTATTTTTTAATAAAAAGCATCTCCTAATCACACAAAAGAGTATTCTGAAATAATTAAATAACAATCAGTAAAAACTAAATTTATTTTGTTCTGACAGATGGGGCAAGCCATCACCAACCTTTAGTTGCTCTTCAGAAGACGCTCTTTTGTTAATTTTTTTTTTAAAACAAAAAGAGTCCCACAAAAATAAAAAAGGTAATTGTGAAATGCAGACACTGATATGCATCACGTCAAGAGTGAACTGGAAGAAGTAGCATTTATAATGGAGATCTCTCTCTTACCAAAATTCCTTTTATTTTTTTTTTGTTTGTCTTAATGTCAGGCTGCTGTCTGTCACCCATATTAAGGAAAACACTGCATTTTCCCTAAGCAAATTCATTCATAAAAATGACAGGGAAAATTGTATCTTAAAACTTTTGACTATAAAATTATGATGTTTTTTAAAACATTTTGCTGTAGTGAAAAGAGGCTATTATAACAAAGTTCTACTCTATATGATTTTGAGAGCTACTAAAACATTTAAAATAAAATTGGAATATTGATATGATTTCTGTATTATTAATTTTGTTTTATTTATATTAATTTTGTTTGTATAAATTATATAAGACAAACTTTTTTTCTACAAATACTGACCAAAATATAGAAAATATTGGAAGGCTTAGATTATCAGTAGTGAATCTTATCCCAGCAGTTTACCACAAACTCTTTCTACAAGATTGCTTGAAATATTTTATTGTTCATTTGGCTAATAAAGTCAGTATTACAAAAGCAAATCTCCATAAAATTAACATTTAAATAGTGGTAAATGGTCAAGCCTTCCCAATTTTTTTTATATATTCTAGTTAGTAAAATATAAAATTAATTATGAATTTTCAAATAATACTGATATTATTTCATCTTTAACAATGTAATATTGCTAAAACTAGGTATTTTAGGTGAAGATGAAACTTTGTCTTAAATAATGTTTCAATTGTCAAAGCAAATTATTCAAATTCATATTTTTTGTTGCAATATTAATACATGCCATTTTTCTCCTATATTACCTTTCAGATTAATTTTAAACTTTTCTGGTCTACATGCCACTATCAGTGGCTTTGTGATAGGGTTCACTACCCGGCCGCTAGGCACTTTCAGTGACTTCTGTGTAAACAAGGGTTGGGGGAGGCTGGCACCGATGTCGCGTTTCTTGGAAATCACATGACAATCTTGCTGAATCATCCTCCATTCCCTCTTACCTCAATTTGTTACTTATATTGCTTGCATTTTTCACTTTTTTGAACGTCATTTTTACTTTGTCCGCTTGCTTTGAATCTTTTTTTTTTTTATGATTCTTCAAATGAAAGTGTTCTTCAAGATTTTAATGCTGATATTAGTTGTCAAGCTACCAAAATTTACGTATTTTAAAAATCTAGCTCATCTTAACAGCGTTGTTACCGAAACGTCACACAATATTTATTTATTTGGATTTGGTCTTATTACCTTGTGTTTATAATCTATAATCCAAATTGGCCTATCAATTATGAAACCTGAAATCTCTTACAAAAAAAAACAATATGGATTTAGGAAAGGACATGGGACAATAGACAAACTCTTATTTTTCACACAAAAGGTAAAAGATGCACAAAACAGAACTAACTAATCACACCATAGCTTCTTTTTTATACCTTACACAAGCTTTTGACAAGGTATGGAAAAACAAGTTAATTACAAAATTTACAAACATTTCAAAATTGATGGAAAAGCTATCACTTGTATAAGTGAAATTCTTAAAAATAGATACATCAGGGTCAAATATAATGGCACTCTCTCTCTAACCTTCAAATTGTACCAAGGATTACCACAAGGATCAGTCCTTAGCCCAACTCTCTTCGCCCTATTTATTGCAGGCAAAGAAGAAAAAATTTCACATAAACCCACATTGGACTTTTTGCTGATGACATTATTCTATGGAGCAGCAACACTAACTGGAAAAAGCTGAAAGGGATTTGAACAAAACTCTTCTCCGGCTATAAAAATTTGCTAATAAGCATAAATTAAAATTTAACCCCCAAAAATCTCAAACCTGTCTTTTTACTACGGATAAAAAACTATACAAAATAAGCCCAAAAATTATTCTGAAAGAACAACAATTACAATATAATAAATATCCTAAATATCTTGGCTACACCCTGGATCCAGAAATTAACTCCAGTAAAATAATATTGAAGAAGTTATTAGAAAAGGAAGAGACCGACTAAAAATCCAAAAATATATTTCAGGAAGAGAGTGGGGAACCAATGCTACCACACTAATATTAACTTACCCATCTCTAATTAGACCTATCCTGGAATATGGATATCAAATCTATGGTTCAGCATCTGAAACAAATCTAAAATCATTAGAAAGGATACAACTAAGGGCAGCTAGAATTATTACAGGTTTTCATAATACCTGCCCTAATGATATTGTACTTTATGAAGCAGTCATTATACCCTTAAAGGATAGAAGCTACAATCTGCTAAAATATATAAACAAAATCAAGAGTTATGGAAACAAGCACAGAACTACCAATTACATACTTAATTGGGAATTCAATCTAAGACTCAAAAAAGAAGACCCTCTGCATTTGGCTAAAATAAATTAATTTTTAAAATATAAAGTGGAAAAAAATTATTTAGCAGAAAAAATTTCTCCATACGAACCACTGCAAAATTTTATTTTTAATGCCACTTTAACCCACCAACAAACAATACCAAAATCCAGGATACTTAAATTAATTATCATCAGAAATAATTAATAAATGCCTAAAATACAATATCTATACCAATGGTATAGATATACTAATGGTACAAGTTGGGACACACTGGCAGTGGCTGTCTCATTAAAACCATAAATGGCATTGAGAAAATAAACAGAAGAAATCCAGATTTTTGCTCAGTCTTCAGATCAAAACTTATAGCCATCTATGAAGCCTTAAAATCTATCAGAAATACTAATTATCAAGATGTATGGATTTTTACTGATAGTATAAATGCCATACAACACTTGAGTGATGCAGGGGAACTTAGAGACAAAGTAAGCAGGAACATAATTGGTTATCTCCAAAAACTCTCAAAAATTCACCTTCAATGGCTACCCTCACACTTTGGCGTTGAAGGCAATGAAGCTGCTGATGCGCTAGCGAAAAAAGGCACAAAAGAACCTTTACACAGAAAAATAAACTTACCTTTAAAGGAATAGAAACAGTAGCCAAACAAAAATAACAAGAACTGGAGGATCCATCCCACCTAAGCACAGTTGGTACATCCTAGGAGTGATATGGCCACCCAGACCTCTCGGTCCATTAGCCTATCCTTTTTCACTAGCCACCTAGCCAAAGGAATGATGCATTCTTCATGCACCGAGCGGCCAATGGTTTGGCCTCTCGCCCCCGCCTTTATGGTCTAGCTCCATGGGGTCGACCAATCAGCCCACAGGCGTCTACGAGAGTTTCATAGCCAGGTTGTTGTCTGAGCCCTCTCATTTGGACTTGGTTAAACCCGTCCTACACTCCAATAGAACCCCCCCTCCCCCTTTGGCCCTCGTACCCTTAGTTCACAGTACTCCCTGAATCTGCCGGGAACCGCGCAAAGGTGAGGGGGGGGTTGCTAGTACTGTGTGTACTCCTTGGTTTTCCAAGACGCGCTCAGCAAGGATGCTTCCAATGGCGTACACACAGAGCGAAGATCCAAGAGTTACAAGACTCATGGCGCCCCGCGTCGGTGAAACCATTGACGCGAGGACAACCATGCAGAGTCGCCTCTACACTCCCTCATCCCCAAGGGTGTGTGGGGTGTGGGCGCCCCTGCCTTTTCCCTACCAACAGGCCAGTTCCAAGGCAGGGTGGAGTGGATCCAGAAGGAGCTCTTAACCTCAGAAATAGACAGCATCAAACAACACTAACAAGATTTAGTACAGGCCATCTCAAGCCATTGAAGATAGATAATAATAACAAAATCTACCCCACTTTCCCAAAATGCGCTTGGCACCTGCATCTCCAGAACACATTTTGGCTTGCATTAGATGCACTAAACAGGACCATATGTTATCATAAAACAGCTCGAGGAGCATGAACTCATGGAATTTGTGTAATCTTTACACAAGGGGATTAGAAAAAACAGCAAAAAACAAATTAAATTCCCTGATGGGTCAGTAACAGTTGTCGCTGAAATAATAATGGTTTACCTTGAAAACTGGATTAACTAAAAACATCTAATGAATATCAAGATATTGTGTCATTACATAGATGATGCCTTTTGTATTTGCAGGAATGATCATGAGGAAATTATATTTACAATTCTAAATTGTTATCCAGATTTTTCTTTTACCCTCCAAAAATAAATTAAACAGACAACCATTATTTGATATATTAACCCTTTCTGGTCAGTTTGCACCTTTGTTTACATGAATGTAGAGGCTGTCATCTACTGCACACATAATATTATCCACTCTCGCATCTTCCCTTAATTCTCCATATTATCAAATATAATAGAAAACATCATATTCTATAGTGGAAATATATTTAACAGTGCATAGATTAATTTAAAAAATACAAAAATAAAAGACATTTAAATTTATAATTAGTTATTTAATAGACATTTTAACAAAGTATGGGATTTACGGAAACAATCCCCAAATGAAGAGCTGGTTTGTCACTACAGGTTTTACAATAAAGACCTGTTATTTTCTATCAGGTGTGGATTGGGACGAACAGACCATTACTTTCTGGCATTCTGTTGGTGGAACTGATTTTCCATCCTTTCCAAGCTTGCTGAAGTTGAAACTTTCATACATTTTGGACATTCATTCTGCTATGGTTCCAAAAGCTCTTCCTCCAAACTTTCTCGATATTTTTCATGTCTAATTGGCCTTAGTCCATTTTATTTTTATGTTCTAGATGTATATGATATATTAGTTGACAGTATTCACTTCTAGGACCCAGAAAAATAATTTTCTCCACCATTCTAGTTTTTTAGAAAGTTGAATGTTGTTCAATGGTGGTCAGTAACATCCAAACCTCTCATATTAGAAATGTAGTCTATATTGGCAGTTGGGTTCGGAATTAATTCTGAACCACAACTAGTTTTCCTGGTGACTAGGTGTGCTGAAACTGTGTGGAATGAAGAGACAAGATGGAACCACACACTTGTCCTTCCAATAGTGTGTGAATATGTTTTTCTTTCTGAAGGCAAAAGTTTACTCCACCAAAAAAAAATTTTTTTTCAGTTCCTGTGACATTCCATGTCAGTTTGGCATAATGGTCCTAATTAGGTAACTGAATTCTTGAAAGTTCAATTTGGGTGAACTTGTGTGGAATCAATCTATGAAAATATGAAAATGTCTAGCTGTTCAAGATTAGCTGCTCTTCATATTTGTAAATTTCGGTAGCTTGGAAATTAATATCAGCATTAAAATCTTAAAGAACACTTTCAATTAATGAAGAATCATCCAAAAAAGGAGATTCAGAGCGAGCCGAAGAGTTAGAAACAATGTTGAAACAAAGTGTAAAATGCAAGCAAAATAAGTAACAAACTGGTGAGAGGGAAAGGAGGATGATTCAGCAAGATTTCCACGTGATTTCCTAGGAAAGGCAACATCGGTGTCAACCTCCCCTGTCCCCCACCCATTATTTACACAGAAGCCACTGATAGTGGCTTGCATCTGGGTAGCGACCCCTAACATAAAGCCACTAACAGTGGCTTGCGGACCGGTATGGGTTAATAATGCAGACCACCAATACTTACCATACTACAGTCCATTATAAAAGAAACTTCAAACTAGATTATAGCTATTTTAGTTCTTACTGCCCACTGACTCACAAAATCAATATAAATGAAGCAATGACTAAACCCAACACACCAATTTGTCCTTCCCTATCTTTAAAACTACTGAAAAAAATAAGCTATCTTACCACTGCCTCATATCCATTGACTTTTATCAACAGCTATACAGCATAACCTTGTTAATTCGACACACGCAAATTCGAAACTCTACCTTAATTTGACCATATTCTGATGTCCCGACCTCCGGCCTATCAAATAACAAACCGTAATTTGACAGAATCAATAAAACGACAGTTCCGATAGTTCGACCATTTTAAAATTCGAATTTCGACAGTTGAATGTTATTTTACATACAACTTTACCGCTAAAAAGGTATTACGGCGGCGGCGCGCGGCGATGATTTTATTTGGTTTCGGTTAGTTTAAGTTTCACTTTGCAGTGCCGTTGCACAATGTCGTGAGTGTTCATTTTTTACACTGGAATTTAGGAATCGTGCGCTAATTAATAATATTATTTTCTTTATAATTTTCAGTATTGAAATATTTTAGTTATTTTAAAATTTACAAATAATTTCCTTTTAAATAAATAAATCTTTATAAAATGTAGCCACAATGATTATGATAACATTTTATTTCAATATTCCTTTTCCATGTTATTATAAAAGATTTAAACACAAAGATCAATAACACCTGCAGCAGCAGTGGATGTCTGTAATACAATAAAAACTTTGTTATTTAAAACACATTCCAGAGGAAGAAAGACATGCATGTTTTTTCAAAATAGACCATCTGGAATACATCCTGAATAGGATTTCAGTGCAAAAACAGACATCTATAAAGGAGTTTTTAAAAATATCTCTCTTCATGATTATTTTAAAATTTTCTTTTTATTTTCCATATTTATTTCCTTTCAACTGCTATATTCTTCAATTAGAATAAAATATTATTTGTAAATATTTATGTTTCAAAATATGTATTATTGCCATTTTGTCCCTGATACTAAAGTTAATCATGAAAATGAAAAATAAATACAAAAAAGGACACACACAAGTTTCAATTAATATGATCAATTTATATTACAAAGCTTTTTTTTTTTTTATGTTATCTTAGCAAGTTAGATGATAAGCTAATCATCTAAATAACTTTAATTCAACACTTCCTTTAATTCAACCGAAAGCTCTGATCCCTTGGGGTGTTGAATTAAAGAGGTTCGACTGTATTTATACATTCAGACATCCTCCAACCCATAGTCAACAGAGTTAATTATATTTTTGCCTCCCCCCCCCTCCAGTCGGCTATCTTCGCAAGATCTCTAAAAAAGTATGGCATCAAAACCTACTTCAGCAACACACTTAAGCTCCCCAACCAACTTAAGACCCCCATTAACAAAGCCAGTATGCTATCTTTACAAATTCTGCGCAGTCTACACGGTCTCCTGTGAGCAGTATGGAGCTATGTATGTAGAAGAGGCAGGTAGATCCATAGGAGTTAGAATATTAGAAAAAAAGGTATGGATTATAGACAAACGCGCTATGCTTCGTGTGTCTGCCAGATAAGTACATTACCTTAATAATTATTGTGTAATTTTGTTTTATCTTAAGGTTTTCGTTTCTATTTTGCTAAGTAATGCCTGTTTAGCATCAATTAGTAACCTAAATTTTGCATATTTTTCAACGATGCATAGACTTAAAGGGAGAAGTAGTATTGGGTGCAAGCTTGTGTTTTTAGCCCAATAGTGTTGTGTTACACTTGTTCCTCCCACCATCTTGTTTGATCCCTGAACCGAGAAATGGGTTGAATAAACTATGCAAAATGTATGACCAACTCACAATCAACAATGGGATGGTTCTTAGAAATGGCTTCTATCTTATCAAAGTAATACTTATACTTATACTGATTGGAGGCGTAGAACCAAACCTAGGCCCACCCGCAAAGAAGCAAACTGCGCTATCACTGAACCAACCTACTGCTGAGCTGAACTGAGGATATTGAGCTGGAGAGTCTCATTCTGCAGTTGCCCTCCGATCTTAAATGTTTGGTAAATCGACTAGAGAGCAGACTGTTATCAGTGGAAGAACGTATGGCAAGTTGGGAAGGTAAAATATCTGGGGTCGAGACCATAATGAAGGAAAACATTCAGTTCATCAATTCACTAGGAAAAGCAAGTAGTGATGAAGTGAGGCTGAGCGAACTGGAAAAAAGAGAATTTAGGGAAAGGAAAATTTGGGAATATTTATGGAATAAGGAAGGATATGGGCTAAGATGCTGATCAATGTTTATTAAAGGTGAAAACATTCTGAAATAAAATGTACAATTTATTCAAGATATCAACATAACAAGATGCCTAGTGGACTATAAAATTGTTGATCCTAAAGGGCTGCAATTGTAGCACCCAGATAAGTTTAGAACTACTCTAATTGTAAATAATGATAGTAAATGCCAGTCATTCAAACCCTACTAAATGTTTAAAAAAATATTGTAATACTTTACTGGAATATAAATGGATTCTGGAGAGCAATCTCACTTTTTTCTCTACTTGAATATGTAAAACAGTATCTTATTTTTCTTACAGAAACCTGATACAATTAAAATATGCAAATTACCATTCAAGAATTTAGCATATATGAATCTTTGGCCACTAGATGCTATAAAACTGGGAGGCCAGCTAGGGGAATTTTGGTGGAATCAAGATGTTTGAGAGGATGTTATATATAAAATAGAAACTGAACCTCTCTCTAACTGGATTATAATTTGTTTTGAAGAAAGCCTCAGATGTAAACTTTTTAAAATATTTGTACATTTGCCTCCAAATGAGATTTGTAATTTAAATTTAAGCAAACAATTTTGACTTGTCAATGAAAAACTATCATACGGATTTGACATAATACTTGCTGGTGATTTCAATACTCAAACAGGAACTATGGGAGACTTTCACATCTTTACACTCCCTTTATTTATCTCTTAATTGCGTAATTCTAAAGATACAGTGCAATCTCCACATGCAAATCAGTTTATCAAATTCTTGGATAATAAACTATTGACAACAATAAATGGTAGATCATTAACAGAAAAAAATCACACTTATTTATTAATGTTGCTCATCTGTTCTGGATTACTTTATAACAACCCCCTCACTTTGATTTAATTACAAACTTTCAAATCAAAAGCTCTTTTTACTCTGATCATCTGCCTATCAATTTGACAGCTCTTATAGCACCTGGTTTTGAAGTCTGTAATACTCCACAAATGAGAAGGAACCCATTAAATCAAACAAATTCAATATACTTGTCAAATATAGATGTCTACCTGAAAATTCACTGTTGTTCATGCAGTCACTAAATTATGTATTCTGGGATTCGAATTGCTCTATAGGACTTTCCACACTACAAGTTTTACTGTCCAGCTTTGTAGGAGAGAGTAATTCTCTGCCATAAAATAGCTTATGAAAAAATTTACCATATATTATTAGCAAGAGTAGTGAAAAGCAGGACCAATATATTAGCTTTTCACAAATTCTGGAGAATAGCAAAATCAAAAGGCGTAACACAGAAGAGCAACCCAATTTGAGGAAAGATTGATGTTATTCTCTACTTTCTGTAGATACATACAGTAAAACCCCTCTATAGTGAACCCCAATGGGACAGAGCTTTTGGTTCACTATAGCTACGGTTTGGCCATTTTTTTTTACTTTTTAAAATTTTTAGGCCGTAAAAAAAAGGACAGCCATACACACTGGAAGAGGCTTCCTCTTAATAGTAGTCACTTTGTTTTAATTCCCTTAATTGACCAATTTCCTTACATTAATACTGAATAATAATAGAAATCATTAGATGATAGGTTCTTCTTATCATTAACATACATGTACCTTAAGGTCTAATTTAAAAATCAAGACAAATCCTAGGCAAAGTTTTATTAAATATATATTCAAAGATATAAAAAGATTTTAAAACATTATCACATTATATAATACATTGTTTACTTAGAAAAATGGCTCTAACACCTTGTTGCTTCAAAGCATTTTTCAAGCATTGCACCATTCAAATAAAGTTAGTGTTTTTCTTCCATTTCATTTTCCCATATATTCTTCTAGTTCTAGATTTAGTTTTTTTTTTTATTCTGTCATGCAAAACATTCCTGACTTTAAAATCACCATAGTTAATGGCATAAAAATAGTTTTTGTTTCATCACAGGACTATTTTATTTGTATTTTTTTTAGCCCTAAAACGTACGATCGCGATCGCGGCAAAAGTTGAGGTTGATCCTCTTTGTAACAATTTTTAATAGCTTTATATTTTATCTTTTATAATAGAAAAGTCATATTCTCTTATTTTAATATGTTCTTAACATTTTGCCTATGTTGTTTCACTTTGAAAAGTTCTGAAAATGGCCTTTTTTTTTAAAAACGAAATAACGCTTTTGTTTTTAAAATGCCTTTGTTTTCTTCATTTTGGAAGCCATTTGTATTTTATATATCAAATTTAACGGATGAAAATATATTATATTTAATAAAAAGTATATAATGTGTTAAAATTTATACAACATACAACAAAAATCAAGTGCAAAATTCAAAACAAACAATGCCGCTAAATTTATTGTTTTGAAATCGCGATCCGCGAGCTGAAACATGCTCAAAATTTGGTTGTTTTAATTTTTTTTTTAAATTACAATTCTAAGTTCGTTATAAGCATAGTATTTTAAATAGATTTTATTATTTTGGGACCGAAAATAGGTTCGTTATAGGGGTAGTTCGTTATTCTAAAAATCATAAAGTTCTTTATAACGATGGTATTTTCAATGGAATGGAATTGGGAATCGGCGTGGGTTCGTTATAAGGGAAGGTTCGTTATATCCAGGGTTCGTATTAGCGGGGTTTTACTGTATTATGTTGCTTCTGCTTACCCATCTGGGAGAATCCTATATGGGACGAGTGTTCCTAATAAAGGCTTTTTTTGTTGTATATCAGAGCAAAATAGAAATGTAACACAAACAGAGATCCCGGGAACTAATAAACCAAAATGCAGCTGCTATAGGTCATACTCTTAATCTAAAACCATCTTATCACTCACTATGACCATATACCCAACCTACACTAAATATTAGTGCTTGAAGCAATAGTGTCCAATAAACTACATAGCTTCAATAGAAAAATAAAATTTCTGGAAATTTGTGAATTTTTATCCTGATCCTAAACTCATGTAGAATTGTATTTAGCATTGTCTCTTTACTAGTGTTGCACACATTCTAACATAATTAAATTTACATTAGTCATATATATATATAAAATCATAATATCAATATCATTTATCATAATCATAATATCAATATCATTTATCATAATCATAATATCAATATCATATTAGGAATATACTTTGTATAATATTTTTATGGGGGGTCAGTGGAAGGGTGATCTAAACCATTGGTTTTTGACCACTTTGACCAGTGATCGAATCCTGCATTGAGCACTTTTTTTCTAATTAAAAAAAAATTTCCAGTGACCCCCAAATCTTGCAAAAGTTGAACCCCACCAGGGAGTGCAAGCAACCAAATGGGGTTCTGGTACATTTGTAAGCATAAAAGTCGAATTGCTTTTCACATGTATAGACATGTGGTGCACTTACAGTAAAAGCAGTCGCCAACTTCTACCCACCATGATTATCATAGCCTGTACCACATGTACTATGGATAATAAAAAAAAACTTATAATAATATTTTTATTTGTAATATATCATATAAACATTTATTATTATTATAAAACTATTTTAGAGGCGTAATATTCTTTTTAAAATAAAACAATTTCTACTGTCCTTACTGCGATGGAAAAATATAAAGGGAGGGCCTGGCTCATCAGTGGTGAACCCTCCCAGCGGTTTCGCCAGTTTAATCTACCATACCGCTGTTATATTGCATTTTTTGGAACTTCCTTTTATAGGTGACTGTTGTAAGACTCTTGGAATGGGTATTTTAGAAGAACTATGGACATAAGCTTTTAGGACAGCAGAATTAAATATAATTATAAATATATAATATGCTTCGAGCAATCGCTCTTCCGCAAATATCAAATTGTGTCTTTTATTAGAACTAAAAGCTTATGTCCATAGTTCTTCTAAAATACCCATTCCAAGAGTCTTACAACAGTCACCTATAAAAGGAAGTTCCAAAAAATGCAATATAACAGCGGTATGGTAGATTAAACTGGCGAAACCGCTGGGAGGGTTCACCACTGATGAGCCAGGCCCTCCCTTTAATTTTTCCATCGCAGTAAGGACAGTAGAAATTGTTTTATTTTAAAAAGAATATTACGCCTCTAAAATAGTTTTATAATTTGATAACAGATGGCGCTCTAGTACATCGTAACATTATTGTTCTAATAAAAGACACAATTTGATATTTGCGGAAGAGCGATTGCTCGAAGCATATTATATATTTATAATCATATTTAATTCTGCTGTCCTAAAAGCTTATGTCCATAGTTCTTCTAAAATACCCATTCCAAGAGTCTTACAACAGTCACCTATAAAAGGAAGTTCCAAAAAATGCAATATAACAGCGGTATGGTAGATTAAACTGGCGAAACCGCTGGGAGGGTTCACCACTGATGAGCCAGGCCCTCCCTTTAATTTTTCCATCGCAGTAAGGACAGTAGAAATTGTTTTATTTTAAAAAGAATATTACGCCTCTAAAATAGTTTTATAATTTGATAACAGATGGCGCTCTAGTACATCGTAACATTATTGTTCTAATAAAAGACACAATTTGATATTTGCGGAAGAGCGATTGCTCGAAGCATATTATATATTTATAATCATATTTAATTCTGCTGTCCTAAAAGCTTATGTCCATAGTTCTTCTAAAATACCCATTCCAAGAGTCTTACAACAGTCACCTATAAAAGGAAGTTCCAAAAAATGCAATATAACAGCGGTAGGGTAGATTAAACTGGCGAAACCGCTGGGAGGGTTCACCACTGATGAGCCAGGCCCTCCCTTTAATTTTTCCATCGCAGTAAGGACAGTAGAAATTATTTTATTTTAAAAAGAATATTACGCCTCTAAAATAGTTTTAGAATTTGATAACAGATGGCGCTCTAGTACATCGTAACATTTATTATTATGCAAAAAATGTTCAGCTACGTGAATATATAAAAATTCTTAACACTTGTATCTCTTCAATGAATTTTACCTGTGAAAGGGAGACTTGATAAAAGCTTGTATGATCACTTATAAATTAAATAAAATCTCCATATCTTGTGATTTCTCTTATACAAATACCCAAGCTTGTTAAGCTAGCATTATTTGAACAAAACACATAGCCCCATCAATTGGTAGTGTGTTTGATCACCATTGCTTTTCCAAAATTAAAAGAATTCATAAAATAAATTTATTTACCTTAAAAATGCATGATAAACTATTTTAGCCTAACTTCTGGCTGGTATGTTTTGGATTGGTGTCTGGTCCTGAGTGCTTGGGGGAGGCACCAACACTTATAATTTGAAGGAGGGTTTGAAATAACCAATGGAGACCCAGGAAGAGCCTTTTCCATTTTTTAACTTGAAAAATTTTGGTCTTTGAGATTTTAACTCGGTATAGACTGTCATATGGGGCAGCAAGTAGTGGCAGTATTAGGTCCTAACATAGATATAGAAACAGGTCTTGAGTGGCTTAGGTTTATACAGTAAAACCCCTCTATAGTGAACCCCAATGGGACAGAGCTTTTGGTTCACTATAGCCACAGTTTGGCCATTTTTAAAAACTTTTCTAAATTTTTAGACCGTATAATTAAAAAACAGCCATACAAACAGGAAAAGGCAGCCACTTAATAATGGTCATTTTGTTTTAATTCTCTAAATTGACCTATTTCTTTACAGTAATGCTGAATATCAAAAGAAGTCATTTTTGATAATAGGTTCATCTTATCATTAGCATACATGTTTATATATAAACCTATGTAATATTTGAAAATTATGCCAAATCCCCTAGGCAAAACATTATTAATTATATATTTAAAAGGTATAAGAGTATTTTAGAACATCTTTCTCAAATAACATGATACTAAATTTATTTGAAAAAATGCCTCCAATACCTTGTTATTTGAAAGTGAAAACTAAAATTTGAAAAACAGAATTGTCTTAAAATATCGCTATTTCCATCAAAGGAATAAAGTTCCATGTATTCTGAATCAATTGAGAATAATTCAAAAGTATTCAATTCAGAAAAATCGGACAGAATAAAAATCGGCGCGAATAAAAAACAGCAATTTGCAAACACAAAATCGGTGGTTAAACGGCCGGCCAGGGGGAATATCCACGAACCCTGAATGAGTCATATACTTAACAAGAATTCCATCCTAAATGTGTAGTGGTAGTTTTTGAGAATTTATAAGTTGATTTGTTTGTGGCCCATGAGACACGGGGAACTTGGAGGAACTGTTTTTTTTTCTTCTTCTTCCAATTCCAGTTTCCATATATTCTTCTGAAGTGTATATTAAATTTTGTTTTCAACCTGTTTTTCAAACCATTTCTGACTTCAAAATTATTTGGAATTATTTTTTAGCCTAGTTTAAACTTGATATAGAACGCTTCTAAAAGGACATGCTGCCGCTGTTTTTTTTAAGAACGCCATTCTTTGTTTCTTTTCTTTATTTTGGAAGCCATTTTAATTTTTCTCCTACTTCAAAATTGCCGAATGCAAAGATATTCTATTAAATAAAAGTATAATGTGTACAATTTTATACAACATACAAAAAATAGAATGGAAATGAAAATAAACAATGCCGCTAATTTTTTGTTTTGAAATCGCGTGCTGAAACATGCTCAAAATTTTGTTTTGAAAATTTTTTAAACCACAATTTTAAGTTCGTTATAACCCTAGTATTTTAATAGATTTTATCATTTTGGGACCGAAAATAGGTTCGTTATAGGGGTAGTTCGTTATTTTAAAAATCGCAAAGTTCATTATAATGATGGTATTTTCAATGGAATGGAATTGGGAATCGCCGTGGGTTCGTTATAAGGGAAGGTTCACTATATCCAGGGTTCGTATTAGCGGGGTTTTACTGTATATGTCTTTTCTCATGTGGCTTATTTGTGGTGAGTTTCAGAGATGCCATGGTGGGCTTGAAGTCCACCAGCCATTCAAAGGGGGGCACTCGAAAAAGGTTTTTAGAAGGAAAAGAGGTGTCCCATAGACTTGCTTGGTGATTGCAAAATTAAGATCTTCCCTTATAGATGATTGGACTCCCGGGCATAGGAGAAAAAGTTTTGTGGACCAGTTTGAGGAGTCGTGACAGCAGAGCATGTACTTCAGCTATTTGTGGAATCTCACCACGAGGCCGTTTGTGGTGGGATGGTAAGGTGATGCAGTTAATGCTGAGGAGCAGTGTGAGCTTGTTGAAGAGAAATGACTCCAACTATTTTCCTTGAGCAGTAGTGACTCTCGATCGCACACTGAAATTGGAAATCCATATTGCAAGGAAAGAATTTTCTATTGTTTTGACAGAGAAGTCCTGTATGTGTAGGACTTCAGGCCATCTGATGAATTTATTGACACAAGTGAAAATGTACCGGAAGTTTTTACTTGGTGACTGATCTGACCATGTCAATGTGAACATGGCTGGACCTTCCATGCTGAAGGGGATATCTTGTGTGCATGGTAGTGTTAGAGATCTGGCAGCGGTGGCTGGCACAGACCCAAGTCATACGTCCTCTTGATGAAAGATTCAGCCATGTTCACATCAAACTGGTTGGACCAATGCCACTGAATGAGAACTTTAGGTACAATTTTCCTTGTGTTGATAGATTCACCAGATGGCCTGAGTGCAGGATCTTACAGGACCCACAATAAGTATGTGCTGTTAAGGACATCCCAACCCCTGACACCATAGGAAAAAATTATGAAGCTTTCTAGACATGTGTTGAACTTTTACTGTTACTGCCTACCCAAAGTTGTCAGAATCCAAGCACCACTCCACACAATGGCAGTGAGACACAAGTGTGCAGCTTGTAATTGGACATCAACTGCCTGTTGAGCATTCAACAAGTGCAAGCTTTGGCTGACAAATGCTGTCCTCTTATATCCTTCAGCCCCAGAGGTGCCACTTTGCCTAATTCTCAATACTTCAGACTTCCCAGAAAATACAGAAAGGGCTGAAAATGTGTTGTATTAAAAAAATCAATATCTTTTAAAGAAATTCTTTATGGTTGCTTTTAGGCTAGAACCCTATTTAGGTATGCCTCAAAAGGCATGCATGCCTTTCCTCAAATAGCAGAATGTTGATCTCTAAGGCATCTGATTAATTACACCGGTGACTAGCACCTGATCAATTTAACCCTTAATTAAACGTGGCCGTTTTTAGGACGTAGAAACTCGCGCCGAGCTTCCCAAGCTCGAACTTTATGATGATAAAAAATGATAAAATTATTTTTCAAAAAAAATAAGAATTGTATTTTACTTTAGTAGATAGACAATAAGGATTAAATTGATAGTAAAGTTTAAAATTTTATTTTCATAATTACCAAGTCATGCATAAAAATATAAAAACGTGAAAAGGCAGAGATTTTTGCAGGCTTTGCGCAAATTCTTTTATATCTAATAAATTGTCAATATAAACTGGCAATTTTGGCAAATTGGGTTTGAATGTTCTTTGAAAATGTTCTTATTGCATTTACAGCAAGTCATGGTTAACATGTGGTTCTTGGCGCGAGAAAAATATAGCACTGTATTACTAGCCATTTTCAGAGAAAAAAGCTCTAAAATTAAACATATATATTAAACATTCAATATATTATCAATTAAAAAATTAAATATGGATAAATAATTGAAAAACAAGTTTTAAAGGATTCCACAAAAACGTACCAGTGACGAGAGAGAGGCCAGGCAGCAAAGTGAAACCGTAACCAAAAGTGTTACATCAGCACTCGCGACGCGCTTTTGAGGCACGTCGACAATTTTTTATTTATTTATTTTTTTCACACTCTCCTGCTGCCATTGAAGTTCAAATATGGTTTAAAATGTCGATCTGCTGAATAAGTACAGCTATGAAAATGATCTTTTTTTGCATTTTTAAAATTCTCGTTTTAGATTTTTGAAAATTTAGATGAGCTTCAGAGGCTCGGCACGAGTAAATAAGGGTTAAACACAAATCGCCCATGAGGAAACAGAAATCACATGTGAATCTCACACTGGTATTTGCAACACTGCATTGTAGCACTTCTATTTTAAGCATGGTGCAAATACACTAGCTATGGCTGCTATGCTCTGCATGCCAAGGTATTGCATTTTTAGCAATAAAACTGTATTTAAACAATAATTATTCAATGTTTTCAAATTTTTATTTTAAAAATCTGTTGGAATTATCATTTGGTCAAATTGAAGTTCATTATTTGATAGGCTGGAGATCGGGACATGAAAACATGAAATGGTTGAAATATCACAAGTGTTGAATTAAGGCGGTTATACTGAATATACTGTATAATCTTGTTAATTAGATACCATAATTCGACCATGTTTCTAGGTCTCAAACACCAGATTATTAAAAAGAACGTTAATTCAACCAAATGATAATTCGACAGATTTTGAATATGAAATTTTGACAATAGATAATTCTTGTTTAAATACAAATTCTTGATTCTCGCCAAAGGGCACTTTCTTTATAAAGGTCAGCTTTCATCGCCAAAGTATCATTTTTGCTATTTGGCCTTTCTCAGGTAATTGGACACATCTCCAGGACACATATCTATACAAGAAAAGGCATTTCCTGCGCTATTTAAACTTTTTTATTCATTTAATTGCTTGAACTCTATATTGGCTTTTAATTATCATATATACAAATGTATTCAATATCATATATATTTAATATGATTAGATACAAACACAAGGTAATAAAACCAAATCCAAATAAATAAATAGAGTGACATTTAGGTAACAGCGTTACCATCTTCAGAAAAAAGTGCTGAATGAGAAATTATACCACAGCATGTTTTAAAAAGTTAACTAAACTAAAACCCGTAATGTCATACTTTATTTATTTATTTGAATTTGTTTTTTACCTTGTGTTTCTAATCTATAATTTAAAAAAAAAAATGTATCTAATCATTTTTTTTTTTTTTTGCTTATCCCTAGTACACGTGGTACAGGCCATGATAATCATGGTGGGTAGTTAGCGACTGCTTTTTTTACTGTAAGCGCACCACATGTCTACACATGTGAAAGCAGTTCGACTTTGCACTTACAAATGTGCCAGAGCCCCGTTTGGTTACTTGCACTCTCTGGTGGGGTTGGACTTTTGCAAGAATCGGGGGGCCATTGGAGCATTTTTTTTTTTTAACAAAAAAAGTGTCCAATGCGGGGATCGAACCCGGGTCGTAGTGGTCGTAAACCAAACGGTTTAACCAGCCTTCCACCGACCCCCCTTATCTAATCATGATAAGGTGCAATTTGGATCATAGAACGTAACAACGCTGTTACCGAAATGTCATACTGTATTTATTTATTTGGATTTAGTCTTATTACCTTGTGTTTATAATCTATAATCTAAATTGTGCCTTATCTTGATTTGATACAATTTATTATTATTATTATAGATTAGAAACACAAGGTAAAAACCTTATTCAAATAATGATGAAGCACAATTTGGATTATAGATTATAATACTAGAAAATAAGACCTAATCCAAATAATTTAATAGTGTGTGACGTTTCGGCAACAGCATTGCCATCATCATCATCAGACAAAAGAATAAATGAGAAAAAATATTACAGCAAGTTCTTAAATAGTACTGTTATCCAGTGTTTAAACAAGATAACAGATAAGGAAAAAGTTTTTTTAAGACAACTTCAAATATTTTTAGAATTAAAAGGGGATTTTTTTTAATGATGATATTTACAGATATGCCTTTAATTATATATATTTTTTAAAATCCACTTTTAATTCTAAGAAGAATATTTCAAGTTGTCTTAAAAAACTATTTTTCCTTATCCGTTATCTTGTTTAAACACTTGATTACAGTACTATTTAAAAATTTGCTGTAAGATATATTTTTTTAATTATTCTTTTGTCTGATGATGGTGACAATGCTGTTGCTGAAACGTCACACACTATTAAATTATTTCGATTATGTCTTATTTTCTTGTACTAAAATTCAAAGAAATACAGTATGACATTTCGGGGTAATAGTATTGCTACCATAATCAAACAAAAGTACTTTTGTCTGATTATGGTAGCAACACTGTTACTGAAATGTTGCATTCTATTTATTTGAATTTGGTCTTATTACCTTGTGTCGTAAGATTAAATAGAATATTTTCAAATGATCATTAAATATTTTTATTTTGCTTTAAGCAAAATTGACACAAATTTATAATTTACTATAGTTTAATCTGGTTAAAACAATTGTTTTGGATCATCTACTTTAACATAATATGGATAATAGATGACAATATTATATATATATATTGGATCAAAATATTGGTAAATAAACTATATTTTGATTCAATATATGCCTGTTTAATTAAAGATCTATTTATGGATTACTCTATTTTCAGGGGGGAAAAAAATATACAGTCGAACCTCTTTAATTCAACACCCCAAGGGATCAGAGCTTTCGGTTGAATTAAAGGAAGTGTTGAATTAAGGTTATATGATTAGGTAATCATCTAACTCGCTAAAATATATATATTTTTAATAGCTTTGTAATATAAATTAATGATATTAATTGAAACCATTGTGTGTTTTTATATTATTTTCATGATTAACTTTTAGTATCAGTGACAAAATGGCATTAATACATATTTTAGAAACATAAATAATTGTACCAAATAAATTTATTGGCAATGTGTTTCTTTTCAGTAATATAATCAAATATTAACTCTACAGACATTAAAATATTAAATATAATATATTAAATAATATTTTATTCTAATTGAAAAATATAGCAGTTGAAAGGAAATAAATATGGTAAATAAAAAGAAAATTTCAAAATATTATTTTAAAATAATCATGAAGATCTTTTAAAAAATTCCTTTATAGATATCTGTTTTTGCACTGAAATCCTATTCAGGATGTATTCCAGATGGCATTTTGAAAAAACATGCATGCCTTTCTTCCTCTGAAATGTCTTTTAATAAATAAATTTTAATGTATTAAAGGCATCCACTGCTGCTGCAGGTGTTATTGATTTTGTGTTTAAATCTTTTATAATAACACAGAAATGGAATATTGAAATAAAATGTTATCATAATCATTGTTGGATCATTTTATAAAGATTTATTTATTTAAAAAGAAATTATTTATAAATTTAAAAATAGCTAAAATATTTCAATGTTAAAAATAAAAAAATAAAAATTATTATTAGTTAGCGCATGATGCCGAAATTCCCGCGTAAAAAAAACAACAATAACATCCGCGAAATTGCGCAATGGCACTGCAAAGTGAAACTTAAACTAACCAGAAACCAAAAGTGCGCAGGCGCGATCGTATCGACGCCCGCTGTTGCCGATCGTCGCCGCCCGCCGATGCCGATCGTCGCCGCCGTAATACCGTTTAGCGGTAAAGTTGCATGTAAAATAACATTCAACTGTCGAAATTCGAATTTTAAAATGGTCGAACTATCGGAACTGACGTATTATCGATACTGTCGAATTACGGTTTGTTATTTGATAGGCCGGAGGTCGGGACATCGGAACATGGTCGAATTATCGCCGAGTGTCGAATTGGGGTGTGTCGAATTAACGAGGTTATACTGTATATATATATATATTAAAAATAAAGAAGGCATTTCCTGACCACAAGCACATGTGCTTTTTAGATAGTAGAGTGCCATCTAGTGGAGCAAAAATAAACTAAACGTTTATTTAACTTGCTCAGTGATATTTGGCCAACCCAATTTCTTGATAAATCAAGAAAAGCTATCCACGAATGCATTTCGTGCTTTTGGCGCTCGTCAGCATGGAGTAGGCTGTAACCACTGCGACCAAAAAGATTTTTGGTCCGAGAGGCTTCCTGAGAAATCAAGAAATGGGTATTTAAGGCCAAATTTGCGTAAATATGCTTAACACATGAAAAAAAAATAGAAAAATAAAAGATAAGTGGGTCAGGTGTTGATATTAAAAATAAAGAAGACATTTCCTGACCACGAGCACATGGGCTTTTATATATATATATATACATATATATGAAAAGGCATTTCTTGAGCTACTCAAATTAACTTTTATAATTCGTTTTAACTACTTTACCTTTTATACTCTCTTTACATTCAATTTTTATACATACATATAAATATTTTAATAATAGACCAAATACCAAGGTTTTAAATGATCATTAAATATTTTAATTTTTCTTCAAGCAAAATTGACATAAATTTATATTTTACTTTGAACAGCTGTTGTCAAAGATTTTTTAATCTGATTTAAACAAATATTTTGCATCTACTATTTTAACAATATTGCTCTAATAGATTACAATAGTAAGCATGAGATGTGTAAAAGCCTTCCTTTACACAACACTTGTTTCATGTCAATAAATAAATACCTTATATAGCCAGGAGGATGTGGGAATACATGCCACATATTAATCATATCTTGTCAAATTATATCTTGGCATTTGTTTTACTTAACAGGTTGAAGAGGTGACTGAATATATAAATGAATGTCAGTGTCACCTTTTCTAAACAGTATAATTGATGTGTATGGATTCATAAAAGGGAGCAATTGTGCGCGTGATAATTTTTTATAAATAAGAATAGGATTAATCAAATTTTCAAAAGAAATTATGGACGAAACTCTCAAATTCTTTTGCTCAATATGCGAAATTGGTGTTGTCAGTAAAATACATTTTTAAAATGGCCTATTTTACAATCATTTTCACATAAAATCAAAACTTACACAAAGAGATTTCTTCCCGAGATAAACAAAAATGAATTATCACAAAAAATCGGCGAGCGACAGCATCAAAGGCTGTTATTAAATAAAAGCCATTTAAGTACAGTTTTAAAAAATTAATGATAAGCTATTACTCTCTTTCTCTCTCCTTCGTGTTTCTAAAAATGTCCAAATAAAAAAATAATAAATACAATAATTTTTTTATCTAGTAGGGAAAACACACAAAGTCAACAAAAAAAAATAATTTTAAAAAACGTTCTGTGGTGTTTTAAAACAAATATTTATTATTATTATTATTATTATTAGAAAGGGATATATGCATTAGAAAATTATCCGGGTCTCCGACTTTGCTTGGGCTCATGGAATTGATTGGATTTTTTAATTCATCAAAGGTGAAAGGTGAGTATTTTTTAGAGGAAGAGCTGTTTCTTCATCTTCTCTGAGAAAGGCTTGCTCGAAACTATAAGGCAGGGGGGGTCGGGTCTCGGGGACAGCATTTAAAAGCACTTTTTTTTTTTGCAGACAATGTTTACTGGTGAGATTAATATGCTCTATTTGTAGTCCTTAAGTTATTTATATTTACAGTTGTAGTTTTTGAAGAACTTTATGAATTTGCCCCAAGGGTTGAGAGTGTAGGATATTCCTAAAAAGTGAACAAATTTGAATCTTTTATTAATGCGTTGAGCTCCTTTTTTACGATCTTACCCTTTTTATCCATAAAGGGGTCTTAATACTGGCTTACCATATCTGTACACAATTCGAAGATGGTTATGCTAATTTTTTAACTTTAACTTTCATTGCCTGGAATGTAATCAATAAATTATTAAGGCTTTGTCACAAACAATGTGAATCGTAAATGACCGCGGCGGGTGATGCGGTAGACACCGCCTCAACTTAACTTTCATTGCCTGATAAAATGCCAGTGAAACGGAAAGCATAAATTAAAATTCACGATTTAAAATCATAACAGTAAGTGTGGTTAGAAAACTGAAAGGGCGGTATGAATAGCTCTTAATATTAGCGGAAAATCACAAGGCAACAACATGACATTCCTAAATAAGACCACTGGAAATTTTTATAAGTCACTTTAGATATAGACTCTTAATCTCAGGATGTGTGGAATACTTCACCAATACTTAAAAATAGTATGGCTTTTCATTAGGTATATATTTCTAAAGTATAGGAGATGAAATATATACTAAATTCGAGCCCCACGTTGGAAGCCATTGTTGGGTTCCCGTTTTGGATAAATGGAAAGGGAGGATATACGATGTGACTTATTAAAATTTCCTTACTTAAGTATATATATATATGGTAATTTAGGCCAACAACCCCATGTATATAACCCGTAACAAGACCTTAATGTTGTATAATAGAAACACAGCTGTCAATGATGCACTATCGACATGTGTCTTTACATCATCACATGTAATGCCATTTGTACAAACAGGATAAATAAAATAAAAGAATTAAAAAAAACTCTGTAATTGATTAAGAGTTGAGCTAAAGCAGAGATCGAGCATATAATATTGCCAGAACAAAGGTCTAAAGATGGAAACAGCCATGGCACTAGTATAAAATTTCACCAGACAACCTAAGCCCCCTCCACCTGAACTGTAATACAACACTCCCGTTTCTCGGGAAAGATATATATAAAGCTCCCCCCTCCTTAGAAATCTTCCATCTCCATTTTTTTTATTCCTGGCTAAACTTTTATCTACAAAAAAAAATCTAGTACAAATTTATCTTTTTACTATTTCTCTCTCTATACACTTATCTGACACTGATCTATAAAAAAAAATTTATCCTTAGACACTTGTGGCATATATTGTGTAACACCCATTAGATTATTATTAAATTAGACAACCTATAAAAGACCCCTTCTGGAGGTTGAGCAACCCACTGAAGATGCTGGGAACTATTTCAGACAGGGAAATATAGCAATAGACTCTGTAAATACATTCATACACAAAGATATATTGAGGAAAGTTTTAGGACAGATGTGTAAATAAATCCCTCACTAAACTAATGCTCACATGTACTTGGGAAAAGGGAGGAATTGCTGTATTATTCTTGTTTCTTCATTAAATTAAATGATCTATAAAATAATGGTCGGCTCTCCCATCAAAATAGACGCTGGAATTGATCGCCGTCTATTGGCCATTGGCCGTCTCTACATATTAAAGGACTTGGGTTAGTGACAAGCCGAGTATTATTAATTATGAAGCACCCATTTAGTTTTAAATCTCTGAGATCATCCAACAACAATAAGGGATCTCAGATAAAGAGGAGCATGTTATTATTAGAAACTATGAACATGAATATAAGACCAAATTAACATTTTTTTATAGAAGTATAATATGTTGAAAATATTATTTCAAATTTAAATATCGAGGAAGTACCAGGTCCAGATTTTACCAGTAATAATATGATCAATCGTGTAGGTACACCTTTAATTCCGATTTTATAGCAAAGATTCAACAAATGTGTTGAATTAGGTCACTATCTGGATGTATGGAAAGACTCTATTTATAAAGATTATACCAAAACCTAACAAAATAGGCAATGAGAACAAGCAAAAGCTATAATGGTAGATATGATGGAAAAACATACTGAAACACAGACAGGAGAACTGGCTTCTAATCCCTCATATGGAAATACAAATATTACTAAAATCTGACAAAGAGATACCCTCAAGGTAGCCCTAATAAAGTCATATTTGCATCTATTGCTGTATTAAAATATCACAGCAAAGGTACAGTACACAACTCCATTCCATCAGAATCGGTAGTTCTATATTCCAACACAATCTGTATCAATAATAAGATGTGGGGGTAGTACCATAAAACAAAAGGATGAAATATGTATGAGAGGAAACAAAATTCTCCATATAAGTTATATATTAGATATTTATTCAAATTAAATAGAATTTGGGAACATTTCTATACTGGCGAGATATGCTATTTACATAGTGATCTAGATAGAGGTGACCTGAAGTTACGAATTTGCCTTTATAAAGGGGAAAGCCTAGATCTCCATCTATTCTAGCGAGACAAAATATAAGAACCCTATTATTCTTTTTAAGTTACTCAAAGCCCTTTAGGGCCCATGCGAAATCTAAACTAGTTTCTGCTCAAAAAGAGGGGTACTTAAGCCATAATGGCAAAAAGGCTTACCTTTTCTCGGGAACGCCGGCAAAGGTCTGGTCTCCCCCTTAACTGCGTCTCAAGCCCGACTGAAGACCGTCCTTCTGACTGAGCGACTCAGATTGAATCTCCTTTGGCCAAGAAACCCTCTTTTATCCTTGCCTCTGTCCATTTTCATTCGCTGCCCGCGCCCAAGTTTCTATTGGCTGGCATTTTCATTCGTCGAAAGAAAACACCAATGAAAATGGCCAACGGCTCCAGTATACAATTTCCCAGACGCCCCAGGCCTCTCCCATCAAAATAGAACATATCGTATTGCCAAAACAAAAAAAAAATCTAAAGAGGGAAACAGCCACGGCACTAGTGTAAAATTTCATCAGACCCCAGGCCTCCTCCACATGGATTGTAATACGATCCTCCCTTTTCTCGGGAAGGTATATATAAAGCCCCCTTCCACTTGGACTGTAATACGATGCTTCCCTTTCTCGGGAAAGATATTTATAAGGGCCCCCCGTCTTTCAGAAATCTTCCTTCTCCATCTCTTCTGGTCACCTCTACCTAAATTTTAAATGAGGGGCATATATGTACATATGGTACAACAGCTTCCAGCGCGGATGTCTCTGGATGTCACTGGTGTCTTCTTCTCCACCAGGCATCAGCTTTCGGCATGGAAGTATGGTGTCATCAAGTGCCTTGGTTTCTGGGCAAAAAGGTGGTCTATAAGTCTATGTGGGAGGGAAGCCATGTATCCATTTGATGTTGATCATACATACATCTTCTGTTGGGGCATGGTTACAAAAACGTGCCCCAACAATCCTCCCCCTGCCAAGTAATGGACAAATGCGTTTGTGCTACTCATTATTCATCTGCCTTTCATCAGTTACTATGAAAGCAGGCCCATTTCTAGCAAAATGCATTTTCCATTACTAGGTGAAGCCAGATGTACCGAAACCTATAGGGAAAATAAGGCTAATCAAAATGATGGTATGTCATTTCTAGATGTTTATTATTCTGAGTATTAGTGGGCATCGTGCATCCTGGCAAAGGGTTTCTTTTGTGTTATTATTCTGTCAGCCCACTGTTATCAACACAGGCCATTGGGGACAGTCATATCATATGTATGGAAGTAAGCAAGGTCATCTGTCTTACCATTCATGGGTATATATACCACCCTTCCACTTTCTTCTTTGGCTTTGAGGAGTAGGCCTTCCTTGTGGTAAGTCCTCTCAACCCCATCCTTGCCTCTTGGGGTGCAGGATTCATTGCTACCTTCTTTCTGCTAACAACACAGTTATAACATTTCCCTATTACATATTATATATAAAAAATTGGGCGCCAAGAAGTCGTTTAGAAATAACTGACTAGTCCAACTCCTAAAATATGCCAGCATTTTTATTTAAGTACCAATCAAGACATTCGTGTGGTATAGTTATATATACACAATCAAAGGAAAGGATAATTATAGTTAGCTGAAAGAAATATCTTAGTATATAATGATTAGCCTATGACATGATGACTTTTGCTAAATTAAAAAAATTACAGAAAACAAATTATGAAAATAATTATTAAATAAGGCACGAAATATGTAATGATAAAATTAATCCTTCCATGTTATATGATGGGTATAATATATATATTGAAGTAAATATATCATGCAGATAGTGATTAAATATGTTAGGATATAAGTGATAAAAAATCATCCCATGATAGATGACAAAGAAAACTACTACAAAATTATATATGATGACAAAATATATATACATATACAAGTAAGGCTGATAAAAGACAATAAGGATAAAATAGATCATGCCTTGAGGGAAGAATAAGCCATGACAACATGTTAAAAAAAATCGCAACATGGTAGGTAAATATTATTAATATCATGAATATCAAAAGAAATAAAATTGTGGAAATGAATAGTATATGATTATAATATAATATATATGATATAAAATAATAACATATTCAATAAGAAAATGATAACATAATATATATTTGTGCGCTGTAGGTTCAAGGTTTAGTATCTCAGTTAAGTTTTCAATCTTATCCAGTCTGGAATCACGAGTTGGTCACTGGGTAATATTCGTCTATCCCGATCCTACTGGAGGGTGGGTTCTCTCTTGTGTGTTAGATTCCTCAAATTACAATACTCTCTCAACCCAGATGGGAACGTCATTTAGAATCTTGGTCAAATGGAACATAGCCCAGACTATTAAATTACACAGTCCATTTAATTCTAGGGTGACAACCGTATGAAGAGAATTTTTTTTGTTTTGGCAGAGCGACTAATCAATTTCTACTATTTTGTTTGCGGCTCCGTTTACCTTGTCTCTGGGGTGTGTACAGTTCAGCTACCTCCTCCTTCCAAGAAATTCATATTACTTTCATCTACTAATATACTCTCTATTCATTGACCTTCATCTTATAAATCTACATCTTATAAATTTGAATTTTATCAATCTCTCTCTGAAATTTTGGTTCTTTTACAAATTCCTTCAGAATTCTACTCCCTGTATAACTGCTCTTAATTCTACTGTCCTCAATACAACACTTCTAAAACTTTGACTCATTGGCTCGTTCTGGCGTCTCGTTCGCGGTCCTTATAGTTAACTAATACTTTAAAATCTTATCCTTAATGGAACGAGTTTAAACTCGTTGAAGGTCCTATTAATTACTTATTCTGCCTCTCGAATCGGTCTTATGCTCGAATTCATTCCAACAAAATGTATGGCAGGGCGAATCCTTTATTAGAAGAAACTTCCGCTAGCTATGGGGATCAAACTGGTACCAAAAAAAATCAATTGACGGAAACACTTCGTCTAGATTAACTGGGCAATCTCTGCCTAAATGCCAATCTTACAGGACCTCCCATCTGAAACACCCTCGCTCCAGTCACGCTAAGAGCGTCGAAAGCTACGGTGTCAGATCGGAAGGTCACGCCGTTATGCCCCAGGCTATACGGCATGGCTAAAACAAATCCCCCATCCTGCATAAAATTCAATCTATACCTCTTCGCTTCCTCTTGCGAGGAGGAGATGAGTGGGCTTTCGGCTTGATCCTTGCCTCCCACTATCCCTTGTCTGAGGGTCGGGATAGGGATCATTTATCCACAATCCTTAGAATTCAAGTTAAACTAAGATAAAAGAAAATCAAAGGAAAATTATACCCCCTAACGAGGGACCTAACAAAAGGGAGCGAATATTTTCTAACTAGATAGAGTTGTAGTTGTCCTGTGAGGCTCCCGATCCTAACAAATAAAGAAATCAAATTTAAAAATCGAACCTATTAATTCCCTACACTATTCTAAAGTAATTTTGGTCTAACAATATAATAGTTTTTAACCTTCTTCTACATTTATTCCTCTTCACATTCACACAATTCAGTCACTGAGGGCATTCATCCTAAAGTTAGAAGCTGCTATAGACGCCAAAACACTCAATTATTTCTATCAAATAGACCCTTATAATAATAAAATCTTCTAGGACTAGACGTGAAATCAAATAAAGTTACCTAATTAAAACAAAGTGGGAACTAAAGCCCTAGGTTACTCAAAAGAAATGCCTCTGTACAAGCTCTATATATATTAATTCATTATATTCACTAAATGATTGTTAACAATAATTGTTGACAAGTCTAAATAACCTGGAAGCTAATCTACCAAAAAAAAAAGAATCAGTGTAACTTCAAAAACTGCCCTTGCCTTGACACTAAGCGACTATTCACGACAATTCTATAAAGACATACACAGATTGTAATGACGAATAAGGGGCCATTAAACGTGACACCTCATAAAAGCGGATTGAGTCACTCCCCTAGCCACCGTGGGTGAATTCACTTTCTTCCTACTTCATCGTGCGTCTGCCCCCTTTGCAGTAGTCCGACCTCAACACTCTATTGAAAGATGGATTTATAGGGTTTATGATTCACTACCCAACACTAACATTCTCAAGTGCTTTCCAAGGATAAACTACAGTCTGGGCCTACTTAACTTCTACCCCTGACTTAGGGTCCCTATATTTCACAACTTCACTCTGAGAAATTGACCTTTCATGTCCTCATTAGAAACCTATTTCAAAGCTACTACCTGAAAGACAGGGATTATGGGTTTCTTTTCTAAATTACCCAACACAAGCCATAGGATGCCTATTAGGTTTGTTGTTTTAGACATAGCCCCCCTCTAAGTTGTGATTTCCTACACCTTCCTTCACCTATTACTCCTGATAATAACTAAAAATTCAGATTTACACTAAATAGTTAATTCACAATGGTATACATTATTCTCACTGGTCTTTGAAACTCGGGTTTTAACAAGAAATAGTTTGTATAGAAAAAAAAAGAATCCTAATGAAGTTTTACTTAAAAAAAAAAAAAGGTTTTAAAAGAAAAAAAAAAAGGTTGAAATCTCTAAACTTCTCATTCTATCGAGCTGATTCTCCGTACACACTCCAAAATCCTAGTTAGTGGCGACAGTCTAAGCAGAATTTACACTGTGTGGGCCTTTTCACCCTTGTAGACCTGCGTAAAGTTAAACTGTTCACACTAACTCTGTCAACTTCCCCTCGTCTCATTACTTCTGAGTTCGCTCTGGTTGTCACTTAGCGGCTGTTATTAGAAATTTCCTTCTTGTATTTATACAGTATGAGGCATAGTAGTTAAAGGCTGCATTTCCATGAGTTCATCCCTCTTACAACATGCTGAAACGAATTCAAATGTGGTTATAAGATCACTGTCTATGGAGTAACAGGTGCATATTGGACTGGGAAATGACAAAGTTATTTCGCCTTTTAAGATACTAATTGTGACTGAGTTTTCTGTTGAGTTATGATGATACACTGTGAATTTGGTAGGGAAATTATTTTGTAGGATTGTGTTGCATATCAGGGGTTTTGTTTGTTCCTGGGTTAGAAATTTTATATTATTCCTTATTACTGTCAGTCTGATAATTACATTCCTGGCTCATGAGATAGGTGTGCAACTTCTATAATTCACTGTGGAAATATATGTGGACATTTAAGAATTTACAGAAGTATACCTAATATGGAGTCGTCACCTCAGCTCGATCTATCCACATTTTGTTCTGGTAGTAGCGCCATATTCTAGATGGACTTCACTGCCTCATCTATAGTCCAACCGTATCACCTTGAGTGTCAATTTTAGGAAACGTCATCTCGTCCTAGACCTTTCTTCTCTTCATGCTGGCACATCTTCAATGACATTTCCTATGTGGGGGACACACCCTTTAAGCGGTCTATCGGCATCCAGTGATCATACTTGGCAGAGAACGTCGTCAAAGGGGGCCGCCCTCCTCGCGTGTCTAGCCATCTAACCAATCACGATACCGCCTCACGCCTACAGGTTCCGAATTACATTCAATGTAATATCTTTGCTCGGGTGTCCCGACTTTATCAATCCTTATTCACAGCCTTTAGGTGATATTACTCCGCACTGGAGACTCGCATTCCGCTAACTTCCTCATTATATACAAGTGTCAAATCGAGCTTCGATAAACTCTCCTGTCTCCTATACCCCCATTATTAGATAGATCCTGTCTCTAACACAGGTGACTTTTGCTGCCTTGTCATCAACTTAAGGCTGTCCAAGCACGCCTCGGGATATCTCAGCTGTCTTGCAGACACAAGTACCAGTCATCTCCTTCCTTTGAATATTTTTAAAGAGTATCCCAGGTAGTTGTCATAAGTTAATAAATAGTTCCACAGTGATTAAAAGTACTCGCGCAAATTGGTCACCAGATCTATTCCTTGAGATTCTGCCATTGGAATGTTAAAACCAGATTTCTATCCATTATTGATTTCAAATAAAAAAGGTTTTACGAAGAGAAAAAAAAAGGTGCGTCTTTCTATGGTGATCAAACTTCTCTCTTCACGGGTACGCTAACTGGATCTTCAATTCTATTTTTATCTTAAAGCTCATGTATTTGTCACTCTCCCAATCCACTATGCGCTAAAAAATAAAATCGATTAACTATCATTCAGCATGTTAGCCCTAATCTGAATGCACAGGCTAGTATGACTTGATAGAAAGCGCTATAAAAATAAAGTTAAGAAAATTGTAGCCAGCAATAATTATCAGAACTCACCTCTGCTGTGAGAAAAATTATATCAGAGCTATGATGAAAAAAAAATGCTAAGTCATTTCAGTAGACTACTGTAAAACACTGATCACCGTTCTAAATTTGAACCATGGTAATCCAACCTCATTTCTCATACTTTATAAAATAATTTTAAAAAAATAAAAATAAAAAATGTAATCAATAAATTATTAAGGCTTTGTCACAAACAATGTGAATCGTAAATGACCGCGGCGAGTGATGCGGTAGACACCGCCTCACTTTAACTTTCATTGCCTGGAATGTAATCAATAAATTATTAAGGCTTTGTCACAAACAATGTGAATCGTAAATGACCGCGGCGGGTGATGCGGTAGACACCGCCTCAACTTAACTTTCATTGCCTGATAAAATGCCAGTGAAACGGAAAGCATAAATTAAAATTCACGATTTAAAATCATAACAGTAAGTGTGGTTAGAAAACTGAAAGGGCGCTATGAATAGCTCTTAAAATTAGCGGAAAATCACAAGGCAACAACATGACATTCCTAAATAAGACCACTGGAAATTTTTATAAGTCACTTTAGATATAGACTCTTAATCTCAGGATGTGTGGAAAACTTCACCAATACTTAAAAATAGTATGGCTTTTCATTAGGTATATATTTCTAAAGTATAGGAGATGAAATATATACTAAATTCGAGCCCCACGTTGGGCGCCATTGTTGGGTTCCCGTTTTGGATAAATGGAAAGGGAGGATATACGATGTGACTTATTAAAATTTCCTTACTTAAGTATATATATATGGTAATTTAGGCCAACAACCCCATGAATATAACCCGTAACAAGACATTAATGTTGTATTATAGAAACACAGCTGTCAATGATGCACTATCGACATGTGTCTTTACATCATCACATGTAATGCAATTTGTACAAACAGGATAAATAAAATAAAAGAATTAAAAAAAAACCTCTGTAATTGATTAAGAGTTGAGCTAAAGCAGAGATCGAGCATATAATATTGCCAGAACAAAGGTCTAAAGATGGAAACAGCCATGGCACTAGTATGAAATTTCACCAGACAACCTAAGCCCCCTCCACCTGAACTGTAATACAACACT
This sequence comes from Cordylochernes scorpioides, assembly GCA_030710605.1. Classification (NCBI taxonomy): domain Eukaryota; kingdom Metazoa; phylum Arthropoda; class Arachnida; order Pseudoscorpiones; family Chernetidae; genus Cordylochernes; species Cordylochernes scorpioides. The sequence goes on along the minus strand of CP092886.1, from coordinate 107,117,301 downwards.
CCCGTTTCTCGGGAAAGATATACAGTGTACTCCGCTTATAACGAAGTCGCATTATCCATGACAATCACTTTGTTATATCCGAAGTTTGTTATATCCGCAGTTGGAAAAAAAATGTTTTGTACCAATAATTTTATTTACTATTCAACTCAAAAGAGCAACACAAAGATCAATAACAACCTCATCAGGTGTTTTTGGAGAAGTAGTTTGTGATTTTCTTTTGACATTTAGAAGTCAGTAACAAGTGCTGAACACTCTTTTCGATGTTGTCCAAGTCTGACAGATGCCTATGAATAGACTTGGACTCATCCTGACATTGAAGAAATAATCGCAGAGTTTGAATGCTCTCCAAGACCTCTTTTGGATGCGGAATGTGGACAATTGGGTCTACTTCTTTATCAACTTGGTCCGTTTCTTCTTCTTCTTTTGCTTGAAGAATGCTCTCGACAATTTCTACATCGGATAACATGGCATTTGTAACGACGTCATTGTCAGCGTCAGCATAAGAATCGAAATCCATCTCTAACGGGATTTTTAAAACTTCTTTCATGCGATCGAAGAGGCTTACTTACTTAGTTACTAATTATATTAGGCATTACATCGGTCAACCAGTTCGTCATTGTCTCACGATTGACATCAGCTGATTATCCACAAATGTTGCGCAGCTTGATGCCATGCCTTGCCTTCCAACGCTCGATCCATCCACCACTCCCAGTAAAATCCTTTAATCCAAATTCAAGAGCCAGGGTCTTCGCCTTTTCGGAAAGCAATGGACCATTAACTGGAAGCGCTGCACTTCTTGCCTGCTTGAACCACTGCAGCAGAGCCTCATCAACATCAGCATATGTAGATCCACGTGCTCGTTTCCGACTGCTTTCTCCCGCATGCAGAGCTTGTTGGTGGATCTTCTCAGAGTTCTTTATTATGGTGCTGAGCGACGACTGTGGGATATTATGTTTCTGGGCAACATCTGTCTTTTTCTTCTTCTCCACTTCAATCTCTCTTAGGATTTGCAGCTTGACTGACAGAGATAGTGAGTTTCTTGTTTGTTTTCGTTCTCCTGCCATGGTAAACTTTAATAAAATATAAGCGTTTATTAAACAATTTAATTTTGTTTAAATAATGTAAAAAAAATACTTATAATATGTTTGCATATTTTAAAATTGTATATTATTAACTTATTTGTTGTGTATCATTAAATTTGTGTCATTCACACGTTGTAATTTGATATATATTATGCATAATATATTAGTCAATTATAATGGTAAATGAGAAAACTTCGTTATAAACGGATAAAATAAAAATTTATACATGCAAATCACTTCGTTATAAGCGAAAATTCTTTATATCCGACTTCGCAATATCCAGATTTCTTTTAATGGTTTAAGCCCTTCTTTTCTTTCGTGCAGACAATTTCATTCGCTATATGCGAAATTTCGCTATAACCGACTTTGTTATAAGCGGAGTACACTGCATATAAAGCTCCCCCCGTCCTTAGATATCTTCCATCTCCATTTTTTTATTCCTGGCTAAACTTTTATCTACAAAAAAAAATCTAGTACAAATTTATCTTTTTACTATTTCTCTCTCTATACACTTATCTGACACTGATCTCTAAAAAAAAAAATTGATCCTTAGACACTTGTGGCATATATTGTGTAACACCCATTAGATTATTATTAAATTAGACAATCTATAAAAGACCCCTTCTGGAGGTTGAGCAACCCACTGAAGATGCTGGGAACTATTTCAGACAGGGAAATATAGCAATAGACTCTGTAAATACATTCATACACAAAGATATAGTGAGGAAAGTTTTAGGACAGATGTGTAAATAAATCCCTCACTAAACTAATGCTCACATGTACTTGGGAAAAGGGAGGGAATTGCTGTATTATTCTTGTTTCTTCATTAAATTAAATGATCTATAAAATAATGGTCGGCTCTCCCATCAAAATAGACGCTGGAATTGATCGCCGTCTATTGGCCGTCTCTACATATTAAAGGACTCGGGTTAGTGACAAGCCGAGTATTATTAATTATGAAGCACCCATTTAGTTTTAAATCTCTGAGATCATCCAACAACAATAAGGGATCTCAGATAAAGAGGAGCATGTTATTATTAGAAACTATGAACATGAATATAAGACCAAATTAACATTTTTTTATAGAAGTATAATATGTTGAAAATATTATTTCAAATTTAAATATCGAGGAAGTACCAGGTCCAGATTTTACCAGTAATAATATGATCAAACGTGTAGGTACACCTTTAATTCCGATTTTATAGCAAAGATTCAACAAATGTGTTGAATTAGGTCACTATCTGGATGTATGGAAAGACTCTATTTATAAAGATTATACCTGTTGTATAGTTATTGTTGTATAGTTATTATTGTATAGTTATTATTTAATTTAACATTACTCACCAGATGAAATTATTATTACTAATTGTTTATTACACTTTATATTTATATTTTTACATTAACACGTTGTTTACATTATACATCGTATTATTATTAACACAAGGTAATAAGACCAAATCCAAATTGTGCCTCATCAATCGTATTATTATTGTTTATGATGATGATATATTCTATATTAAAAGCACAGAATACTACATTCCCTCCTTCCTTTAGATGAAAGGAATCATGTCTTTATATCTTGATGATGGCTTGACGACTCTTCCACTCCTGGTGATCACGGGTTCCTTGGTAGTCGGCAAGGGTGGAGAAACCTCTGTTGGCAACTGGTGAAGAGCCTCGGCATCAAGTCTATCTGAAACAACTGGGTTAAATGTAGACCCTGTTCTACTTGAACTTGGTCGGTTTAAAGAAGTATCCGTGTCTTGGTTTGAGGAATTATCATCTGGTATTTGTACATCAGAAGAGTTGAGGTGTTCAATTCTTGTCGAATCTGAACTAAGATTTTCCTGGCTCTCTTCTGGAATCAAGTAAGAAATGCCTCGATTGGTCTCTTGAGTAGGAACATGTTTCAAATGTTTAGCATTTCTATGAATTATTTTCCCATTTTTAGTGTTGACTAATTTAAAAGAATTTATTGAAGTGTTTTCAAGAATGACATGATGTTCTGATCTGAAATTTGAATCAAGTTTTCCATTATTTGGATTTGCCACATAAACTAAATTTCCAATTTCAAAATTATGAGGACTAGCTTTCCGAATTATATCATTATATGTTTTCATTTTTTCTTTGTAGACCATATTGAATTCTTTGATGTTGGATTCATCTTCTTCTGCATCATTAACAAGTGAGCTTAATTTAGTTTTGATTTCACTTGAAAATAATAGGAATGCTGGAGTCTTTCCTGTAGATCTGTTTGGAGTAGTTCGGTAAGACATTAAAATTCTGGATAAATCTTCTTTCCAATCTTTCCCTTCTTCAGAACTTGAATTGAATTGTTTCTTTAGAAATCTATGGAATCTTTCTATCTTCCCATTACTTTTTGGGTAATAGGGTGAGGCTTTGATGTGCCTGATTCCACATTATTTTAAAAATCTTTCCATTGATGTACTTACAAACTGTAAGCCATTATCTGTTACAACTTCATGTGGATAACCATGTCTTGCAAAAATCTCCATCAATTTTTTAATAATTGTCTTGCTGGAAATGTCTTCTATTATCATTGCTTCAGGATATGAAGAATAGTAGTCGATCACTGTTAAAACATAATGATGGCCAATTGCCCAACTATGTCAATTCCAAGTTTCATCCAAGGTTTTGATGGTAACGGAACTATTTGCAATGGTTGATCATTTATCAATGGTTGATTCCTTACACAAATTGGACAGTTTCTAATCAAATTTTCAATGTCAAAGTCCATGTTTATCCAAAAATATTTTTCTCTTAACAGTTGTTTGGTTCTTGTCATTCCTTGATGTGTTTCATGTGCAATTCTCAAGACTCTCTTTATTAGTTTTGAAGGTAGCAAAATTCTACTTCCTTTTAAGATAAGATTATCAAAAATTGAGAGTTCATCTTTAAACTTATAAAAACATTTGAATTCTTCATTCAAAGGATATGGCCAAACTCCCTTTTGAACCATCTCTTTCAGTTTTTGAAACAAAGGATCTTGCTCTGTACAAACTTTTATCTCTTTCAAAGACAGTGCTTGAAGCTCTTCAGAAGTGATGGATAAGACTTTATGAACATAGTCCTCCAGCCATTTTTCATCACTTGTGTTAGAAAGAGGTTGTCTTGAAAATATATCTGCAATATTTTGCTTTCCTTGAATGAATTCAATTTCAAAGTCATATATGGTTGTAATCTCCAACTCAATCTTTGAATTCTTGGAGGCAAAACAGCTCCATTTTTAGGATTCAGCATATAGATTAGAGGTTTGTGATCTGTTTTTAACACAAATTTCCTTCCCCAAATATAGGTGTTAAAATGTTCAATTGCCCATACACATCCCAATGTCTCTTTTTCTATTTGTGAATATCTTTTTTTCAGTATCAGTTAAGGATCTGCTGGCATATGCAATGGGTCTTTTAATGCCATTTTGTTGTGTTTGTATTAATACTGCTCTAAGACCAATAGGGCTTGCATCTGTGATTAATTCAGTTGGTGAGTTCAAGTTGTAATATGCCAAGCATGGTTCTTTTGTTAGTGACTCTTTAAGATCCTGAAATGCTTTATTTGTTTTCAAATCCCAATTCCACCTAACATTTTTTCTAGTCAAATTATTTAGAGGTTCTGCCAATTTAGAAAATTTAGGTATGAATTTTCTTAAAAACCCACAAGTTCCTAAGAATGACCTTAACATCTCAATATTTTTTGGTATTGGAAAATTTAAGACTGCTTCTATTTTCCTATTATCAGGTTTAATACCTTCACTACTAACAATGTGACCTAAAATATCCAATTCTTCCATGGCAAATTTGCACTTATTCCTGATGAGCCTAATGCCTACTTTATCAAATCTTTGTAAGACTTTTCTAAGCCTTTCTTCTAGTTCTTGTCTATCTTTGGCGTAAACTACGACATCGTCCAAGTAACAAATTACACCTTTCAAATCAAGCAAAATTGAATCCATTCCTTTCTGATATGCCTCTGGAGCACTTGATAGACCAAAAGGAACTTTACAAAATCTGTAACAACCACGGTGCGTGATGAAAGTTGTAAGGGGTCTTGATTGAGGGTCTAAGTCAACCTGCCAAAACCCTTTTTTTGCATCCAGCTTTGCAAATACTTTAGCACCTTTAAGGGCATGTAACATATTGTCAATTGTAGGAATTGGATGTCTTTCTCTCAATATTGCTTTATTCACTTCCCGAAGGTCTATGCATAGTCTAATTTCCTCACTATCCCTTTTTGGAACAACTATTATGTTAGAAACCCATTCAGAACCTTGATGCACTTCTTCAATGATTCCATTCTCTAGCATCTTATCAAGCTCTTGATTTACTGCTTCTACCATTGCATAAGGTATACGACGGCATCTCTGGGCAATGGGCCTATAGTTGTCTTTCAATGTCACTTTATGACTATAGCCTTTTATAGTTCCAAGTCCATGGAAAAGATGTTCATGTTCTTGAACAAGAGTTTCTATATTAGTAGACATTGATTCATTTACATGATTTACCCTTTTAATTATACCTAGTTCAAAACTAGCCTTGCCTCCCAACAAAGATTCAACTTTTTTATCAATCACATAAATTTCTTCTGAAACTGAATTTTCTTTCCAAGAAATCACAGCATTGAAATAACCATAACATGGAAGAGGTCTATCTTGACCATAGGCAAAAAAGGTTCGGGTGGTGTCATGTAATTTTGGCATAATTTTATGGCCATATAATTCAAGCATCTTATTATAGCTTATGAAAGTTCTATCACTCCCTGTATCAATTATCATATTTATTTCACTACCATCTATTTGCACTTTTTCTTTATTTTCAGCACCTGTATAGTAGGTATATTCATCTGAACTTTCACCTACTTCAGTCTTATTTTCTTCTTGTATGGTCTTAACTTTAGTTTGATTGAAACTTTTGTGGTTTCTATTATTATTTTGATTTGGGCGGTTCCTGCAAGCTCTAAAAAGATGTCCTAATTTATTGCAATATGAACAAGTCATTTTTTTAGCACCACATTCTTGTGCTGAATGTGTATCTAATCCACAGCGATAACATTTAGGCTTTGAGGCACCTGAAAATGATGGGGTACCTTGATTAGTGAATCTACCTTTGTTGAAATTATTAGCATTATAGTGCTTTTTAGGTTTATTTTGAACTCTATTTAGTGTTTGATCATTTTGAGGTTCAAGAAGTCTAATTTCTTTTCTAGAAATTTCTAACATTCTAGCAATATCAATGGTTTTTGACAGTGTCAAATTTTCTTGTTGCAACAATTTTTCTTTAAGTTTTTTGTTGTTACATTTTTCAATTATTTGGTCTCTTATCATATCAGCTTCTAAATTCCCAAATTCACAAGATTTAGAAAGCTCTCTTAAAGAAATTAAGTAGTTGTCGATCGATTCATCATCTTTCTGGACTCTTTGTCTAAATTTAAATCTCTCAGTGACCACATTTTTATGAGGTGTGAAATATTTATCTAAAGCCATTTTAGTTTGTTCATAATTTTCCTTTTCATCTGGCAAGTTGAAAAATATACGCTGTACATTTGGCCCTAAACAATGCAATAGAGTTGCTCTCTTAATTTCATCCGATTTTTTTGAAATTCCAGATGCTATTTCAAAAATGGCATAGGATTCCATCCATTGCTTATATTCCGCAAATAAATTGCTTGCATTCATATTCATGGGTAAAGGTGGCGTCAGGTTGGCTGCCATACTTGTTTTTTTTTAGGGCTACAGTTATATTTTCAAATCCTCGTCGCCAATTTATGTTGTATAGTTATTGTTGTATAGTTATTATTGTATAGTTATTATTTAATTAAACATTACTCACCAGATGAAATTATTATTACTAATTGTTTATTACACTTTATATTTATATTTTTACATTAACACGTTGTTTACAGTATACATCGTATTATTATTAACACAAGGTAATAAGACCAAATCCAAATTGTGCCTCATCAATCGTATTATTATTGTTTATGATGATATATTCTATATTAAAAACACAGAATACTACAATACCAAAACCTAACAAAATAGGCAATGAGAACAAGCAAAAGCTATAATGGTAGATATGATGGAAAAACATACTGAAACACAGACAGGAGAACTGGCTTCTAATCCCTCATATGGAAATACAAATATTACTAAAATCTGACAAAGAGATACCCTCAAGGTAGCCCTAATAAAGTCATATTTGCATCTACTCTATTGCTACCTTCTCTCTGCTAACAACACAGTTATAACATTTCCCTATTACATATTATATATAAAAAATTGGGCGCCAAGAAGTCGTTTAGAAATAACTGACTAGTCCAACTCCTAAAACATGCTCATCTTTATCTGAGTTCCTTAAAGTTGTTGGATGATCCCAGAGAATTTGAAACTATATGGGTTTGTCACTGACCCGAGTCCGTTAGTCTGTAGAGACGGCCAATAGACGGCGATCAATTCCAGCGTCTATTTTGATGGGAGAGCCGACCATTATTTTATAGATCATTTAATTTAATGAAGAAACAAGAATAATACAGCAATTCCCTCCCTTTTCCCAAGTACATGTGAGCATTAGTTTAGTGAGGGATTTATTTACACATCTGTCCTAAAACTTTCCTCACTATATCTTTGTGTATGAATGTATTTACAGAGTCTCTTGCTATATTTTCCCTGTCTGAAATAGTTCGCAGCATCTTCAGTGGGTTGCTGAACCTCCAGAAGGGGTCTTTTATAGATTGTCTAATTTAATAATAATCTAATGGGTGTTACACAATATATGCCACAAGTGTCTAAGGATAATTTTTTTTTTAGAGATCAGTGTCAGATAAGTGTATAGAGAGAGAAATAGTAAAAAGATAAATTTGTACTAGATTTTTTTTTGTAGATAAAAGTTTAGCCAGGAATAAAAAAAAATGGAGATGGAAGATTTCTAAGGACGGGGGAGCTTTATATATATCTTTCCCGAGAAACGGGAGTGTTGTATTACAGTTCAGGTGGAGGGGGCTTAGGTTGTCTGGTGAAATTTCATACTAGTGCCATGGCTGTTTCTATCTTTAGACCTTTGTTCAGGCAATATTATATGCTCGATCTCTGCTTTAGCTCAACTCAATCAATTACAGAGTTTTTTTTAAATTCTTTTATTTTATTTATCCTGTTTGTACAAATTGCATTACATGTGATGATGTAAAGACACATGTCGATAGTGCATCATTGACAGCTGTGTTTCTATTATACAACATTAAGGTCTTGTTACGGGTTATATACATGGGGTTGTTGGCCTAAATTACCATATATATATATACCTAAGAAAGGAAATTTTAATAAGTCACATCGTATATCCTCCCTTTCCATTTATCCAAAACTGAAACCCAACAATTGTAGATAGATTCATACACAAAGGATATAGCGAGGAAAGTTTTGGACAGACATATAAAGAGATTCCTCATTAAACTAAGGCTCACGTGTACTTGGGAAAAGGGAGGGAAAAGTTGAATTATTCTCGTTCCTACAATAATTTAAATGATCTATAAAATAGTGGTCGGTTCTCCCATCAAAATAGACGCTGGAATTGATCGCCGTCTATTGGCCGTCTCAACAGACTAACGGACTCGGGTCAGTGACAAACCCATATAGTTTCAAATTCTCTGGGATCATCCAACAACTTCAAGGGATCTCAGATAAAGAGGAGCATGTTATTATTAGAAACTATGAACATGAATATAAGACCAAATTAACATTTTTTTATAGAAGTATAATATGTTGAAAATATTATTTCAAATTTAAATATCGAGGAAGTACCAGGTCAAGATTTTACCAGTAATAATATGATCAAACGTGTAGGTACACCTTTAATTCCGATTTTATAGCAAAGATTCAACAAATGTGTTGAATTAGGTCACTATCTGGATGTATGGAAAGACTCTATTTATAAAGATTATACCAAAACCTAACAAAATAGGCAATGAGAACAAGCAAAAGCTATAATGGTAGATATGATGGAAAAACATACTGAATTACAGACAGGAGAACTGGCCTCTTTGGCAGGCACGTTCGACAATGTATGTTGGCCAGCAATTATTAGAAGACTTGATTATTAGTAACATTCCCTCCAAATAGGTAAGAATCATACAATATTTCATTTAAACAGTGAAAGTAGGACAAATCCCTCATATGGAAATACAAATATTACTTAAATCTGACAAAGAGATACCCTCAAGGTAGCCCTAATAAAGTCATATTTGCATCTATTACTGTATTAAAATATCACAGCAAAGGTACAGGACACAACTCCATTCCATCAGAATCGGTAGTTCTATATTCCAACACAATCTGTAACAATAATAAGATGTGGGGGTAGTACCATAAAACAAAAGAATGAAATATGTATGAGAGGAAACAAAATTCTCCATATAAGTTATATATTAGATATTTATTCAAATTAAATAGAATTTGGGAACATTTCTATACTGGCGAGATATGCTATTTACATAGTGATCTAGATAGAGGTGACCTGAAGTTACGAATTTGCCTTTATAAAGGGGAAAGCCTAGATCTCCATCTATTCTAGCGAGACAAAATATAAGAACCCTATCATTCTTTTTAAGTTACCATAGCCCTTTAGGGCCCATGCGAAATCTAAACTAGTTTCTGCTCAAAAAGGGGGGGTACTTAAGCCATAATGGCAAAAGGCTTACCTTTTCTCGGGAACGCCGGCAAAGGTCTGGTCTCCTCCTTAACTGCGTCTCAAGCCCGACTGAAGACCGTCCTTCTGACTAAGCGACTCAGATTGAATCTCCTTTGGCCAAGAAACCCTCTTTTATCCTTGCCTCTGTCCATTTTCATTCGCTGCCCGCGCCCAAGTTTCTATTGGCTGGCATTTTCATTCGTCGAAAGAAAACACCAATGAAAATGGCCAACGGCTCCAGTATACAATTTTACAGACGCCCCAGGCCTCTCCCATCAAAATAGAACATACCATATTGCCAAAACAAAAAAATCTAAAGAGGGAAACAGCCACGGCACTAGTGTAAAATTTCATCAGACCCCAGGCCTCCTCCACATGGACTGTAATACGATCCTCCCTTTTCTCGGGAATGTATATATAACGCCCCCCCGTCTTAGCTAAAAATCGAAACAGGCCCCTTTCACTTGAACTGTAATACAACGCTTCCCTTTCTCGGGAAGGATATTTATAAGGCTCCCCCCGTCTTTTAGAAATCTTCCTTCTCCATCTCTTCTGGTCACCTCTACCTAAATTTTAAATGAGGGGCATATATGTACATATGGTACAACAGCTTCCAGCGTGGATGTCTCTGGATGTCACTGGTGTCTTCTTCTCCACCAGGCATCAGCTTTCGGCATGGAAGTCTGGTGTCATCAAGTGTCTAGGTTTCTGGGCAAAAAGGTGGTCTATAAGTCTATGTGGGAGGGAAGCCATGTATCCATTTGATGTTGATCATACATACATCTTCTGTTGGGGTATGGTACAAAAACGTGCCCCAACAATCCTCCCCCTGCCAAGTAATGGGCAAATGCGTTTGTGCTACTCATTATTCATCTGCCTTTCATCAGTTACTATGAAAGCAGGCCCATTTCTAGCAAAATGCATTTTCCATTACTAGGTGAAGCCAGATGTACCGAAACCTATAGGGAAAATAAAGCTAATCAAAATGATGGTATGTCTCTGTGCTGATGAAGTGGTATTTCTGTAAAAATCCTAGGGTTTTCTGTTGCCAAAATGAGGCAGATTTGAATGTTAAATTCCTCCTTTAGATAAAAGTGAGCATCATCTGTTCTTAGAACATTTGACAGCCAGTTTTCATCAATATCAATTTGCCGGAAAACCCATGCAGCGAATTCTTGACGCTTCTCAAAATCGCACACTTTCAACTCGTGAAAACTTTGAATTTTGTTAGGGTATTTTTATAGAAAAATCCTAAATGTTTGTTCTCTCCAAACTGTTCCATACGAAATCCCTGTTTGTCGAGAAACTTGTCTAGCACTTACTTCTCCATACGTGGATAACGTTTCAATAGCTTCAGCATTCTGAATCACAATTCAAAAAATTCACCAAGAGTGCTTTATACTGTAGTGACGGCATTCCTGGGGGAAGGGGAGAAGTCCGACCACACCTCCTTGCGGTCCCCCCTGGACCCTTGGAATATTTGACCAAATTCTGGTTCGTTTCCAAGATGACTAACGTTGCAACGGCACCCATTTTCAAATGAAGAGCAAAACTGATATCTCCAGTAATGCTACCGCGTCCGGGGTAACCGCCGCGTCAGGAGCTGCAGCTCGAGCTCATGATGAGAAATCTACTACGAGGACACAATTCAATCTACTACAACTCAATATAAATGGTACCCAGAGGAAAATAAAGAGCTGACTTGTCTTCTCTGTGACAACAATGTACATATTTCTTGTCCTCAGGAGACAAAATTGAATCAGAATCTGAGATTCAATATCAAATATTATACAACACTACGAAAGGACAGACCGGGAAAATTCGGAGGAGGACTTGCCGTTTTGATTAAAACCTTAGAAATCAAATTTAAGGAAATCGCCTATAATCAGAGTAAGCCTAGAGAAATCACGACAGAAGCTCAGTCAATAGAAATCTATCTTACAGCTAAAACAATTCCAATCATAAATGTTTATCACCACGATAATACTAGCATCAATACAGGCCTGATAGAGACATTAAGTAAAGCGTCTTCGGATATCGCAATCATACTTGGTGATTTTAACGCCGAAAGACCAACTTGGGGATCACCGGACATGCTAACCGACCTCGACCTTACACCGTTAAATAACGAAAAGAGCACCTATCTATCCAAGTCCACAGGCACAGAATCCGCAATAGACATCACAGCGATAAATTACAACATCGCACCCACAACACAATGGAAAATTCTGAAAAGTGCAATCAGTGACCACAGACCAATTTTAACAACCCTTAAATTCAAAATTGAGAATTTCCAACAGAATAAAAGAACACTGGAAAAAAATTCACAGAAAAGCTTGAAGAACTGTGCAACGAAGAATTAAATCACAAAACGATTGACAAAAAATTGGAAAAATTCTCTTCGAACATATCCAAAGCTGCTAAAGTATCGATACCTAGAGGTAGACGTAAAGACCTGTGAATACTTTACTGGAAGGACCACAATATCGAGGCAATGATTGCAGAGAGAGACAATATCAATGAACCTTTTAAAACAAATAAAGCAGAAGAAATCATAAAGGAACTCATTGAAATTAGTCACAAAATAGAACAAGAAATTTGGATATTCAAACAAGAGAGAGAGAGAGAAAAATGGGCAGAATTCTGCGAAAAAAAATGGATCCAAAAAAGGAAAGCCATCACTGGAATATAATTAGTGTTATAAAACAATCAAAACCAACACTGATCCTCCAATACTGTAACCGATATGAATAGCGAGAACAAACAAACAGATGGCTGAAATAATTGCTGAATATTTTTCAAGCACTTCCAGACTCAGCTATACAAATGAAGGCAGGACTCTAAAAAATAATATAAACAGGTTAGTTAAACAAGCAAGGAATTACCATCAACAAGATATTTACTCGAGAGACTTCACACTGAATGAGCTAAACTCATCAATAGAAAAGTTAAATCCAAGAGGTCACCAGGAGATAATCTAATTTTTGGTTAAATGATTAAACATTTTGGAGACAAAGCTAAAAATCAACTCCTACAAATGCTGAACATTTCATGGCAAACTGGTAAACTACCAAAGAATTGGAAGATATCAATTATAGTGCCAATACTGAAACCAAACAAAGATGCCAAGGAATACAAGAATTTTCGGCCAATTGATCTCACCAGCATACTTTGTAAAATAACAGAAAGAATTATCCACTCTAGGCTCATAGTCTGGTTCACTAACAATAATGAAATAAACTTCTACCAAACTGCCTAAAGATCCAGACACTGTACAACTGATAAACTGTTCTACTTCTGTCAATCAATAATAGATTTCTAGGAAAATCCGCCAAAGAAGACAACGGCCGTATTCCTGGATAAGACCTCAGCTTTTTATCGAGTGTAGAAATTATTTGAAAGGTTGCACAACATCGGAGTAAGAGGAAAAAACATAATCTGGATTGCAGACTTCTTAAGGGGAAGAAGGATAAAGTTTCGGGTCAATGGAGAATTTTCCAAGGAAGGAAGAACATGGGCTGGTGTACCTCAGGGATTTGTGCTCAGTCCTCTACTCATCTCGCTATATATTAACTGTTGTTTATGTAAATAGAATAATATTATTTGTATTATTTAAAGCCTCATTATGTAAAAAATATATGTGTATATAAATTGGACATTTGTTGTTGGCCAAACGAAAAGAATAAGAGCTAAAAAAAGAGTCACGGTCAAGTTTGAGTTGTTGTACATCTAATTACGACACAACCTTAACAACATCCATCCTCACTGAAGACACAAAAGTTGCCTGTTATGCAGATTATATAGCCATATGGCACACAAGTAGCAGTACAGAAATATCAGAAAAATACTGAACACATTAATGAGAGGACTGGAGAAGTGGGCAATGAAACTCAAAATGACAATAAACCCAATAAACACAAACCTATAGGTCTCCTTCACTGACAGGAAAAATGGCATGAATTCAACTCCAAAATAAGCATAAACAATCATATAATTGATAAAATTTGATCTGCAAATTACCTAGGTGTGATACTAGATGAGGAATTGCGATTTACAGAACACATAATTAGCACCTCAAATAGAGCTACCAGAAACCTAAACATTCTGAGAAGGCTATGTGGAACAAATTGGGGAGCAAAACCCAAAATTCTCAGAACAACATATATCACCTTAATAAGGCCAATAATGGAATATGCAACACCTGTTTGGGCTCCCTCAAATTCATCACTAAAATGAAGACTAGACAGTGTTCAAGCAAAAGCGGCCAAATTAATCACTGGTTCTATTTCAAATACCAACAATTAGAAAATTCAGAGAGAATGTGGTCTAGACCTACTTGAAAGCAGAAGACAATTAGAAACAATAAAATTCACCAATAGCTTAAAAACTAAAGAAACTGAACACATATCCCATAGAACCTATTTAAACTGGACACAAAAAGAAAGGCTCAAAAGATCTTCAACACTTCAGTACAACAACAATATTAGAAAGAGCATAAAAATGAAACATAATGAATTTCAAAATCGAGAATAACCAATATTTCCTACCCCATTGCCATCATATGTAATCATCAATCTTAACCTGAATGAACCCTGCAATAAAAAAAAAGAGAACAAAAACCTACTTAAAAAGAAAGGAATTGACACAATTGGTTTATGCGATCAGATAAATTATTTAACAGCATATACAGATGGATCATCACACCTTACCATAAGTAATGGAGGGGCTGGAATTAACATAATACTGCAAGATGGAACATACATAAAAATCAAAGAAGGAGCAAGAAAGATTTCGTCAAACTTCACTTGTGAACTGACAGCTATCTGGAAAGCTCTTGATGTATGCCTGAACCAACCATCCCTGCATCAAGCAGAAGGAATTATAATATACTGTACAACGACTTCATATCCGATCTAGAAGCAATTCAGAAGGGCAATACTATAATCACACAGAAAATACACTCGTTACTTACTCAACTGATATCATTGGAGAATAACTGCATTCTACAATGGATTCCTGCCAGTGTTTGGATCGGGGGTAATGAAATGGCAGTTGAATTTGCAAAAGAAGCCAGAAAGTTTAGCCAAAGGAAAGAACAAATGTCATTATTTGACGCTAATGCTTTTGCAAAATACAAGATAATTAAACAAAAAATAAGAAAAGATCAAAATGTGACATAAACTCCGAGAGAAAAATGACAAAACTATAACAAGATTTATAACAAAACATTATAAAGGATGACAATACATCCAGATGGCACAAGAACCTATAGAACATGCAACAACTGTCCTGGTGTGGAACTAACACCTACCCACATATTCTCATGCCCGCAGCCTTGCAGAAAATTGACATAGACCCAGAGCAGCTGCTTTACACACCCAAGATAGTGGACAATGCTGCTGCTGCAGTGATAGAGAGATGCATGGACAATCTTAGGCTCTTTATTGGACACGACAAAAACAACAACGGCATTCCAGAGTAAAATAAATCATCAGAGATAGATAAATATTTTTCAAATGAATTAAAATAAATATAATCGATACTGAGAGAAAGTTGAATTAAAAAAATAGAAAATTATTATTTTCGAAATTTAAAAAGCTGAGAGGATTCCAGCAAACCGCATCTAAAATATCGTTTTTTTTTGCTACATGTTTAAATTTGCATATACCTATTTTACATATCTCAGATTGTATTTAAAAATCGTTAACCATTTCTTCAAACTTTTGGCGAAATGGTGTTTTATTAATTTATCATTTGATATTATTAGGGTTCTTTCCTGGTATTCAAAAAGAAAAAATACGTGTCGATCAGTTATATTTTTCAATTTATCAAACAATTTAGCCGCTGAATATCTGATTCTGGTAGAGCGCCATCTAGCGAATAAAATTTTAACTAAAATCAATTTCGAATTTTTCATTATTTGCCATAAAAATCCCATTGTATCCTGAACACAATGGTGTTTACCGCATTGCTCTAGCGCAAATATTCGCGGAGTTATTAATTTTTAAAGTTGTGCGGGACTTTTGGATCACCCTGTATATCTCTATTTTTCAATGATAAGGTTGCCCTATCTCGTTTGGAGGGAGACAGTACTAAAGATGAGTAACTTGTCAAATTCCCATTAACAACAGTAAAGTGTTTACTTACTGACCAGTCTAGACAGGATTTCTAAGACCGTCGAGACAAGCTTATCTCTTGAAAGGGGGAAGACCAGGGGGGAGATAGAATAAGAGGAAATTTCCTTCCTTTCAAGATAGGAGGGTAGGTCGTTAGCTTTGATAAAAAGTGACAGGGGAGTAGTAGATTCCCAGAAAGGACTCCTGCGATATCAAAGTGGGTTAGCGTAATATCGGGATTCGTTCCCGATGACGGGTTTCGAGGGAACTCCAGAGGGATGAAAAAGAGTTGAAAGGTGTGAAGATCGATAGAAAGTAAACGATAGGAATGATGTGAATGATGAAAAAGAGTTGAAAGGTGTGAAGATTGATAGAAAGTAAACGATAGGAATGAGGTAAAAGATCAAAAAGAGTTGAAAGGTGTGAAAATCGATAGAAAGTAATGTTAAAAAGGTGTTAAAAGAGATGGAAAGAGACATGTTAAAAAGGGTGTTGAAGGATGTCAGAAAGCGATGGAAGAGAGATGCGAGAAAAGTGTTGAGTAGAGTTAAAGTGGTGTTGAAGGCGATGGAAAACGAGGAAGAGATGTAAGGATTTGAAAAAGAAATGAAAAGGGGTTGAAAGGTGTTGAAAGATGTTGAAAGGTGTTGTAAAGTGCGGGAAGATATTGAAATCAATGAATAAAGATATTGAAAGGTGTTGAAAAGTGTTAAAAGGTGTTGAAAACGATGAAAGGAGGTGAAGAGAGATGTATAATGATGAAAGGAGAGGTGGAGATCGATAGAAAGAATTGATGGAAGGTTGATAAAGAGTTTATAAATAGAAGGTAAAGGTTGATAGAAGGACAGTAGGAAGATGATAGGAGAAGGTGATTAACGTTTAAAGAGTAGTTGTTAGCTCTACTATTGCCTCGATAGAACAATTTTGACTCTTCATCATGTAGTGGGAATAGATAATTTGTTTTAGCCTAGAGGCCAATATTTATAAATAGCACAAAATATGCACTGAGAGTTTGTATAAGCTGATTTGTCTAAACTTATTAATTATTATGTTGGGTTATATTAAATAACAAATATGTATTCTCCTTTTTGAGAATCCAGAATTTCCCTTTAAAGAGTTTTCAGTTTTCCTTTTTAATTAAAGCTACAACCTTGTTTTAATATTAGACTGTCATTGTAAAGAGTTTTCAGTTTTTCTTTTTATTAAAGCTACAACCTTGTTTTAATATTAGATTGTCATTGTAAAGAGTTTTCAGTTTTTCTTCTTTTTAAGCTACAAATTTGTCTTAGTGTTATAATGTGATTTTAAAGAGATTTCAGTTTTCTTTTTTTTTTTTTAGCTACAATTCTGTATCAGTGTCAGAATGTGATTTAAGACTGAAGTAAGTTCAACAGTTTATTTTATTTTTATTTGAGGTAAATAATATCTAAACTCTGGTTCAACTTTAAGTATATATAAGAGAACTTAGATGCACTAGATAACTGCTGTGCTTGTAACCGATTCACTATGGGCAAGCCTGGAACATGCGTTGGGTAAATTTAACGCCCTATAATCCCTTGTGTCCAGAATGTAGTCCAAGGAGAATTTCTAATGAGAATGTGTAGGGCAGTTGTGATCTAAGAGTTGATATATAGGATAACAAGTGATCTCTGTTGTTAAACTCCAAAACGGTTTGGGTATTAAAACCCTATGATTCCAAAGGGGAGGTTTAGCTGAAGAGCAGGGAAAGGAAGACACCAATAACCTTGAACAGGAAGTAAGGTCGGCAAACACTTGAAGATTTAGCCTATAATGGCAATGAGGTAAATGCTCGAAGTTCAATTCGCTCCAATTTAAGTGCTAGTTTTGATGATTCATCTTGTTTAGACACCAAGTGCCAAGATAAGAAGAATTTCAAACTATTAGATGCACAATTTTTAATGATAGGTTAGATTTCAGTATTTGATTGTTGACAATCAATTTTATTAATTTGTCTAAGTATAAATATTATTTATTTAAGTACAGGTAATTTATATGGAGTTTGTATGAGGCATTTCTTTAGAGTAAACTAGGGCATTAGTCCCCAATTTGTTTTAATTTGTTAATTTTATTTGATTTCGCATTTTGTCCTGAAATATTTTGTTATTATTAGGGTCTATTGATGATGATAATAATAGTACTTTGGCTTGTTTAGCAGCTTCTAACTTTAGTTTGTATGCACACCGCGAATGATAGGGGGGAGGGTGTATGAATGAATTGGTGTAATGAATGTGTAAGAAGGTTAAAAGCAATTATACTGTTAGACCAAAGGTACATTAGAATAGCATTAGGAATTTTAATAGGTTAGATTTTTAATTTTGATTTCTTTATTTGTTATGATCGGAAGCCTCACAGGACTATATAACTCTATCGATAGGAAGATATCCGCTCCTTTTTGTTAGGCCTCCTTTAAAGGAGTATAAGTGTAATTTTTTATTTTTGTATAAGTAATTACTTTATTTCATTATATCAACTTGAATTCTAAGGGTCGTAGATAATGATCATGTCTCGATTCTCAGACTGGAAGATTGCGGGAGGTTATGATCAGACCAAAAAACCCACAAATCTTCTCCTCAAGAGAGGGAACGGAGAGGTATCAGGTGAACTTTGTGCTAGGTGGGGGACTTAGTTGCCAATGTCGTAAAGCTAGGTGCATAACGACAAACCTCGGATAACCGATCTGACATCGTAGTTTACGACGCTTTAAGCGTGGCTGGGATGAGGGTGGTTCAGACGGGAGGTTGGGAGAAATTGGCACGTTAGATGCTCTTCTATATATTGCGCAGCTTGGAACCAATCCTCTATGGACAAACTTGGAACATG
Source organism: Cordylochernes scorpioides (assembly GCA_030710605.1). NCBI lineage: Eukaryota > Metazoa > Arthropoda > Arachnida > Pseudoscorpiones > Chernetidae > Cordylochernes > Cordylochernes scorpioides. Next base: position 107,098,569 of record CP092886.1, on the reverse strand, counting down.
CGGTGGGTAAATTGGATGCCCTATAACTCCTTGTTTCTAAGTCAAAGTCCAAAGGGGGTTTCTAATGAAAGTTAACAATACGAGCAAATAAGAGGCAAGTTACGAATAGACGAGGCGATTCCGTCTACAGATTTTAGGTACCAGATAACAAAAAGTGACAGATGGACTGTCCAGATTCTTTGTGTTTTTATCGCCCCAGGCTAGCAAAAGATAATCACCTAGTAAAGACTATTGTCTGCCATACGTTTAGTTAGAACGAGTTCAAGTCTAAATACCAATTAGTAAGTAGATTTTTTTTTAACGAGAGTAACTCATTCTATGGTAAGATAAAGTTTAAATTAGTAGGACAACAAATACGAACTTCAGAGCAGATTGCCAGAACAGGCCAGTATTCCAGACTTGAAGAAGGAGGAAATTTTAAGGGAAGATTGAATATCAAATTTCTTTTTTTGGCTGAGAAGTAGCCCAGAATAGTAAATTTTTATTTTATTTTTTTAGAACAAAGGGTCAACTTACAGAGAGATATTAAGAACTCAAGTGTGAGAAGATATATCATAAGGTAGAAGTAAGACATAGGTTGTTAGTCATCAACATTTATCCTCTTTGAGGTTAACTATATGTATTTTATTAAAGTGAATTGTATAGGTTTAAATATATAAGTACACATTCTATAGATAAGTTGAGCAATGGATAATAGTGGTTAACAACAGTGATCAACTAAGAACATTGAGAAGTAAGGTTGTCACCCTAGATAAGGTAAATTTGGAATAATCTTGTTTAGAGAATCATTGACTACTAGGATTTTTTTTCTTTCTATTTGACTACCATCATGGTTAAGAGAGGCGGAGAAAACGCCAGACACACACTCCCATTGACAAATTAGTGAGTTCAAATTTTAATTAGTGTAAGTACAGGGTGATCCAAAAGTCCCGCACAACTTTAAAAATTAATAACTCCGCGAATATTTGCGCTAGAGCAATGCGGTAAACACCATTGTGTTCAGGATGCAATGGGATTTTTTTATGGTAAATAATGAAAATTTCGAAATTGATTTTAGTTACAACTTTATTCGCTAGATTGCGCCCTACCAGAATCAGCGATTCAGCGGCCAAATTGTTTGATAAATTGAAAAATATAACTGAACGACACGTATTTTTACTTTTTGAATACCAGGAAAGAACCATAATAATATCAAATGATAAATTAATAAAACACCATTTCGCCAAAAGTTAGAAGAAATGGTTAACGATTTTTTAATACAATCTGAGATATGTAAAATAGGTATATGCAAATTAAAACATGTAGCAAAAAAAAAACTTGATATTTTAGATGCGGTTTGCTGGAATCCTCTCAGATATTTATATTTCGAAAATAATAATTTTCTATTTTTTTTTAAATTCAACTCTCTCTCAGTATCGATTAAATTTATTTTAATTCATTTGAAAAATATTTATCTATCTCTGATGATTTATTTTACTCTGGAATGCCGTTTTTGTTTTTGTCGTGTCCAATAAAGAGCCTCAGATTCTTTTCCTTTGGCCAACAAAAAATGTCCAATTTATATACACATATATTCTTAAATAATGAGACTTTGAAGAATGCAAATAATCTTCATCTATTTACATACACAACACATCTCCCCCTTTAATAATACTCCAGTCGGTCTGGGGGTTTCCTGGCTCTCTGAGGTCTAAAACTGCGGACGAGCACTTGCACAGCGGCAGCCTCCGGTTTAGGAGTGCAAGAGGGCATGTGCACAGCAACAGGCCCTGGTATTGGAGTGCAAGAGGGTACGTGCACAGAAGCAGTCTCCTCCTTGTTTCCTGATGTAACCTCTGGAACCTCCTCTTCACTTTATTTCTGACTTCCACCTACAGGCTTCTCTCCTGATGTTCGAGGAAGTATCAAATTTCTTGTCTCCCCTTGTTTCTTTCTCACAGGTCGCAATTGATTGATATGCCTCTTATACACGACGCCCTCGCAACTTATAAGGTAGTGACGGTAGCTCAATAATTCCAAAATGGTACCTTTTTACCGTTTAGGTCCAGTTGCATAGTTGCGGAAATAAACCTCGCAACCTGTAGTAAACTGCTCCTGCCTTCTTACGGCCTCATGAAATACCTCTCGCGGATTTCCCATCTTGGTATTAAATTCGAGAATCTTGATCTTAAACTTCTCTTCATTAGCAGTTCCGGCAAATAGGAATCTTTGTAGATTCGTCTCTAAATCATCCTTCCCATTATTCTTTCTCAAAAGGTTTTTTAGCTCTCTTACATATCTCTCAGCTAAATCATTTGTACTAGGATTATACGGACTGGTCTTAGTGTGCCGTATACCATTCATTTTGGTAAATTTCTCGAATTCACCGGAGACAAACAGTCTTCCGTTATCTGTAACCAAAAATTAGGGCAATCCAAATCTGGCAAAAATTTCTTTAAGATGATTTATAATGGTTTTGCTGGTAATATCTTTGATGATAAAATTTCTATCTACTTTGAGTATGCGTCCACGAGAACCAAAAACATTCTTCCCATGAACGGACCCGCTAGATCAAGATGAAGTCGATGCCACGGTTTTTCGGGCTAAGTCCATTCCGAGATGGTAGCCGGGGGCATGCTTGCCGATTCTTGGCATACTCTACATTTTCTAGTTAACTCCTCGATGTTACTGTCTATGCCGGGCCACCAGAAAATACCGTCTGGCAATCATATTCATTTTAACAATCCCCATGTGTATTTCATGCAAGTCATTTAAAATTAAAGATCTTAATTTTTGGGGAATTACCACTCTTTCACGCCATTGAAGACAACCAAACTCCAAACTTAATTCCTCATTGATCTTATAATGAGGAGCTAGTGGGTTTTCTCTCGGTACCCTTGTGAATTTACAGTTGCCTTCTCTAACATTCCTTAATACTATAGACAGTATTTTATCTTGGGGCGTCTCATTTGCCACCTCCATAAAAGAGAACGGTACCTCATTCGACTTCCTAAGAAGAAGTACCTGGTCTTCATAAAGAGACTCCCTGACACTCGATTCTAAAGGAAGACGTGACAATGCGTCAACATTGGAATTATCACTAGTTTTTCGAAATTCCACAGTATAATTAAATGCAGCTAATTTTAAGGACCATCTTTTAATTCTGGATGATGCACATATGGGAATTGATTTATGAGGTGAAAATATATGAATTAAGGGTCGGGTTGTCTGTGACCAATACAAATTTTCGTCCCAGTAAATATTGTCTGAATTTCTCAACGCCAAAAGTTATGCTCAACGCTTTCTTTTCTAGTTGAGAGAAACGTTTTTCCGCTTCAGTTAATGTTCTAGAAGCAAAATCTATAGGGCATTCTTCCTTTCTATCATTTCTATGAATCAGAATTACGACTAGTCCATAGTCTATTAATAATGATTTACATTTTAAAAATAACATTCGATATTTTTTCGTCCAATTCCATCAACAATTTTTATTCAAAAGTTGATAGAATACGCTAAAATGTTTGCTATATTCTTTATGAATCTAAAATAATAATTTAAGAGTCCTATGAAAGATCTCAATTGTGAAAGTTTCTTTAGGTTCAGGCGCTCTATCACTGCTTTAATTTTATTTTCTAAGGGATGCAGTCCATATTTATCCATTTTAAACCCTAAATATTCCACCGATTTCTTTTTAAATTTACATTTATATCTGTTTAACTTTAAACCTTTTTCTAGCAATCATCTAAACACTAGATCCAACTTTTGTTCATGATCTTCAAAGTCTTTTCCTGCAACCCAAATATCATCTATGTAGCAGGCCACACCTGGCAAATCAGAAAATAGGCCTTCCATAATCCTCTGAAATTTATTTGGTGCTACCGCTACGTAATATGGCAGTCTTTTATAAGAAAACAACCTCTTTGTTGTGTTTATATCAACAACAGCTTTGGCTTCTTCCGCTAACATTACTTGTAAGTAAGCCTGTGATAGGTCTAGAGTCGAAAGTTCGGTGCTTCTAGACAATTTTGAAAAGATCTCATCGATCGATGGAAGGGGATACCTATCTAATTCTATTGCTTTATTAACTGTACATCTAAAGTCATCACATATCCTTACACTACCATCCTTTTTTAATACTGGTACTATTGGAGCGGTCCAATATGCATGAACTATAGGTTATAAAATGCAAGAATTCACTAAACGATTAATTTCATTCTCTACTTTGGTTTTTAGAGAGAAAGGTAAACTCTGGCCTTACAAAACACAGGAGTCACATCTTCTTTTAAATTAAAATGTATTCTAACGTCCTTTAGACAGCCCAAATCTTTGTGAAACAAATCTGCATTCCTATCCATCAATTTTTTATATATTTAAATATATTTCTATTATATTCATTATTTAAAATTTTAATGCTAAACAATATAGAATAATCAAGTTTCAACTGTTTAATCCATTCTCTTCCTAATAAAATTACCTGGATTTTTTCATTTACAACTATTAATCGTAAATATTGGTTGGCTTCTTTTACAAAAACATTTCTTTGATCTATAATCTCTATTCATTTACCACAAAAGGATTTTAATCTTAAATTTGTTTGAAATAATCTTTTACCTTGCCAATAATTCTTATAAATATCTTTAGGTATTAACGTAACTGGACTTCCTGTATCTATTGTAAAGCACAAAGAATAATCATCTACTGTTAAATTTATTGTGGCATCAGTTTCGCCCAGTACAGAATATATAGAGTGCTCTTGTACAAATTTGCATCCCCACATTCTTTTACTAGCTTTGCAGACCCTACTTAAATGACCCAGTTTATTACATTTTAAAACAAGTCTTTGTTCTATGAGGTAAAACAGATGCCACGTGTGAATGTCTTTCACCACATCTATAACACACTATTTTGCCTTTGCCACTTTGCGTGAAAGGCCAATACTGCGCCGTACTATTATTGTACTCACCCTTTTTATCCTTTCAATTCACAGGGGATATCTTGGCCACTAATTTATCTTGTAATTCTCTTGTATTTATCTCCGCCAATTCGAACGAGATCGCCACTGCAAAAACTTTATCCAGGGTGAAATCGTCGTCCTCTTATAGTAGCTTCTTTTGCAGGATTTCCGACTTGATTCCAGCCACAAAACGGTCTCGCATCATGGTTCCCAACATATCGACGAAATTACAATTTATTGCTAAATGTTTCAATTCTCTAAGATATTCCGAAATTGATTCTCCTTCCTGTTGAATTCTCTTTAAAAATCTGCATAGCTGTGGTATCACTTTCTTCTTTGGATCCAAATGCAGCTTAATTATTTGAATGATAGTATCATAGGGTTGATCTTTCATTAGACCAGGAAGAAAATGTCGTTTCCCTGCTTCAAAGTTTCAGAATCTGGTAGCGAGGTAAAAATCAGCACTTTAATCTCCTCCTTCAGATGCCAAAAGGAAATCCTCAAATTTTTGTACAAAAAGATCGAAGTGTCCTCCACTGGGCTATAGCATCTAAAAGGTACTATTAACTTTGAACTTGTCATGCTGATCTTTTCTACTCCTTTGTTTTCTTGATCCAGATAGTTTAAAAGATGTAATCTTAACCCATTTTCCTATTTTTCCTCTCCATAATCCGAGAGTCAGATTTGTTTAAAAGATGTAGTTGTTAAACTTGCATAGACGCCGTTTTCCTCAGCTTTTTACTGGCTCTGTGGATCGCGCATCCTCGTCGCCACTTTTGTTGTGTCGTAATTAGACGTACAAGACCTCAAACTTGACCATGGCCAACAACAAATGTCCAATTTATATATACATATATTTTTACATAATGAGGCTTTAAATAATACAAATAATGACAGTGATAATTTTCTCGGTATTATTTATGCGATAAAACGAAATAAAAGAAGAAAAGTTTCTTTAATAGACAATTATAACGGTGCAAGATTTCGGGCAAAAAGCCCTTCTACAGGCGTGGTAAACGTGACACTATAATGTAGGTAATGTGGCTAGAAAGAGAATATATACACATGATTATTTACATATTAGCGGAATGTGCTATGAAAATGGGGATTTGCATTTGTTATGACTATTGTAATTAAAGAGATAATAGGCAAATAGGGCATTTGTATATTTGGAGTTTGAGACTCTAGAGGAATATGCTAACGTAAATTACTGGATATGCGATATTTCAAAGAATTTTAGGTAATGTTGATATCGGGCTATCGTGTTATGGTTATTACTGCAAGGCCAGAAGAGCACGATAGGCATCATGAAGATCTATTTTGCGGTTGATGCTGTTATGTCTGTGGGATTCTATGGATTCGAGAACTAATCGCTGGTGCTGGTTATGAATGCGTCTGTAATGTATGGTGGGGTGGTTGGTGTCTCGTGTGAGCAATGCTCTGCCACATACGTTGGCGAGACAGGTAGATCCGTCGCCATCAGAATGTCTGAGCATTCTAGAGACATCTCCAACCAAGACACCAGGTCCCTCCTTTACCAGCATACACTCAATACCGGCCATTCATTCAACACCAACCAGCCCACCATACATTACAGACGCATTCATAACCAGCACCAGCGATTAGTTCTCGAATCCATAGAATCCCACAGACATAACAGCATCAACCGCAAAATAGATCTTCCTGATGCCTATCGTGCTCTTCTGGCCTTGCAGTAATAACCATAACATGATAGCCCGATATCAACATTACCTAAAATTCTTTGAAATATCGCATATCCAGTAATTTACGTTAGCATATTCCTCTATAGTCTCAAACTCCAAATATACAAATGCCCTATTTGCCTATTATCTCTTTAATTACAATAGTCATAACAAATGCAAATCCCCATTTACATAGCACATTCCGCTAATATGTAAATAATCATGTGTATATATTCTCTTTCTAGCCACAGTACCTACATTATAGTGTCACGTTTACCACGCCTGTAGAAGGGTTTTTTTGCCCGAAAGCTTGCACCGTTATAATTGTCGATTAAAGAAACTTTTCTTCTTTTATTTCGTTTTATCGCATAAATACAAATAATATTCATCTATTTACATAAACAACGGTTAATATATAGCGAGAAGAGTAGAGGACTGAGCACAGATCCCTGAGGTACACCAGCCCATGTTCTTCGGTCCTTGGAAAATGTTCCATTGACCTGAACCTTTATCCTTCTTCCCCTTAAGAAGTCTGCAATCCAGATTGAGGTTTTTCCTCTTACTCCGATGTTGTGCAGCCTTTCAAATATTTTCTACACTCGATCAAAAGCTGAGGTCATATCCAGGAATACGGCCGTTGTCTTCTTTGGCGGTTTTTACTAGAAATCTATTATTGATTGACAGAAGTAGAACAGTTTATCAGTTGTACAGTGTCTGGATCTTTAGGAAGTTTGGTAGAAGTTTATTTTATTATTGTTAGTGAGCCAGACTATGAGCCTAGAGTGGATAATTCATTCTATTATTTTACAAAGTATGCTGTTAAGAGCAATTGACCAATAGTTCTTGCATTCCTTAGCATCTTTGTTTGGTTTCAGTATTGGCACTATAATTGATATTTTGCAATTCTTTGGTAGTTTACCAGTTTGCCATGAAATGTTCAGTATTCGTAGGAGTTGATTTTTAGCTTCGTCTCCAAAGTGTTTAATCGTTTGACCAAAGATTAGAGCATCTCCAGGTGACATCTTGGATTTAACTTTCCTATTGATGAATTTAGCTCATTCAGTGTGAAGTCTCTCGAGTAAATATCTTGTTGATGGTAATTTCTTGCTTGTTTTAACTAACTTGTTTATATTATTTTTTAGAGTCCTGCCTTCATTCCTATAGCTGAGTCTGGAAGTGCTTGAAAGATATTCAGCAATTATGTCAGCCATCTGTTTGTTCGTTCTCGCTGTTCATATCGGTTAGAATATTGGAGGATTAGTGTTGGTTTTGATTGTTTTATAACACTAATTATATTCCAGTGATGGCTTTCCTTTTTTGGATCCATTTTTTTCGCAGAATTCTGCCCATTTTTCTTGTTTGAATTACAAATTTATTGTTCTATTTTGTGACTAATTTCAATGAGTTCCTTTATGATTTCTTCAGTTTTATTTGTTTTAAGAAGTTCATTTTTATTGTCTCTCTCTGCAATCATTGCCTCGATATTGTGGTCCTTCCAGTAAAGTATTCACAGGTCTTTACGTCTACCTCTAGGTATCGATACTTTTGCAGCTTTGGATATGTTCAAAGAGAATTTTTCCAATTTTTGTCAATCGTTCTGTGATTTAATTCTTCGTTGCCCAGTTCTTCAAGCTTTTCTGTAATTTTTTCCTCAGTGTTCTTCTATTCTGTTGGAAATTCTCAATTTTGAATTTTAGGGTTGTTAAAATTGGTCTGTGGTCACTGATTGCACTTTTCAGAATTTTCCATTGTGTTATGCGTGCGATGTTGTAATTTATCGCTGTGATGTCTATTGCGAATTCTGTGCCTGTGGACTTGGATAGATAGGTGTTCTTTTCGTTATTTAACGGGGTAAGGTCGAGGTCGGTTAGCATGTCCTCAACCTGCTGACCTTTGTTATCCTGGACAGGTGATCCCCAAGTTGGTCTTTCGGCGTTAAAATCACCAAGTATGATTGCGATATCCGAAGACGCTTTACTTAATGTCTCTATCAGGCCTGTATTGATGCTAATATTATCGTGGTGATAAACATTTATGATTGGAATTGTTTTACCTGTAAGATAGATTTCTATTGCCTGAGCTTCTGTCGTGCCTTCTCTAGGCTTACTCTGATTATAGGCGATTTCCTCAAATTTGATTTCTAGAGTTTTAATCAAAACGGCAAGTCCTCCTCCGAATTTTCCCGGTCTGTCCATTCGTAGTGGTGTATAATCTTTGATATTGAATCTCAGATTCTGATTCAATTTTGTCTCCTGAGGACAATTAATATGTAGTAGGTTGAAATCCTCTGAAGAATATAAGTAATAGAATCAAAGCATGCGAGGATGCGTATCTTAAAAGTTTTAATAAAGGCGAGCTTTCGGGCTAATAACCCTTCTTCAGGACATCATATCTGACTGATCTTGCATCTTATATACATATACATATTGACAAAAATCAGCTTATATACAAAAAACAAACGTATCAGCCATTCAGTTAGAAAAGTAATAGCGAGAAATAACCGCGTGTCCCGAGCATTTCAAGTAGGAAAAACACAAGAGACTTCACGATTAAGCCACGATACAGTTTAAGGCTGCATGAGTAAAATTAATCCAAAATAATACGTGCAGGCAATGGTCTCCTAAGGTACACTATGGCAATATTGCTTTGTATATGTCAGGGATGTCTATATGTCTATTAATACTGTTATGTCTTAAAGAGAGCAACGCCTCGACGACCAATCTTTTGTATTTGCTCTTGATATCCGAGTAATATGCCTGTGGATGAGAGGTATCAAAAGAATGTCCTGTCTGTTGGATGTGTTGCACTATGAGAGATCTGGGTTCACTGTTTCTAACGTTTCTGTGGTGTTCTTCTATCCTATCCTTAATTCTTCGGCCTGTCTCTCCTATATACAAACTGTTGCAATCTGAGCATTTTAAAGAATACACGGAGTTTGTAAGAAATGGTAGGGTAATGGGAAAACTGTTTTTGGTGATGAGGTTCCTAACTATTGTTTCTAATTTAGGAGTGTTGGTGTAATAGGTGCGGATTCCGTACTTGTTTTTTAAGTGTCTAGAGATGTTGGTACTATAGTTAGAGTATGGAATGATGCAAGTCGATCTATAAGTCTGACTATTAAGTTGCTGATGGGGATTGTGAAAATGTCGGAGTATGAAGTTTCTGGGGTAACCTGAGTTCATTAGGTGATTAATCACATTTTGGGTCTCTGTTTGTTTAAATTCAGATGTTGAGCAGTGAGTAAAAATACGTTTCGAAAGAGTTTTGACAGTATTAATTTTATGGCTGTGGGGGCAGTATGAGGAATAGTGTATATAGGAGGGATGAAAGGAGGGCTTATAGTGTACATTGGTGATATATCTGCTATTTTGTCTTGTAATCATGATATCTAAGAAAGCTAAGGAAAAATTGTTTTCTTTCTCTACTGTAAATTGGATGTCCGGAAATAGTGAGTTTAATTTGATATGTATACTGTCCAAGGATTCTGTTTTGACTATGCAGAAAATATCGTCTATGTATCTAAACCAAGAGTGAATATCTGCTGGGAAATGGCCTGTAATTAAACTATCTACTTTTGGCATAACTATTTCAGAGAGTGGTGAGGACAAAGGGCTACCCATGGGAGTGCCCTTGGATTGCCTGTAATATCGTTTATCAAAATTGAAGATACTGTTGTTTAGACAGATCGATATTAAGGTGGTTAACTTAGATATCATTTCTGCTGTATACCCGTGCGACCGGAGGAATTCTGTGGTGCATCCTAAGATAAGGGAGTGGGGGAGACTGGGGTATAGATTGATGAGATCAAAAGTGATCATAAGACTATTAGGACAAACGGTAATTGTTGTATATGGGCTAAAAAATTAGGTGTGGAAGAGATGGACATCGAGGCGGCGCCCTCTTTAAGTATGGGTATGATTATCTTAGCTAAGTACTGAGCTAACGGGGCTGTGGGGGAGAGGTGAAAGGCTACTATTGGTCTAAAGGGGATATTTATCTTATGTACCTTAGGGAGGCCGTAGATATAGGCCTGACCATGCAGATTCGAAAGGAAACCTTGGAGTTCATCTGTTGTTATAATCTTATTCCTACATAGGGTCCTAAGTTCTTTTTTGTACTTGGAATTCGAGGCAATTTGTTCTTCCGCTGTGGCCGGGGTAAATACATCCGAGTTGTTCAATATTTGATTCATTCCTGAAATGTAGTCCGTAGTGTTCATAATGACGGTTCTAGATCCCTTGTCCGATCTTGTGATAACTATGTTATTATTTTTGGACAGTGTTCTTATAATCTGGTTGGCTTGATGGCTATTGGCTATTGGGTTGTTTGTAGGACAGTTTAAGACAGATATGACGTGGTTCCTAATTGAATGCTTATCATGTATGTTCAGGCCCGTGATGGATGACTCTATTCCTGCTATTAATGAGATTTTGTCCAGTTTTGATGGGTATTTTCAAAAGGCCTTAAACACAGACTGTGTTTCTATTATACAACATTAAGGTCTTGTTACGGGTTATATACATGGGGTTGTTGGCCTAAATTACCATATATATATATACCTAAGAAAGGAAATTTTAATAAGTCACATCGTATATCCTCACTTTCCATTTATCCAAAACTGAAACCCAACAATTGTAGATAGATTCATACACAAAGGATATAGTGAGGAAAGTTTTGGACAGACATATAAAGAGATTCCTCATTAAACTAAGGCTCACGTGTACTTGGGAAAAGGGAGGGAAAAGTTGAATTATTCTCGTTCCTACAATAATTTAAATGATCTATAAAATAGTGGTCGGTTCTCCCATCAAAATAGACGCTGGAATTGATCGCCGTCTATTGGCCGTCTCAACAGACTAACGGACTCGGGTCAGTGACAAACCCATATAGTTTCAAATTCTCTGGGATCATCCAACAACTTCAAGGGATCTCAGATAAAGAGGAGCATGTTATTATTAGAAACTATGAACATGAATATAAGACCAAATTAACATTTTTTTATAGAAGTATAATATGTTGAAAATATTATTTCAAATTTAAATATCGAGGAAGTACCAGGTCAAGATTTTACCAGTAATAATATGATCAAACGTGTAGGTACACCTTTAATTCCGATTTTATAGCAAAGATTCAACAAATGTGTTGAATTAGGTCACTATCTGGATGTATGGAAAGACTCTATTTATAAAGATTATACCAAAACCTAACAAAATAGGCAATGAGAACAAGCAAAAGCTATAATGGTAGATATGATGGAAAAACATACTGAATTACAGACAGGAGAACTGGCCTCTTTGGCAGGCACGTTCGACAATGTATGTTGGCCAGCAATTATTAGAAGACTTGATTATTGGTAACATTCCCTCCAAATAGGTAAGAATCATACAATATTTCATTTAAACAGTGAAAGTAGGACAAATCCCTCATATGGAAATACAAATATTACTTAAATCTGACAAAGAGATACCCTCAAGGTAGCCCTAATAAAGTCATATTTGCATCTATTACTGTATTAAAATATCACAGCAAAGGTACAGGACACAACTCCATTCCATCAGAATCGGTAGTTCTATATTCCAACACAATCTGTAACAATAATAAGATGTGGGGGTAGTACCATAAAACAAAAGAATGAAATATGTATGAGAGGAAACAAAATTCTCCATATAAGTTATATATTAGATATTTATTCAAATTAAATAGAATTTGGGAACATTTCTATACTGGCGAGATATGCTATTTACATAGTGATCTAGATAGAGGTGACCTGAAGTTACGAATTTGCCTTTATAAAGGGGAAAGCCTAGATCTCCATCTATTCTAGCGAGACAAAATATAAGAACCCTATCATTCTTTTTAAGTTACCATAGCCCTTTAGGGCCCATGCGAAATCTAAACTAGTTTCTGCTCAAAAAGGGGGGTACTTAAGCCATAATGGCAAAAGGCTTACCTTTTCTCGGGAACGCCGGCAAAGGTCTGGTCTCCTCCTTAACTGCGTCTCAAGCCCGACTGAAGACCGTCCTTCTGACTAAGCGACTCAGATTGAATCTCCTTTGGCCAAGAAACCCTCTTTTATCCTTGCCTCTGTCCATTTTCATTCGCTGCCCGCGCCCAAGTTTCTATTGGCTGGCATTTTCATTCGTCGAAAGAAAACACCAATGAAAATGGCCAACGGCTCCAGTATACAATTTTACAGACGCCCCAGGCCTCTCCCATCAAAATAGAACATACCATATTGCCAAAACAAAAAAATCTAAAGAGGGAAACAGCCACGGCACTAGTGTAAAATTTCATCAGACCCCAGGCCTCCTCCACATGGACTGTAATACGATCCTCCCTTTTCTCGGGAATGTATATATAACGCCCCCCCGTCTTAGCTAAAAATCGAAACAGGCCCCTTTCACTTGAACTGTAATACAACGCTTCCCTTTCTCGGGAAGGATATTTATAAGGCTCCCCCCGTCTTTTAGAAATCTTCCTTCTCCATCTCTTCTGGTCACCTCTACCTAAATTTTAAATGAGGGGCATATATGTACATATGGTACAACAGCTTCCAGCGTGGATGTCTCTGGATGTCACTGGTGTCTTCTTCTCCACCAGGCATCAGCTTTCGGCATGGAAGTCTGGTGTCATCAAGTGTCTAGGTTTCTGGGCAAAAAGGTGGTCTATAAGTCTATGTGGGAGGGAAGCCATGTATCCATTTGATGTTGATCATACATACATCTTCTGTTGGGGTATGGTACAAAAACGTGCCCCAACAATCCTCCCCCTGCCAAGTAATGGACAAATGCGTTTGTGCTACTCATTATTCATCTGCCTTTCATCAGTTACTATGAAAGCAGGCCCATTTCTAGCAAAATGCATTTTCCATTACTAGGTGAAGCCAGATGTACCGAAACCTATAGGGAAAATAAAGCTAATCAAAATGATGGTATGTCTCTGTGCTGATGAAGTGGTATTTCTGTAAAAATCCTAGGGTTTTCTGTTGCCAAAATGAGGCAGATTTGAATGTTAAATTCCTCCTTTAGATAAAAGTGAGCATCATCTGTTCTTAGAACATTTGACAGCCAGTTTTCATCAATATCAATTTGCCGGAAAACCCATGCAGCGAATTCTTGACGCTTCTCAAAATCGCACACTTTCAACTCGTGAAAACTTTGAATTTTGTTAGGGTATTTTTATAGAAAAATCCTAAATGTTTGTTCTCTCCAAACTGTTCCATACGAAATCCCTGTTTGTCGAGAAACTTGTCTAGCACTTACTTCTCCATACGTGGATAACGTTTCAATAGCTTCAGCATTCTGAAAACCGTAACAGCCACTGACTTGCATGTCGATGGTCTTCCACTCCGAGGTTTTGCTTCCAGAGATCCAGTTTTCTAAAACTTTTTATCAATCGCTTTAGAGAGTATCAACTCATGGGTCCTTTACCGCTTCGAATATCTTTAAAGGAACGAAACGCTCGAAAAGCTTCAGTGGCAGATTCTGAATCACAATTCAAAAAATTCACCAAGAGTGCTTTATACTGTAGTGACGGCATTCCTGGGGGAAGGGGAGAAGTCCGACCACACCTCCTTGCGGTCCCCCCTGGACCCTTGGAATATTTGACCAAATTCTGGTTCGTTTCCAAGATGACTAACGTTGCAACGGCACCCATTTTCAAATGAAGAGCAAAACTGATATCTCCAGTAATGCTACCGCGTCCGGGGTAACCGCCGCGTCAGGAGCTGCAGCTCGAGCTCATGATGAGAAATCTACTACGAGGACACAATTCAATCTACTACAACTCAATATAAATGGTACCCAGAGGAAAATAAAGAGCTGACTTGTCTTCTCTGTGACAACAATGTACATATTTCTTGTCCTCAGGAGACAAAATTGAATCAGAATCTGAGATTCAATATCAAATATTATACAACACTACGAAAGGACAGACCGGGAAAATTCGGAGGAGGACTTGCCGTTTTGATTAAAACCTTAGAAATCAAATTTAAGGAAATCGCCTATAATCAGAGTAAGCCTAGAGAAATCACGACAGAAGCTCAGTCAATAGAAATCTATCTTACAGCTAAAACAATTCCAATCATAAATGTTTATCACCACGATAATACTAGCATCAATACAGGCCTGATAGAGACATTAAGTAAAGCGTCTTCGGATATCGCAATCATACTTGGTGATTTTAACGCCGAAAGACCAACTTGGGGATCACCGGACATGCTAACCGACCTCGACCTTACACCGTTAAATAACGAAAAGAGCACCTATCTATCCAAGTCCACAGGCACAGAATCCGCAATAGACATCACAGCGATAAATTACAACATCGCACCCACAACACAATGGAAAATTCTGAAAAGTGCAATCAGTGACCACAGACCAATTTTAACAACCCTTAAATTCAAAATTGAGAATTTCCAACAGAATAAAAGAACACTGGAAAAAAATTCACAGAAAAGCTTGAAGAACTGTGCAACGAAGAATTAAATCACAGAACGATTGACAAAAAATTGGAAAAATTCTCTTCGAACATATCCAAAGCTGCTAAAGTATCGATACCTAGAGGTAGACGTAAAGACCTGTGAATACTTTACTGGAAGGACCACAATATCGAGGCAATGATTGCAGAGAGAGACAATATCAATGAACCTTTTAAAACAAATAAAGCAGAAGAAATCATAAAGGAACTCATTGAAATTAGTCACAAAATAGAACAAGAAATTTGGATATTCAAACAAGAGAGAGAGAGAGAAAAATGGGCAGAATTCTGCGAAAAAAAATGGATCCAAAAAAGGAAAGCCATCACTGGAATATAATTAGTGTTATAAAACAATCAAAACCAACACTGATCCTCCAATACTGTAACCGATATGAATAGCGAGAACAAACAAACAGATGGCTGAAATAATTGCTGAATATTTTTCAAGCACTTCCAGACTCAGCTATACAAATGAAGGCAGGACTCTAAAAAATAATATAAACAGGTTAGTTAAACAAGCAAGGAATTACCATCAACAAGATATTTACTCGAGAGACTTCACACTGAATGAGCTAAACTCATCAATAGAAAAGTTAAATCCAAGAGGTCACCAGGAGATAATCTAATTTTTGGTTAAATGATTAAACATTTTGGAGACAAAGCTAAAAATCAACTCCTACAAATGCTGAACATTTCATGGCAAACTGGTAAACTACCAAAGAATTGGAAGATATCAATTATAGTGCCAATACTGAAACCAAACAAAGATGCCAAGGAATACAAGAATTTTCGGCCAATTGATCTCACCAGCATACTTTGTAAAATAACAGAAAGAATTATCCACTCTAGGCTCATAGTCTGGTTCACTAACAATAATGAAATAAACTTCTACCAAACTGCCTAAAGATCCAGACACTGTACAACTGATAAACTGTTCTACTTCTGTCAATCAATAATAGATTTCTAGGAAAATCCGCCAAAGAAGACAACGGCCGTATTCCTGGATAAGACCTCAGCTTTTTATCGAGTGTAGAAATTATTTGAAAGGTTGCACAACATCGGAGTAAGAGGAAAAAACATAATCTGGATTGCAGACTTCTTAAGGGGAAGAAGGATAAAGTTTCGGGTCAATGGAGAATTTTCCAAGGAAGGAAGAACATGGGCTGGTGTACCTCAGGGATTTGTGCTCAGTCCTCTACTCATCTCGCTATATATTAACTGTTGTTTATGTAAATAGAATAATATTATTTGTATTATTTAAAGCCTCATTATGTAAAAAATATATGTGTATATAAATTGGACATTTGTTGTTGGCCAAACGAAAAGAATAAGAGCTAAAAAAAGAGTCATGGTCAAGTTTGAGTTGTTGTACATCTAATTACGACACAACCTTAACAACATCCATCCTCACTGAAGACACAAAAGTTGCCTGTTATGCAGATTATATAGCCATATGGCACACAAGTAGCAGTACAGAAATATCAGAAAAATACTGAACACATTAATGAGAGGACTGGAGAAGTGGGCAATGAAACTCAAAATGACAATAAACCCAATAAACACAAACCTATAGGTCTCCTTCACTGACAGGAAAAATGGCATGAATTCAACTCCAAAATAAGCATAAACAATCATATAATTGATAAAATTTGATCTGCAAATTACCTAGGTGTGATACTAGATGAGGAATTGCGATTTACAGAACACATAATTAGCACCTCAAATAGAGCTACCAGAAACCTAAACATTCTGAGAAGGCTATGTGGAACAAATTGGGGAGCAAAACCCAAAATTCTCAGAACAACATATATCACCTTAATAAGGCCAATAATGGAATATGCAACACCTGTTTGGGCTCCCTCAAATTCATCACTAAAATGAAGACTAGACAGTGTTCAAGCAAAAGCGGCCAAATTAATCACTGGTTCTATTTCAAATACCAACAATTAGAAAATTCAGAGAGAATGTGGTCTAGACCTACTTGAAAGCAGAAGACAATTAAAAACAATAAAATTCACCAATAGCTTAAAAACTAAAGAAACTGAACACATATCCCATAGAACCTATATAAACTGGACACAAAAAGAAAGGCTCAAAAGATCTTCAACACTTCAGTACAACAACAATATTAGAAAGAGCATAAAAATGAAACATAATGAATTTCAAAATCGAGAATAACCAATATTTCCTACCCCATTGCCATCATATGTAATCATCAATCTTAACCTGAATGAACCCTGCAATAAAAAAAAGAGAACAAAAACCTACTTAAAAAGAAAGGAATTGACACAATTGGTTTATGCGATCAGATAAATTATTTAACAGCATATACAGATGGATCATCACACCTTACCATAAGTAATGGAGGGGCTGGAATTAACATAATACTGCAAGATGGAACATACATAAAAATCAAAGAAGGAGCAAGAAAGATTTCGTCAAACTTCACTTGTGAACTGACAGCTATCTGGAAAGCTCTTGATGTATGCCTGAACCAACCATCCCTGCATCAAGCAGAAGGAATTATAATATACCGTACAACGACTTCATATCCGATCTAGAAGCAATTCAGAAGGGCAATACTATAATCACACAGAAAATACACTCGTTACTTACTCAACTGATATCATTGGAGAATAACTGCATTCTACAATGGATTCCTGCCAGTGTTTGGATCGGGGGTAATGAAATGGCAGTTGAATTTGCAAAAGAAGCCAGAAAGTTTAGCCAAAGGAAAGAACAAATGTCATTATTTGACGCTAATGCTTTTGCAAAATACAAGATAATTAAACAAAAAATAAGAAAAGATCAAAATGTGACATAAACTCCGAGAGAAAAATGACAAAACTATAACAAGATTTATAACAAAACATTATAAAGGATGACAATACATCCAGATGGCACAAGAACCTATAGAACATGCAACAACTGTCCTGGTGTGGAACTAACACCTACCCACATATTCTCATGCCCGCAGCCTTGCAGAAAATTGACATAGACCCAGAGCAGCTGCTTTACACACCCAAGATAGTGGACAATGCTGCTGCTGCAGTGATAGAGAGATACATGGACAATCTGAGGCTCTTTATTGGACACGACAAAAACAACAACGGCATTCCAGAGTAAAATAAATCATCAGAGATAGATAAATATTTTTCAAATGAATTAAAATAAATATAATCGATACTGAGAGAAAGTTGAATTAAAAAAATAGAAAATTATTATTTTCGAAATTTAAAAAGCTGAGAGGATTCCAGCAAACCGCATCTAAAATATCGTTTTTTTTTGCTACATGTTTAAATTTGCATATACCTATTTTACATATCTCAGATTGTATTTAAAAATCGTTAACCATTTCTTCAAACTTTTGGCGAAATGGTGTTTTATTAATTTATCATTTGATATTATTAGGGTTCTTTCCTGGTATTCAAAAAGAAAAAATACGTGTCGATCAGTTATATTTTTCAATTTATCAAACAATTTAGCCTGCTATTAATGAGATTTTGTCCAGTTTTGATGGGTATTTTCAAAAGGCCTTAAACACAGATACCCATCAAAACTGGACAAAATCTCATTAATAGCAGGAATAGAGTCATCCATCACGGGCCTGAACATACATGATAAGCATTCAATTAGGAACCACGTCATATTTGTCTTAAACTGTCCTACAAACAACCCAGCCAATAGCCATCAAGCCAACCAGATTATAAGAACACTGTCCAAAAATAATAACATAGTTATCACAAGATCGGACAAGGGATCTAGAACCGTCATTATGAACACTACGGACTACATTTCAGGAATGAATCAAATATTGAACAACTCGGATGTATTTACCCCCGGCCACAGCGGAAGAACAAATTGCCTCGAATTCCAAGTACAAAAAAGAACTTAGGACCCTATGTAGGAATAAGATTATAACAACAGATGAACTCCAAGGTTTCCTTTCGAATCTGCATGGTCAGGCCTATATCTACGGCCTCCCTAAGGTACATAAGATAAATATCCCCCTTAGACCAATAGTAGCCTTTCACCTCTCCCCCACAGCCCCGTTAGCTCAGTACTTAGCTAAGATAATCATACCCATTCTTAAAGAGGGCGCCGCCTCGATGTCCATCTATTCCACACCTAATTTCTTTGCCCATATACAACAATTACCGGTTGTCCCTAATAGTCTTATGATCTCTTTTGATTTCATCAATCTATACCTCAGTCTCCCCCACTCCCTTATCTTAGGATGCACCACAGAATTCCTCCGGTCGCACGGGTATACAGCAGAAATTATATCTAAGTTAACCACCTTAATATCGATCTGTCTAAACAACAGTATCTTCAATTTTGATAAACGATATTACAGGCAATCCAAGGGCACTCCCATGGGTAGCCCTTTGTCCTCACCACTCTCTGAAATAGTTATGTGAAAAGTAGATAGTTTAATTACAGGCCATTTCCCAGCAGATATTCACTCTTGGTTTAGATACATAGACGATATTTTCTGCATAGTCAAAACAGAATCCTTGGACAGTATACATATCAAATTAAACTCACTATTTCCGGACATCCAATTTACAGTAGAGAAAGAAAACAATTTTTCCTTAGCTTTCTTAGATATCATGATTACAAGACAAAATAGCAGATATATCACCAATGTACACTATAAGCCCTCCTTTCATCCCTCCTATATACACTATTCCTCATACTGCCCCCTCAGCCATAAAATTAATACTGTCAAAACTCTCTCGAAACGTATTTTTACTCACTGCTCAACATCTGAATTTAAACAAACAGAGACCCAAAATGTGATTAATCACCTAATGAACTCAGGTTACCCCAGAAACTTCATACTCCGACATTTTCACAATCCCCAACAGCAACTTAATAGTCAGACTTATAGATCGACTTGCATCATTCCATACTCTAACTATAGTACCATCATCTCTAGACACTTAAAAAACAAGTACGGAATCCGCACCTATTACACCAACACTCCTAAATTAGAAACAATAGTTAGGAACCTCATCACCAAAAACAGTTTTCCCATTACCCTACCATTTCTTACAAACTCCGTGTATTCCTTAAAATGCTCAGATTGCAACAGTTTGTATATAGGAGAGACAGGCCGAAGAATTAAGGATAGGATAGAAGAACACCACAGAAACGTTAGAAACAGTGAACCCAGATCTCTCATAGTGCAACACATCCAACAGACAGGACATTCTTTTGATACCTCTCATCCAGAGGCATATTACTCAGATATCAAGAGCAAATACAAAAGATTGGTCGTCGAGGCGTTGCTCTCTTTAAGACATAACAGTATTAATAGACATATAGACATCCCTGACATATACAAAGCAATATTGCCATAGTCTACCTTAGGAGACCATTGCCTGCACGTATTATTTTGGATTAATTTTACTCATGCAGCCTTAAACTGTATCGTGGCTTAATCGTGAAGTCTCTTGTGTTTTTCCTACTTGATATGCTCGGGACACGCGGTTATTTCTCGCTATTACCTTTCTAACTGAATGGCTGATACGTTTGTTTTTTTGTATATAAGCTGATTTTTGTCAATATGTATATGTATATAAGATGCAAGATCAGTCAGATATGATGTCCTGAAGAAGGGTTATTAGCCCGAAAGCTCGCCTTTATTAAAACTTTTAAGAAACGCATCCTCGCATGCTTTGATTCTATTACTTACAATTAATATGTACATTGTTGTCACAGAGAAGACAAGTCAGCTCTTTATTTTCCTCTCGGTACCATTTATATTGAGTTGTAGTAGATTGAATTGTGTCTTCGTAGTAGATTTCTCATCATGAGCTCGAGCTGCAGCTCCTGACGCGGCGGTTACCCCAACGCGGTAGCATTACTGGAGATATCAGTTTTGCTCTTCATTTGAAAATAGGTGCCGTTGCAACGTTAGTCATCTTGGAAACGAACCAGAATTTGGTCAAATATTCCAAGGGTCCAGGGGGGACCGCAAGGAGGTGTGGTCGAACTTCTCCTCTTCCACTTGGAATGCCGTCACTACAGGATAAAGCACTCTTGGTGAATTTTTAAATTGCGATTCAGAATCTGCCACTGAAGCTTTACGAGCGTTTCGTTCCTTTAAAGATATTCAAAGCGGTAAAGGACCAATGAGTTGCTACTCTCTAAAGCGATTGATTAAAAGTTTTGAGGAAACTGGATCTCTGGAAGCAAAACCTCGGAGTGGAAGACCATCGACATGCAATTCAGTGGCTGTTACGGTTTTGCAGAATGCTGAAGCTATTGAAACGTTATCACCGTATGGAGAAGTAAGTGCTAGACAAATTTCTCGACAAACGGGGATTTCGTATTGAACAGTTTGGAGAGAACACACATTTAGAATTTTTCTATAAAAATATCCTAACAAAATTCAAAGTTTTCACGAGTTGGAAGTCAGCGATTTTGAGAAGCGTCAAGAATTCGCTGCATGCGTTTTCCGGCAAATTTATATTGATGAAAACTGGCTGTCAAATGTTCTAAGAACAGATGATGCTCACTTTTATCTAAAGGGAGAATTTAGCATTCAAAACTGCCTCATTTGGGTAACAGAAAACCCTAGGTATTTTACAGAAATACCACTTCATCAGCACAGAGTTACAGTTTTGTGTGGGTTCACTTCTTCTTTTATTATTGGGCCATTTTTCTTTGAAAAAAATAATGGAAGAACTTTTAAAACCCTTTTCGTAACTGGTGAACGTTATGCTCAACTTTTGAGAGAAAAGGTTATTCCCATATTGCAGGACAGACAAGCACTAAGCGAAATAACATTCATGCAAGATGGAGGACCTCCTCATATCTCCCGCGGTGCCAAACAATTGCTGAAGGATACGATCGGTGGAATTCGTTGATAAGTCGCCACTTTATATACCAGTGGCCTCCAATATCACCAGACTTGACGCCTTACAATTTCGGTTATGGGGGTACATTAAGTTGCGTTTTTATCGATGCCGGCCTACCACATTGGCCATGTTGAAGGCTTCTATCAGATGGCACGTTTTATAGATTTCAACTATTTAATTGTGACCATTCTGTCATCTATCGTCTGCAGGCGGTGTTTGAGAATGAAGGGCGCCACATTGAGAAAGGATTGTGACCTAATACAAGAGAGAAGGCAGTTACCTCATGTGTTATATTTTGCAGCTCTTTGTTTTGGGTTATGGGAATAATAAATGCTGTCCTCACATCTTGATTTAAAGGTGATAAAGTGACAATTTTGAATGATGGAAAAAAGTTCTAGAAGGAGATCAACTTGAAAATGGACTTTATGCTGTAAATATTGAACAACATTTTTCAAAGCAAAATGACTCGAACCTTACCAAGTGAAAACAAAACCCAAGAATGGCTCAAAAAATTGGGAAACCTAAAAAAATTGGATAGTAAAAGTGAAAAATATTCACTTATCGGATACAGTGGAAATGGATACAGATTGTGGGACATGCAGAAAAGAAGGATTATAATTGCAAGAGATGTGGTGTTTACAGGAAAACTAACAAATGAAATGACCAGTGTCATTCAGCCAAGATACAGAGAAGATTTGGATTCTGAAATAGAGGAAAGTCAAGACACTAAAATGGAATTGGATACCCATGATAAACCACAGAACTCGACCAATTCAAAATATATGTTAAGGAATAGAGAAAATATCAATAGACCTGAAAGACTAAAAGATTATGAAGTGTTGAATTCTGTTTCTGAAGAAATAGGATTGTTAACTTACAATGAAGCTGTAACCGGAGTAGACAAAGAAAACTGGATAAAAGCAATACAGGAAGAAAAAGATTCATTGAAGAAAAATGAAACTTGGGATTTTGTAAATGCTGAAGAAGTTAAAGGAAAGAAGATACTCAGTTCTAGATGGATATTCAAGACAGGACAAATGAACAGAAAGACAAAATATATAGATGTTCGATATCATTTTTTGAAAGATCAGATAAGAGAAAATGTTGATGTTCAGTTTTGCCCAACCCAAGACCAAGTTGCTGATATCCTAACCAAGCCTCTGCCAAAGGAAACTTTTGAAAAACACAGATCTTCACTGCTACAGATGTTTTGATAGAGTAATTAAAACTCTAAAACATGAATTCAAGAAGGAGTGTTGAATATATGAATTCAATTTTAGAATTTAATATTTTATAAAATATTGTCACTGAATATAATTATTTTAAATATTCTGTGGTATATCATCATTAATATTTGCATAGTTATCACTCCTCACTATTCTTATATATTATTACTTGTAAAAATGGTAAGATATAGTTTTGCATAAATAAACTATTTTCAATTACTAAAATCGTATGTATTAATTTATAAAATAATATAAAACCCTAAAACCTTTCTAACAAAAGTAATAGAAATATTCAAAGAAGAATTTAATGCAAAAGATCTTGGAAAAGTGACAAATTTCTTGGGAATGGAAATATCAAGAGAAAGTGGCAAGTTAATGATCAAACAAACAAAGTTCATTAACAAAATTTTAGAAAAGTTCAATATGACAGAATGCAAAAGAGTGGATACACCTATGGAACTAAACTTTCAAACTGAACAAAATCAAGAAGATATAAAAGTTCCTTATCGTCAATTGATTGGAAGTCTATTATATGTAGCAACTATTAAAAGACCAGACATAATGTTCCCAGTGTCGTACTTGAGTAGAACTCTAGATAAGCCCACTCAAGCAACTTGGAAAGCTGCGAAACGAATAGTGAGATTTTTGATGGCAACCAAAGATATTGGACTGATATATACAGTATCATCCAACAATTTGATTTCATATTCAGACTCTGACTGGGCCAGAGATAAAATTGACAGAAAGAGTACAAGTGGAAACATAGTACTACATGGATCAAATGCAGTGTCTTGGTTTTCTAAGAAACAGGGATGTGTTTCTCTTTCGACTGCAGAAGCAGAATATGTAGCAGCTGCTGCTTCTATACAAGACCTAGTTCATCTGAAGGAAATAAATAAGGACTTTTCCTCATTTGAGAACACAACTTTGCTAGTGGACAACAAGAGTGCTATCTGCATGGCCAAAACTTTTGAGAACTCCAAAAGAAGTAAACACATTGATATAAGAACTCACTACATAAAGGATTTATTGGCCAAAGACATAATCAAAATTGACTACATTGAGGGATGCAGAAACATAGCAGACATGTTAACTAAACCCTTATGTAAAGACATGTTGAACAAATTCATGAAACTTTCCAACATGGGGTGAAAATTGTGCAATTGACATTTGTGAAAATGCCAATTGAGGGGGGGGGGGGGGTGTTAAAATAAATGTGTTTCAGCAACCCTGGCAGTACAGAACAAAGGAATGTGTTTAGCCCTAATGTTTACCTTTTAGTGTGTTGTAAATAATTCTATAATTATAATATGTTTGTTTTCTTGGTAAAGATAATAAAATATTATCTTAATTTGTAGTATATTTATGTGTTAAATAAACTACAAAATAACAATCTGTATGGATTATTTCTAAAGGCCTTTTTGATTTTGTTCTAATGGAATTGAATGGCTTTCTTACCTGTTTAGCTTTTATGCATGTTTCACAAATTTCATCTTGACTTATTTTTTCTATGTTTATTCCATTTACCATAGATTTTAATTGTTTTAAGCTTGAAAAACTTATGTGACCCATTTTTCTGTGCTATTTGAGCATTTCTTCATTTTGGGTAGCTGTTAGGTGAGATTCTTTAATTTCGGGATATTCTGTATCTATATTTATTGTATAGAGTCCATTTTCCCGTTTTTCTCCTTCTAAAACTTTTATTCCATTTTTTACGACAAATACCTTTTCATCTTCAAAGACGACTTTGCCTTTATTTCTGCTAATCGCACTTACAGATAGTAAATTATTTGTCAAGTTTGGTACAAACATCACCTCCTTGAGATCACATTTCTTCTCTTGAATTTTTCCGACTGATTTTGTTATTAGAGTTTCTTCCTTTTTCGCTATTGATATTTTTGAGTTGCAATCTACTATATCTAGTAAAAACCTTTTACTATTTATCATATGGCTTGTTGAGCCACTGTCTACAATGAATTCTAGCAATTCCTCATTTTTACATTTTAAAGTCTCTCCTGCAAACAAGTACAATTTTTCTTCATTTTTGTTTCTGAAAAAGCAATCCTTTTCTTTATGATTTGTCTTTTTACAAATTCGGCAAGGAATATTTTCCTGGAATTTATTTTGAGATTTCTTAAAGAAGCATTGGTCTTGAGTATGATTTGTTTTTTTACAGATGGAACATCATTTTTTATTTAGTCTACAGTATTTTGCTAAGTGCCCGCTCTTTTTGCAGAGAAGTTAAAGCACTGCTTTACTTTAGTAGCACTCATGGCTATTCCCTCTTCAGGTTTTACTTTTTGTTTAGTTTCTCAAGTGATAGTCTTGATATTAAGTTTGTTAAAGTTTTCTCACTTTTTGGTGTCGAGTCCCATGCTGTTCTGAAGTAATTAAAGTAGTCTGGCAGAATGCTCAATATTTTAGAAATTACAAAGCTTTCCTTCTCTCTCAAATTCTTGTTTTTCATTATTTAGTTTGAATAATAAATTTTGCATTCTGCTTATATTTGTTGCCATATCTGTATTTTTGTCAAATTTGAATCCATGAAATTCTTGTAGTAATTTGCATTTTAATTGCTCATCTTCTCTTTGATAAATGGCTACTAGTTTTTCATACATTTCTTTTGAAGTTTTGCAATTTAGAATATGTGTTAAAACATTCTTTTCAATGGTTAACATTATGTATTTTTGTGCTTTGACGTCTTTTAGGCTCCATTTATATTTTCCAGTTTCATCTTTCAAGTCTTCAAACAACGATTTTCCATTTACAATATCTAGAAGGCCATTTGCTTTGAAAATAATTGTTATCTGAAAATTCCATGAATCAAATTTTTCAGGGTTTTTAAGCCTCACAATATTTTCGATATCTTCACTGAGACCCATTTTTGATTTATTTATATTTTATCCTATATTTTATATATATATTATACCGCGATTCAAAATGAACCACGCTCTCTGCTACCATGTTGGGAATCTCTTATGGTTCAGACAATGAAACAACAAATAACAAGTTTACTTACAGATGAAGTGGTTTTAAAGAATTAGCCAATTTTACCTTTTAAGAAAGTATTTTAAATTTATTATTTTCAAAGAGAGAAAGAAAAGAACATTTAACAATTTACATTACAATTACTAATTTTGTAAACAAAACCAACACTCCATTGTTCTCTTTTTTATATTACAGTGTTGTCAGTCTAAAAGTATTTCAAGATCATTGATTTAATATTCTTTTTTTTTTCAACATGAGATACCCTTCCTGTGGTCAAGCCACCTGACCTGTGGTGGATCACCTGGCCCTACCAAGCTAGCCTGAGATGGACTCAGATACCCCTTCCCTGTAGTCAAGCCACTGACCTATGGTGGTTGACTTGACTCCATTAGTACCAAGCCAGACTCCAGCATGTCTATGGGCAAGCCACAAGCCCATGGTGGGTGTTAAAATCACCATCTTCAGGCAGAACACCAGCTTCACCACGAGCCCTGAACCTTTCCCAAGCTGACCCCAAAATGCACAGACCTTACAATATTAATTATATTTTTTATTCAATATTTTTTAATCATCATTTTTTTCTGATTTTTTCTGTACTGATTAACTTGGAATCAATATTTATTTCAATTAGCTCAATTTCTCAAGATATGAATATAATGTCTTTTACCCATGATATTCATTCATTGGCGGAAAAGTTATGACATTAAACTTTTTACTATATTAATAAATGCGCCAAAGATAGTGCAAATGAAGAAACCATATTATACATATATGCATGTTTATATATTTTACTTCAATAACTGCCCTTATATATATTTATCAAATTATTTACTCTATCCCTATATATTTTCATTTATACTTATATATATTAAGAAAAAGGCATCTCCTTATCCTTTTACTCGGGTAAAACCCGGGCGAAGCCGGGTACATCTGCTAGTATACATATAATGTTATATTGTTGCAATTTGCCTACGTATGGATGAACTGGCAGTCGTGTACGTGAGGCGAGTGTTGATGATCTTCCCACACGCGGACAACAAGAAGCAGAGGCAGGGCTAGATGTTAGCACAAAGAGGGATCGGGGACAGCCCACGGGACAGAGGTAGAGGCCATGACACCAACTTTGATGTTTATCACCGAGACATGGAGGGAGAGTGTGTGAGACAGACAGGCTGAAGCGAACTGCTGAGAAACACCCCTTAGAACATCTGCCGACCCCCTGCCAAAACTTGTCATGCTTTGGGGGGTCTCTATAAGAATGTCCCTTGGGACCCCACATGGGCTGGGCGTTGCCTTTTTCCACCCCTCTGTCCCTGCTGCCACCAGCTGACCGCTCTCTCTTTGGATCTATATTTTGACGTCACCAATTTTAGTTTAAATACAAATAGGGGTTTACAGGTATTATTAATAGGATATAACATATATACAAAATATGGGGGTGGTAGCAAATAGAAACGGTGTACATTTTAATACAGTTTAAAATATACTATAGAATATGCCCCCGGTGATGAAGGTTTGTTTGGGGGAAATGAAATAACATGAATGATGACCTAACAAACCTATTATAAAATCAAAAGAAATAATTTGGGCACAAATTAGTTAAAACTATTATAAGTATAGGATAATAAAAAGGACAATAATATAATGATGACGTCTCAATAAGATATAGAATATGATGAAAGAAAAAATACATAAGAATAAATGATAAAATTGAGAAATTATCCAAAATAAAATTAGAAATGCCGTAAAAGTAATTTACTTATAGAAAATAAAATTGAGAACCTATTGAATGAAAAAATAACTAAAAGAAAAGCATAAAACTATTAAGTTGAACTGATATTATAACTTAAAGCAGAGGGTTAATGAGGGTATATGGGATGTCTGAGTATGTTCCTGCAAAGGAATAACTTAATGAGTTCTGCAATGCAGTACGAACTTGTGTTAGTGAAGTACTGTTTTCATTAACAGAACGTTCAAGATATTCAGTCTGCATTAATAGTTCAGACTAGCAGGGAGAGGTATGTAGGTTGAAGAATGTGAAAAGGAAAAGGTAAACGCAAGAGATGTTTTGCTGCCAATAATGATGGTACCCGGCTTGTATGATGAAAAAAAAAAGATAAAAATGATAAAAATGATGAACCGGGTAATAAAAAGAAAGAGAAAAAAAAAAGGAATCTAGCTGGGTATCCTGAGCTCACTATTGGGAACGATATAGCGAGGAAGGATGTTTCCAGTTGGATTTAAAAAAAATCTGGGGAGCAAGAATCTCTTGAGGGGAATATATGAGATTGGGGAATGAAGAAAGGGAAGGTAGCTGCAAGGGTTGTTCTGTTGCCAATGATGATTTCACCCGACTTGAATGGTAATAAATAATAATAATAATAATAATGATGATTGGTAATGATGAGCCAGGTGATAAGAAAATAATCTAGCTGGGTATCCTGAACTCACTATTGGGAATGATACAGCGAGGAAGGATTTCTCAGTTGGATTAATCAATGGAAAAAAATTGGCGAACAGGGAACCCTTGGGCAATGCACGAGAAGGTATGGGCAGGGGAGGTTAGAATACGTCAACGATAAAATTAGAAAAACGAAATAGATAAAATATATAAATTCAGAAATATCTTAATAGTGTAATTTTAAAAAAGCTATTAATGTTGTCAAAATATTAAAAATTTTAAAATGATGAGTGTGGTGTTTTGCATAACAATAGTTATGTTTTAGATAAATTGTCGAGATATGCAAATAAGGTTTTGCATAGTGTTTGTATGTTAATTATTTTTACGTATATATATGTATCATTAAATTGTAAATAGTCAGTCATATTAGTGTTATGAGCCAATAAAGGTTTTATCTTTAACTTAGTGGATCTCGGTGACCTGGAGTAGTGTAGAGACATAACAGTGGCGACGAAGGAAAAGTAAGCGAACAATGATGAATATTGAACAGTTCAACCCAAACAATGGAAATGAAATCTCAAGTTATTTAGAACGCTTTGAATCCTATTGCATAGCGAATGATATAGTAAAGATCGTTAAAAAGAAGGCAACATTTTTCACGTTATGCGGAAGAGAAACGTATAATATAATACGGACGTTGACCTCTCCCAAGAATCCATTGGAAACAGAATGGGAGGAGATAGTAGCAGGGATAAAAAAAAATACTTTGATCCGACGCCAAATATAATAGTGCAGCGTTTTAAATTTGCGAAAAGGCTTCAAATGCCAAATGAAACAATATCTGAATTTATAACAGCTCTAAAGAAAATTGCCGAGAAGTGTGAATTCCCTGATTTGGAGGATAGGTTGCGTGATGCCCTGGTATGCGGTATTCTAAACGGGGAGATACAATCAATGCTGTTAATGAACAGTATGCTAACATTTAAAGTGGCTCAAGATATGGCATTGGCACATGAGGCTGCGGTAAAGAACGTTGCAGAAATTAAAGATGGAAATCCTCAGGAAGAAATGAATGTAATGGGAAGAGCTGTTAAGGTGAGACGGAGGAATGAGAAGATTTTTAAATGTTTCCGCTGTGGATACACAAATCACAGAGAAGAGCAATGTTTCTTTAAAGATAAAATATGTTTTAAATGCCAGAAGTTAGGGCATATATCTAGGGTCTGTAAGAACGGGAACTGGAGGAGCGATCGTAATAATTGCTCGATAGATGAGGAGGCGGAGGCAACTAATGGCCTAGAATAGAGAAGGATTCTACCAAGTTGGTGCAATGGAACAGACAGAGGTTATCCATTCTGGGTAAAATAAAAGCCGACGTAAAAGTGAACAAAAGAAGTATCACAATGGAATTGCTTGTGATCGAAAGTCCGGGCCCAAATCTGATTGGAAGGGAGGCGTTTGACCAGATTGGAATTGGTCTTGAATGGATAAGTTATGGCGACAGTGTATGTCAAATCAATGAGGTAATGAATGGAAATGGTATGGCCGCTGCGATGAACGGCAATGGCAATGGAGCTAAGTACGGTAATGGCAATGGAATGGCCGCGGCTATGAATGGAAACGGCAATGGAATGGCTGCTTATATGAATGGTAATGGAATGGCTGCAATGATGAATGGAAACGGAGGCAAATACGCCAATGGAATGATGTGCGGAGCTAATGGAATGGGCGCGGGTTACATGAACGGTGGGGAGGACATGTACAGTGAGGGTGACGGGCTGTGCGTGTACGGCAACCCCGGCGTGGACTTCCCACTTTTCGCCTCGGTGCCCG
The DNA here is from genome assembly GCA_030710605.1 of Cordylochernes scorpioides. Lineage (NCBI taxonomy): Eukaryota > Metazoa > Arthropoda > Arachnida > Pseudoscorpiones > Chernetidae > Cordylochernes > Cordylochernes scorpioides. The sequence continues at coordinate 107,068,138 of CP092886.1, read as the reverse complement.
AGACCAGCTTCCAATGCGGACAACAGGAGCTTCCTGGATACTATGCCGATCAGGAGGGACCCACCAAGGCTGGAGGAAACACCTGGGCCAAGTAGACCAATAAGAAACCGGAGACTCCCCGAATACTTAAAAGATTGTGTAACAAATTGGGGGTGAGAAGATGTGGTGTTTTGCATAACAATAGTTATGTTTTAGATAAATTGTCGAGATATGCAAATAAGGTTTTGCATAGTGTTTGTTTGTTTGTATGTTAATTATTTTTATGTATATATATGTATCATTAAATTGTAAATAGTCAGTCATATTAGTGTTATGAGCCAATAAAGGTTTTATCTTTAACTTAGTGGATCTCGGTGACCTGGAGTAGTGTAGAGACATAACAATGAGAAAGATGGTTTAGTTATAATATGTGTGTAAGCCTAGAGATGATGAAGATTACGATTTGAAGAAAAAAAAAAGAAATAATTAGTTTTTGATGGCTGACGGCATTGCTAATGAATGGTTAAATGAAACGCATAATAATAATGAATAATATAATTGATTAAGGTTAAAATGTTCTATACACATCTAAAGTTATAATAATTGAAATAGTAATAGGAAGGTAAAATAATGAACTTGATGGATTTATAATAAAAATGTTATTGCTATAAAAATGGAATCGAATGAGTAGTTAATTCCGAGCGGAAAAAATAGAGATAGTGTTACGTTAAGATATTTCTATAGAGAAAATTCTCCTACCAGATGGATGTCTTGAATGGGTCTTGTGGAGTCGCTTGTGATGAGGCTTGGTGATCACATTTTGCGGTGGTTGCCATGGGGCATCGTCGGTGCTGGTTGGCGGGGCAATGCCAGGATTCTTCGATAGATCTTGTCTGCCTGTTCGAGCCGATGGAAGAAGGTCCTCATGGCGCAGGAGTTGTCGATTGGGGCGATGATGACCTTCTCGGTGCGAGGTACGGCTTGTCCTCGCATGGCGTCTTTGAGAGGGACCACTGGATCGTCAAGGTGGAGGGCAAGTAGAAGGAGCATCCACACGAATGCGCCGTTGACCACAGGTGCCGCTGTCATCCTCTGCATGCCGCTGTCCTCAGTTATCCTGTATACTTTCTGTAATATTGTTGCAATGTGCCTACGTATGGATGAACTGGCAGTCGTGTACGTGAGGCGAGTGTTGAAGATCTTCCCACACGCGGACAACAAGAAGCAGAGGCAGGGCTAGATGTTAGCACAAAGAGGGATCGGGGACAGCCCACGGGACAGAGGTAGAGGCCATGACACCAACTTTGATGTTTATCACCGAGACATGGAGGGAGAGTGTGTGAGACAGACAGGCTGAAGCGAACTGCTGAGAAACCCTCCCTAGAACATCTGCCGACCCCCTGCCAAAACTAGTCCTGTTTTGGGGGGTCTCTATAAGAATGTCCCTCGGGACCCCACATGGGCTGGGCGTTGCCTTTTTCCACCCCTCTGTCCCTGCTGCCACCAGCTGACCGCTCTCTCTTTGGATCTTTATTTTGACGTCACCAATTTTAGTTTAAATACAAATAGGGGTTTACAGGCATTATTAATAGGATATAGCATATATACAAAATATGGGGGTGGTAGCAAATAGAAACGGTGTACATTTTAATACAGTTTAAAATATACTATATATACGTGTATATACCAGACACCATATACCAGACACCATCCAACTTAAAAACACTTCTCCGCCATCCCAATATCAAACATAGCACAAACAACAGTCAAAAATCCAACCTCATCTACAGAATCCCGTGCCGATCTTGCCCGGCTACATACTTAGGAGAGGCAGGAAAAACTGGAAGAAAGAACCAATCAACACCACAGTCCTTAAAAACTATAGCCCTCTTTCCCTTTTAGTAGACCACGCACTGAAACAGGACCACATACCAAATTTCGACTCAACAGAAATAGTATATCAAAATATCAAGGATAAACATTCAAGACTTTTTCTAGAAAGCTGGATCTCAATAGAAGATAAAATAGTATCAACCGAAAAATAGACATTCCCCAATTATACTTACAATTTAAAACCATATAGCCCACTACTATACACGTATATCTATATTAATAAAATGCAAATTTCATAAGTGTTTTTCACTAAAAACTTTCGTTACAATGCATCAATTTCGACCAGATTTTCAACATTTATGTAAAACGAGATGGAGCAGGTTTTGCTTAACATCAAAATATTTTTCCTAACATTAACATGCGTAACTTCGCTGTTATCGATTAAATACAAAAAAAATCAACAGAATTAATTTTATTTATATATAAATACAAAATTAAATTTCAACAGAGGTAATTTTTTTACATACTAGCTAATAATCTCAATCTAAAAATATAATATAAAAAGCCAACAATGAAGAGTGAATGTAAGATAAAAAGCCAACAATGAAGAGTAAATGTAATATAAAAAGCCAACAATTAAGAATGAATGTAAGATAAAAAGCCAACAATGAAGAGTGAATGTGATATAAAAAGCCAACAATGAAGAAAGAATGTAAGATAAAAAGCCAACAATGAAGAGTGAATGTAAGATAAAAAGCCAACAATGAATAGTAAATGTAATATAAAAAGCCAACAATGAAGAATGAATGTAAGATAAAAAGCCAACAAAGAAGAGTAAATCTACTTATATAATTGCCTTATTCTGTCTGTGTGAAGTTCACTGTGTGAATTTCACAGATAGATTTTGGTCAGAATATAATATAAAAAGCCAACAATGAAGAATGAATGTAAGATAAAAAGCCAACAATGAAGAGTAAATATGATATGAAAAGCCAACAATAAAGAATGAATGTAAGATAAAAAGCCAACAATAAAGAGTAAATGTAATATAAAAAGCCAACAATGAAGAATAAATGTAAGATAAAAAGCCAACAATGAAGAGTAAATATAATATAAAAAGCCAACAATGAAGAATAAATGTAAGATAAAAAGCCAACAATGAAGAGTAAATATAATATAAAAAGCCAACAATGAAGAATGAATGTAAGATAAAAAGCCAACAATGAAGAGTAAATGTAATATAAAAAGCCAACAATGAAGAATAAATGTAAGATAAAAAGCCAACAATGAAGAGTAAATATAATATAAAAAGCCAACAATGAAGAGTGAATGTAAGATAAAAAGCCAACAATGAAGAATAAATGTAATATAAAAAGCCAACAATGAAGAATGAATGTAAGATAAAATGCCATAAATGAAGAGTGAATGTAATATAAATAGCCAACAATGAAGAATGATTGTAAGATAAAAAGCAAAACAATGAAGAGTGAATGTAAGATAAAAAGCCAACAATGAATAGTAAATGTAATATAAAAAGCCAACAATGAAGAATGAATGTAAGATAAAAAGCCAACAATGAAGAGTAAATCTATATATATAAAATTGAATGTCTGTCTGTCTGTACTCTATAGATTCAAAAACCATACATCCAATCGCCGTGAAATTTTGGGATTATATTAGTTATATCACCGGGAAGGTTTTTGAAAAATAATTTCATGAATATCTTGAATATCCTTAGAGTTATTTGCAGATTTGTAGATAAAACTCGCAAGCAGCGCCCCCATTGTGACGATGATAAAAAGTTTTCTTATCACAAAGTGTTATCTTAAATATTATTTATCAAAAGTAAGATTATCTCAGGATGACACCGCAATTTATTTGAGACAAGAATAATGATACAATTCCAAGGCGAAGATACTATTCCTTTAACTTCCAATTACCGAGGGAACCAATTAATATTGATTTTATTCAACTTATCGAGTATTTTTCAAGGGACCAGGAAAAAATGTTCACTAGATAAAACTATGATTTTCTAATGTAGAAAATTAGGAAAGACAAAATTCAGGATGACACGGCACACAGGGACCGGGAAAAAATGTTCACTTTATCGAGAGATTCAAATTTACGAGTTTCAAATCATCAAAATATATCTTTTTTTTTTTAAATAAGTTTTTAGAGAATTGTTTTAGCAAATGTTCGCTAGACAAACCTTTACTCGGGTAAAACCCCGGGCGAAGCCGAGTACGTTTTATAAGTTTATAGAGAATTGTTTTAACAAATGTTCGTTAGACAAACATTCACTCGGGTAAAACCCGGGCGAAGCCGGGCACATCCGCTAGTATGTATATACAGTAATCCCTCGTTATCACGAACTCGGATTATAAGAACTCTCGGTTTGCGCGAACCGTTTCTTTTCCCCCGTTAAATTTCAATGCTTTCCAAAGATATTTTGCCGGTTAAGACGAAATATTCGGTTATGACGAAATACGAATTAAATTTAGCCCCCAGCAGAACTAATCAATCGGTTAAAACGAATTCTAATATGTTTTTAAAGGCGAGTTATAAGTAAAACAATGGACGAAGTTGCACGTGGAGTGTTATCTAAGTCGCAAATTGCCGAAAACTTTCAAATTGCGGAATCCACATTATGAACCATTCTAAAAAACAAAGAAAAAATAGATGCGGCTGTTGCCTAAGGGTCTTCGAGCTCTTCAAAACGACTTCGAAAAGCATCCCATCAAGACGTGGAAGATGAGCTTTTAAAATGGTTTAAAAAAAGTAGACAAAATAATATTCCTGTATCCGGCGCACTTGTCAAAGAAAAGGCTAAAGAAATAAGTGTCTCATTGGGTGTGGAAAAAACAGCTGATTCGTTTTCACTTCCAGAAACAATGCTTGATGAGCCTGAAGAATGGACCAAACTCCTTTCAGCTACAAACCCAGCTGAGACTTTGACTTTCCTGGAGTATGTTGCCCTGGATGAAGGGTTGTTAATTTGCGTAATGATGCCTACTAGAGGGGAAGTAATCGCGGCCCTCGAAACCCTCCAGAAACTGTCCAAAACCTCTGCGGATATTGATGTTCATTTTGAAGATGACCTGGATAAAATAAAAAGGGAGTGTCTGAAACAGTGCCCAATCAAATACCACCAAAAACTATAACAGACTTTCTGAAGCCTGCAGAGAAAACCCAGATATAGGATACTCTATGCATACTGCATATGCTGCATATACATAAACATTGTATGTACCAAGTATATTATGAAGTTGTTTCTTTTGTTGTTCTTTTTTATTTGTGTTTTAAAATAAACTTATATTCTCATGTTATTGCCTTACATTGTGATTATATTATCCATATTGTCTTTTAAAATAAAATACTTTATGTACATACATATACATAATTGTTGTTCCTTAAAATTATAAAATATTTTCATTAATATTGTTTTCAAATAAATTTATTCAATATTTCTCAGAAATGTAGTTTTCTTACTCATCAGTAGTACATAAGTACAACCCCCGGATACCACGAATTCAATTCGTCTAATACGAATTCGGTTTATACGAATTCGGTATATATTCTTTTAAGACGAAAAGGGTATTTCGTTCTCCCGTTGAGTTCGTCTTAACGAGGGATTACTGTATATGGCAAATTGCTGATTTTCAATTCGTTTATTTTAAATGTATATATTTACTTATTTCTCTATATATTAATATTTTACATATTATCTCATAATTATTAATTATATTCATAGGCATGCATATTGTAGATTCTAGATATTTAAATTTTATTGCAGTTGTATATACTCGCGAATTGATACGCGAGCTTCTCAAATCGATTTTGTTCCCTGAGGAAGTTTGGCGAGTTGTCACACGAAATATCGGAAATAAAAACTTTATGATCCAAAATGGGCATTTTTAAATATATATATATATAAATCTAATTTCTTTCCCTTTCTTTTTCAAAATTATCAGGAGAATTGTTTTTATATATAATGTAGAAGGTCTTAACAAAAAGCTGTGTATGCTAAAAAAACATTTTATTTGGTTTAATAAACATTATTAATAAAGATGCAGTTGTAGGGGCGGCTGCAGGCGTGTTACAATAGATTTATAATTAAATAATTAATTACTAAATCACATTAAATTTAGCTAGTAATTTTATTATCGTTTTTATAGGAAAACAAGCGTGTTCTTCATCTACAACAATGACATGGGAATTGATGATGATAATATTTTTTAGAATTAAGCTGTTGCTTTTTATTTTGGTATTTACAATTTTTGATTTAAAATAATAAGAAATAAAATTATATGAATTAAAATAATATTGTTGGGTCCATTTTGGACTCAGACCCAACAATGAAAACACGAGTGGATTTAAGGAAACAGAGTTCTCGGCTGGATGTTGGATGTGTAGGATACCCCTGGCAGGATTCTGCAGAACACTGGCACATCATGCCATGACCTATCATGTGGCCTGAAATCCAGTGGCTTATGCATCCTACAGCCTGAGGAGAACATTTTAAAGGCCTGAGGAACGTCAAATCACACCATACAAATTTCTAACGCATGCCTTATTTGTTCTTTTATGTATATACTTTTTTCCTGTTGGCCTAGGCTATATTTTTTGTTTAATGGTAGGGGTAGATTCTAAATTATTCATCTGAACTATTTATTAAATAATTTTGAGATTATTTTGCATTGGTTTTATGATTCATGGGAATTTATAAATTAATTATTCTTTTCCAAATTAGAATATACTGATTTAGATAATTCTCTCAAGAATTATCTAATTAATTTGTAATGGGGATATAATTTTAGATTTTATTTCAGTATATATATATATATATATATTGTAGCGTAGAAATCAAGCCTTGAAATATCCTAAGATGTAAAAGTATTTATTGATGACGTCACGGCGACAAGTCGGCAATTATTAACAAGTCAGCAAAAAAACTATTTACCGCTAGAGAATCTTGAGCAAGCAAGCAAAGAGGTATTTTGATAATTATTTTACATAAAAGATTAATATATATTTATATAATCTGTTGAATAGTTTCATTGAATAATTTAATTAATAAATTATTTCTTCGTCACATAGCCTCCTCCTATAAAGAGCATCGACCCGATGCTCAGAAGGAGACTTACATCCTTAGTCTCAAGGCTCGAGAACGGGTGATAGGGCCTGAGATCTCTACGCGGGTCTGTGGTTGTTGTGTTCGTTCAGTGGGGATGTCTTCTTCCTGGAAGTTTGTCGAGTCATCTTCTGGGTCCTCTTCTAGGTGGTCCTCTGGATTTAAATATGGTTTCATCCTACAAATGTGAACTAAATCTTTTGTTTTACGACGACCTTGCTGGTTTCCGAATGTTTCAACTTCATAGGTCACATCAGATATTTTTCGGGTTACTTTGTATGGGCCGAAGTAACGTCTCATTAGTTTCTCCGAATATCCCACTTTACGCACAGGGATAAAGATCCATACAAGATCTCCAGGCTGATAAATTATATTTCTGTGATGGGCGTCATAGCGTTGTTTATTGCTATCTTGAGATCTCATGGAGTGGATACGTGCCAGTTTTCGTGCTTCTTCGGCTCTTGCCCCTAGAGTTTGGATGAAATCGTCGTCTTCTGGCAATAACTTGGGGAATAACACGTCCAGTGGAGTCTCGGCTTCACGCCCGTGTACAAGGAAAAATGGGGTGAACCCAGTTGACTCTTGTTTTGCTGTGTTGTATGCAAATGTAACGAATGGAAAAATCCTGTCCCAATCTTTCTGGTTGACATCTACATACATGGACAGCATGTCTGCTATGGTCTTATTCAACCTCTCCGTGAGGCCGTTTGTCTGGGGGTGATAGGCGGTCGTCTTCCGATGGGTTATTCTGCACTGGTTGTTCAGATCACTTATCATTGAAGATGTGAAGTTCCTTCCTCTATCCGTGATTAATTCCCTCGGCGCGCCGTGCTTTAAGATGACATCTTCAATGAAGAATTTGGCAACTTCCATGGATTCACTTGTGGGTAGGGCTTTAGTTATCGCATATTTCGTTAGGTAGTCCGTACATACAATAATCCAACGGTTGCCACCTTCTGATGTTGGAAATCTCCCCAGGAGATCCATTCCTACCTTTTCAAAAGCAACTTCAGGAACAGGTATTGGCTGTAAGTGCCCTGAGGGGAGTTGGGGCTTATGTTTACGCCTCTGATAATCTGAACAGTGTGCCACATACTTTCTAACCGTTCTATACATTCCGGGCCAGTAATACTTTTTTCTTATTCGGTCATAGGTTTTAGTAAATCCGAGGTGACCAGCAGTGGGTGAATCATGGAAATTTTTCAGTAATTCCTGCCTTAAATGGCGTGGAACCACCAAAAGCCATGGTTTCCCCATTGGATCATAATTTTTTCTGTAGAGCGTGTTATCGATTTTTACAAAGGTATTATTAGGAGTACTTTGTAATTGGTCAGCAATTTTACTAAGAGCTTGATCATTCATCTGCTCTTCGCTAAAGTTCTGCAAAGTCACTATGCTTGGAATATCTTCCTCCATATCTTCACTGTATTCTAATGGACTTCTTGATAAGCAGTCTGCGTCCTGATGTTTCCTTCCGCTCTTATACACGACAGTGACGTCAAACTCTTGCAGCCGAAGTGCCCATCTTGCTAACCTCCCACATGGGTCTTTGAGGTTGGTCAGCCAGCACAAAGAGTGGTGGTCTGTAACAATAGTGAACGGCTGTCCAAAGACATATGGTCGGAATTTATTGATAGCCCAAATGATGGCAAGGCATTCCCTTTCTGTGGTTGAATAATTTTTTTCTGCCTTATTTAAGGTTCTGGATGCATAAGCAATGGCTCTTTCCTTTCCCTTTTGTATCTGCACTAATACTGCTCTTATTCCGTAGTTGCTTGCGTCAGTGTGTATTTCGGTTGGGGATGAGTAATCAAAATGTCAAAGAGCGGGTTCGGAAATTAACGCTGACTTGAGAGCTTCAAATGCATTTTGCTCTTCCTGGTTCCAATTAAATGCTGAGTCTTTCTTCAAAAGGTCATTCAAGGGTTGGGCTACGTGGGCATAATTGGGTATGAAGCGGCGGTAGTAGGATGAAAGGCCAAGAAAACTTCTAACTTCCTTCAATGACCTTGGCGTAGCGAAGTCGCGGACTGCTCGAATCTTTTCTTGGTCGGGACGAATTCCATTTTCACTCACCTCATGTCCAAGAACCGTGATAGTTTTTGCACCAAACTTGCATTTCTTGGAATTGAGACATAATCCGGCTTTCTTAAGGCAATTTAATACAAGTTGAAGGCGTCTTAGATGTTCTTCAAAGCCATCTGAAAAAACAATGATGTCATCGAGGTAACACAAGCAAATAGGCCACTTAAGACCCTTCAGAAGATTATCGATCATTCGTTCGAAGGTAGCTGGAGCATTACATAACCCAAATGGCATTACTTTGAACTCGTACAGTCCATCTGGAGTTATAAATGCTGTCTTCTCACGGTCCGATTCTTCTACGTCGATTTGCCAGTACCCTGATTGGAGGTCCATGGAAGAATAAAATCTAGCTCCCCGTAAGCAGTCTAAAGTGTCGTCGATCCTTGGGAGAGGGTAGACATCCTTTTTTGTTATTTTGTTAAGGCTGCGGTAATCGACGCAGAATCTCCAGCTTCCATCCTTTTTTCTTATCAATACTACAGGTGAGGCCCACGGACTTTCAGAGGGCTGAATGATGTCAAATTTTTCCATCTTGTTTACCTCATCCTGAATAATTTGGCGTTCTCTTGGTGCAACTCGGTAAGGTCTTTGTTTGGTCGGTAGGTGGTCTCCAGTGTTAATTCGGTGTTTAACATTGACGCCCTTGAATTATTTTCTTTTATTAAATTCGAAAATATCTGTATAGTTTTTTAACAAATTTCCTAATTTTTCTTTTTGAGATTCATCAAGCGAATCATCTATAAAATATTCCGAGGTTTTTGGGTCTTCAGAATGTTCCGCCTCTGTTTCAACTTGGTTACAATCGGCTAGAGTACATAATTGACTATCTTCGATGACAGCACTATCGGCTACATGCATCCCCTGTGGGATTAGTTTCGGATATGGACTCCAATTCACCACCCAAAGTTTACCTCGGTTATTGGTAAGTGAAATGACAGAGGAGGGAGTCGTTAGTTCTCTTTCCAGCAATAGCTCTTTTCGACATTCTGCCACCACAATTGCGTCATTAGGAATGTCACGACTTGCTACTTCTATTAACTGAATAGAGGCGGGTTCGATTCTATATTCCAATTCCGAGTAGAGAGGTGAGCTGTTCTTAGGGGTATCCTCAAAAAGACATTTTTCTAAGAAGAGTGTGTCGTCAGCTGAATCAATTATCGCCCTAGATAACTTCAAAAAGTCCCAACCAAGAATAACTTCGTGACTACAGTCTTCCATAACGACAAATTCAAAGCTTTCCTGTAGTCCATTCAAGTCCAGTTTCAGTGTGCAGCGTCCTTTTGGTCTTACAATTTTACCGTTGGCTACTCGTAATGTGACGTCAGTTTCGGCAAACATTATTTTTTTTAGTTTGAGTCTGAACCTCTCAGAAATGACAGAATATGAGGCTCCTGAGTCGACGAGGGCACGCGTCTTTTTTCCTTCTATTTTAATGTCTATGTAATTTTCTTTTAATTCTAATGTAGTCGATAAGGGAGGATTTATAAATTTTGCGGCCTTACCTCCAAAATAGGACGCATCTTCTAGTTTTCCTGACGGGAACGGCGAGGCGACTGGCTGGCTCTTCTATCAGGAGACGAATATTGTCCTTTTCGGCCAGTGTGAGGAGAGGGGCTTCGGTAGCGGCGTCTATTTTCTCTTGGCAGGTCGTCGTTGGGCTCTTGGCTGCTCCGAGAATTATAGAGTGTTCTAGGCTCTAGCCTATCTCTCTGTTTGTAATTTCAAGTTTGTTCTCCTTCATATTCTCTCCTCCTGTCACGGCAGTAGCGCACGACGTGGCCAGGGCGTCCGCAATGGAAACAGATTGGCTTACCTTCCGTGGTTCGCCATTCGTTGGTATCGCGTCTTCCGTTTAATTGTTTTGGCTGCTGCGGTCTAGGTTGGAAATTTCTGGGTTTGAACTCGTTCCTAGGGCTTGGTAATGGCCTTGGCGCTCTATTTTGAGGGACACTTCTAGAAATTGGCGCAATTGTTTTTTCAATTTCTTGCTGCACCATATGTTCAATTGCAGAAATTTCTGGTTCTTCTCTAGGAGAGGCTAATGCTCGCTGTACCTCCTCGCGAACTATTTGCCTAATCATAGATGACAGATCTGCCCTGTCATCATGATCACTGAGAGACGCCACATTTGGTAGTCGCTCGTACCTGGTTGGGGTAACTCGCTTACAATGTAGCGCTTCAATGCGGCGACACTCGGTGACGAATTGTTGAGTGGTATGTGCATCTCTTGGGAGAAGTGCCTGGTAGAGCTCCTCTGCTATCCCTTTCATCAAATGGGATATTTTATCTTGCTCATTCATATGAGGGTCTACCTCTTTGCAGAGGCGCAGGACGTCTTGAATATAAAATTCGGTGCTTTCACCTTTTAATTGTGCGCGAGTTTTTAAGGTTTTTTCTGCTCGTAACCTCAAGTTTTCGTTTTTTTCCGAAAACTGATTTTAACTGGGACATGAACTCCGTCCATGTCAGGATGCTCTCCTCATTGTTCTCAAACCATTTGAGAGCAGTGCCGGTCAAATAAAAGTAAACGTTGGCGAGACAAAGTGTTTCATCCCATTGGTTATGCTTCGCCACACGTTCATACTTTTTCAACCAGTTATGGGGATCTTCAGAACCCTCACCAGAGAACATTGAGGGGTTTCTAGGTAGATGTTGTATAAAAAATGAACCTACCTGATTTGTTGCTTCTTTCTTGATGGTCATGGTTGTTTCTTCTTGCTCAACCGAATCAATTTTACGTTTTTTTCTGAATGGGTATCGATCCAGCTTCTTCACCAGTTGTAGTGTAGAAATCAAGCCTTGAAATATCCTAAGATGTAAAAGTATTTATTGATGACGTCACGGCGACAAGTCGGCAATTATTAACAAGTCAGCAAAAAAACTATTTACCGCTAGAGAATCTTGAGCAAGCAAGCAAAGAGGTATTTTGATAATTATTTTACATAAAAGATTAATATATATTTATATAATCTGTTGAATAGTTTCATTGAATAATTTAATTAATAAATTATTTCTTCGTCACAATATATATATTATATATTTCACCTAGGTATATTATTATTAATAATTTTTTTTATCACAGAGGGTGACCAGATAAAGATTTATTATTATTTTTTATTTTTTCTGTCATAATGATTTTTTTGGTCACCCTGGGAAAAGAGTCAGCTACAGTGAGGGTCAGTCAGTCTGAGAGCAGTCAAGGAGAGGACAACTGGGGGCCTTTTGGCCAAATTCCCCCCCCCCCCCTCCCCCCCTACTATATGGGAGCAACTGCAAATGTAAGTAAGAAAAAAAAATTAAGTCATCAATAGGAATTTAAGAATTATACATTTCTCTTCTTTTTTTTTTTTGTTAGTTTAGTTTTTTTTATTAGGCAATTTACTTAGGCCAACATCATCTTTTATGTATGTTAATATTATAATTGTGTGCAAAAATATAGCATTGGATTCAAATAAAACATTTATAGTTTACATATTATTAATTGTCTTTCTTCCTTTCTTTTTTTTTATTTGAGACCCTTTTGGTTTATTTATATATATATAAACAAACATCAAGGTATATATGTATATGTATGTAGAAATTTTGCATATATGATTAGTAACTTGAATAGCTCATTTCTTTATTCCAGGATGTTTTTTAAATAAATAAGTATAAATATATATACATGCCTATCTTGATGTTTCTTTGTGTTCGTAAGTGGTAAACTTACAACAGGAATTCAAAGTTGTAAAGGTGATAGTCGAGTCAGCCTCAATACCCTTTACTCAAATGTAAGATTCTCACATATTGAGTTTATAAAGAAACCTTGGATTAAAGATCAAATGTCATATTATTATTTAAATTTTTTTAAGCGTTTATAAATCTATTAATCATATATTATTTTTGTGTTTTTGTGTGTTTGCCATTGTGTGTTTTATCATTTTACCGATATTTTAATATAATTATAAATCCTTTTGAAATGTATTAAAATAAGGCATATATCACTCGAGATTACAAGTACAGTAAATCTATACCTCGTCATACTGGGAACTGAGCCAATGTTTTGCGTTTTCGTATATTTGCCATTGAATGTGTTTTTATCATTCTACCGATATTTTAGTATAATTATAAATCCTTGTGAAATGTATTGGAAGGGGCATATATCGTTCGAAATTATAGCACTGTGGATGTATATTTTGTCACGATAGAAGTTGAGCTAACATTGGATGCCCAACGTGGGACATGAAATTTCCCGAAAATTACAAAATTAACTAAATTTGTAAGAAGTAAGGCCTACGGCTCTGAAAAACTCAGCTCTCTCTACCGAAAATATTTTTCTTTTAACTAATATTATTAACCAAAATAAATATCGATGCATTTCCTTTGATTTTATTTAACTGAATATCGAAAATTTTAAATAATATAATTATCCTTAATATTTATTTTTGTTTTTATAGCAAACTAGGTCTCTAAACTTTATTTAAATCTTCAAAAATCTTCCCATTTTTGCTTTTTCATACATAAAGCCCTGGGTTGCTTACCATAACTCGAGATAAATTTAGCTTCCCAAGAGACACTATGATTGACAGTTGAAGCAATTCTCACACACCTTGGGGAATTGCACACTTCTGTAGGAGGAAAAACAACCCAAGCAGGGGGAATCCCTGAAAATAACTTGGCCAGATGTGAATACTCTAGGCGGGAGTTCTGAGAGCCAATGAGATCAGTCGACACTTAGTTTTCTAACCGACAAGATGAGTCTCTGGCTAGCCATATACATGCCTCTCGCGTTTGCGAGAGGGCTTCATTCTAAATTATTTCACTTATTTTAAAATTTCATAGTCAACCCTCTCTCTTTTAAAAACCTCTTTATTCTTTTATTTTAATCAATATCAATGTTTTATGCCAACTTTATATATTCACGCGCCTATTACTTTTATTTTTTCTTTTTTTAAAATCTTTATTCGTCCTAGTAATTAGCTCATCATTTTTTTTCTTTCAAGGCACTAGTTATCTCAAAATATTTGGTATAATTTTGAAGTTATATGAATATAATGTTTGAACATAACGTTCATTTTGATTAATGATTGCATTTTTTTATATTTAGCTTTACTTATTCACAGGCCTTTTAGCTTTGTTTATTTGACTTGTAATCCACTTATTTCATTTTTAGATTATCATGAAGCTTTCGTCTTCCTAGAATAGGTTTGATTTTATTATTTTCTTGGGATACATTATATTTAGTCAAATATTTCCACAGTCATACCCATTTTAATTATTAGGTGATGCAGCAGTATTTATTGGCATCATATATATAATTGTATTTTGCTAGCTTTTAATGAGTATGCATTATTTATTTTAACTTCCTTTCGCATTTAGACATGCATACCTATCGTTTTTTTCTCCCAAAGCAAATTTTGGGTAGATATGATATACTTAGAGACAATCTTCATATTTAGTTCATTCTCTTAGTTTTGGAAGGCAAAATGCCTTCATAACTAACAATTTGATTTTTGTTAAGCTATTGAATATTATGTGTGTAATTCGCTTATCATTTTTAAATTTTTATTTTTTTTATTTTTAGCTACCTATCTCACAATTTATATCTTGTTTATTTATCTATTTATCACAAATATTTGCGTATCACGGGTTCTATAGATAATCCCGATTTTCAACTTTACTTTCTCCTGGATATTTAGAAGTTTTAATTTAATTTATGCCCATTTACTTTTTTTTGTCTTCAACACTTGTAATCCACATAATATTTAAATTATAGGTATTTCAGATTTATTGCAACATTTCTTTTAAAGTTTCAACAAGTATTTATTACAAATATTTTTTTGCATATCACGAGTCATGACATCCCGAATTTTGTTTTTTAAATATAATCCTTTGAGTGTTGGCTTTACCGCCTTTCCATTTCTCTTCCTTATATAATATTTAATATAAATATTCGCGCGACAATACAAACGCATTAAGTTTCCAAGATGGCAGCTGGTAGGACGCGTCCGTCGATACCGATTTCGATCCATATTACTTCCAGATATGTTTAAGATTATAAATGTTCTAGAATGCCTTTTCCTTTTTGCAATCTACAAATAACCTAAAGACACTGGCATCTTGACGTGCTGTAAATGTGAAAGGATTAGTTTTTTTCTTTTAACATGTATATTTTCTAGGTTCCAAAGGGTCTATTTCAAACAATTCAGTTTTTCTGAAAATTTTTTTCCTTGGGTGAGGAGAAGAAAAGTAAAACCAACTCCTCGATAGCATTTATAACAGCAAATAATTGCCAGCAGAAGGCATGATGAGGTTCCATAGAAATTTTAAGCCAGTCATATGTTTAGCCTTTTTTATAATTTGAACCGTTATGAACTAAAGAAAAGTGAATAGAGTAAGCTATATCCTGACAGCTGGATGTGTATCTATATCGAAAAGTAAAGTTATTCCGTTTAATGAGAATTCCAATAATCATCGAATATTAGCAAATTATCTTTGGGGATTCGAACAACTGTTTTGAAAGATTTGAACAGCTGGAGTAGATAGAAATCCTGGAGTTAGAGTAGAGGATCAGATGCAAAGACTAACCACTCGACGCAGATAACTCTAGTGAACAATTGTAGTGTTAGTTTAATGTAGGAAGGAAGAACTTTGATTCTCAGGATATTCGAGAGGCAGAATTTCCTAGTATTGTAAGAGCCGAGGGTAATATTTACACAGGTATATGGGGTTAAAGCAGCTATTTTAAAAAGGATAAGAGATAATCTTATGTTTTAAATTCTTTCAGTGGAAGCAGATGCCGCTGAAAATATTCAGTCCAATAATTTTTCAAATTTAAAGTCATGCATCACGAGTTATCACGGGATTGACGCCTGAAGTGGCGTTCATAGGGATTAACCGAGCTTGCAAAGGACTAGGAGAAATGAAGCATGTCATGCCAGTGTACTAAGATATAATGGAGAAAACTTACGTTGAGCCAATTGAAATCAATGGAGATTTGAGAAATAAGAGATCTTATTCTTTGAATTTTATATTAGTTTCAATTACGCGATATGGACGGCGTTATAAGTTGGGTGAAAGTGATTCGGCCACGCAAGGGATGGTCTCCTGGAAGTGGTACAATCATATATTACTTAAAGATTGCCGGGCGGGATCACGCATGAAATATTCAATGTCGCCAAGAAATGATAACTAATTAAAGAAACATCCTAGAAAATTGGGGTTCGGCAAGATGACGACACGAAAAGGGCACAACAAAGTGCACTGGTAGCAAAATGAGATCTTGCTATTGTGTGGGCAGCCACTTCTTCCTGAAATGTGCAACGGATGTTAGTCCCAGAGTTAAGTCCTTTGAGGCGGCATTTCCCTTACAGATGACGTAAAGACGCATGGCAAAACGGCACATAAGTTTTTTTTTACCTCAATTCCTGTCATAAATTTATTGGACCAATAACAGTAAAACCTTCAAAAAACCTCCATACCCCTGTGAATATTTAATGAGAAATGAACGATCCAATTCTATGAGCCGCTATCCTGTAAAATCAGTGTTGTACTCCATCCAATTTTTTTTTCAATGGTAGCTGGTGTAAGATATTTCCAGACCTTTTTTTTATTGCTGTCATATAATTCGAAAAACGAGAAGACTACACTATTTGATCTAGTTTATATCTAGCATCTATATGAGTTCAATAAGACTGATGAACGAAAATCGAAGACTAATGAGCGAACCAACCCAAGGGGAACTAGTTTAATAGGTCTACAAGTAGTAGTTGAAGCAAACTATTTATCCAATTTTATTGTGTTTTAACCGGTCTATAATATTATGGATTTTTTTTTTTTGTTAATAAGGTGACTATCTCGCCGAGCGTGTATAAAGGTTTAAATATCATAGGCTGTCAGAATAATATTATACTAGTAATAATTAATATTTCAGTCTGATATGCAGTAAAAGCGGTGAGAACAGCGCCTTTATCTGTAGGCTACCCTAGCTAGCTAGTTTCAATACATCCAGGAAGAGCTTATCTCCTCGAAGGGGAGATTAGGGGGTGGAAACAAGTCCTGAGGAATTTCCTCGAAATTTTGCGGTAGCTTTCGCCCTGAACAAATGTCAGACTTTAGCATAAAGCTGGCAGGGGAGGGGATAGTATACCAGAATAGCTTCAAAATGAAGAATGATAATAGATCGGGATCCAAATCCCGATGACGGGTTTCGAGGAGACTCCAGAGGGATGAAAAGAGGTGAAAGGTGATGAAAAATGGTGTGGAAAGTGATGAAAAGAGATGAAGAGAGATGAAAAGGAAGTAAAAGGTGATATAAAGCGAGAGAAAGTGATGAAAAGAGATGAAGAGAGATGAAACGGAAGTAAAAGGTGATAGAAAGCGATGAAAAGAGATGAAAGGAGGTAAAAGGTGAGGGAAAGCGCTGGAAAGCGAAGAAAAGAGATGAAAAGAGACGAAAAAGAGGAAAAAGGAGATGAAAAGAGATGAAAAGAGATGAAACGGAAGAAAAAGGTGATGGAAATCGATGAAAAGAGATGAAAGGAGATGAAAAGGAAGAGAAATGAGATGGAAAGAGATGAAAAGAGGTGAAAGGTGATGGAAAGCGATTGAAGGAGAAGAAAAGAGATGAAAAGGAACTAAAAGGTGATGAAAAGGAGGGAAAAGTGATAGAAAGACAATAGAAAAATGATAGAAGAAGGTGTAATTAATGTTTAAAGAGAGGTAGTTACTGACTCTTCTATTATCTTGATAGAGCAAGTTTGGCTCTTCATCTTGTAGTGTTCATAGATAATTTGTTTTGGCTTTAGCCTAGAGGCCAATATTTGTAAATTGTATGAAATATGCACTGAGTTTGTATAGACGGATTTGCCTGAAGTGCAGTAACTGTATGCACTAATTTATATGTATGAGTCCATACTAATTATTATGTCAGGTTATATTAAATAACGAATATATAATCTCCTTTTGAGAATTCAGAACCTTTTTTTCTCAGAGAGTTTTCAGTTTTATTTTTTTCAAGTTACATTTTGTTTTAGGGTCAAGATATGATTTAAGATTGAAGTGAGTTCAACAGTTTTTTTTGTATGATTTGTTTCTGAACTCTGGTTCAACTCTAAATACAGGTGAAGACTTAGATGTACTAGATAACTGCTGTGCTTGTAACCAATCCTCTATGGACAGGCTTGAAACATGCGTTGGGTAAATTGGACGCCCTATAATCCCTTGTGTTCAGAGTGTAGTCCAAGGAGAATTTCTAATGAGAGTGTGAAGGGCAGTTGTGATCTAAGAAATGATGAGTAGGGTACCAAGTGAACTCTGTTGTTAAATCCGTGACATAAGGTTGGGTATTAAAAGCCCTATAATTCCGGTATCAGGGGGTTTAGCTGAAGAGCAGAGAGAGAAAGACTCCAATGACCTTGGACAGGAAGTAAGGTCGGCGAACACTTGGGGATGATTCCTACATGGCAATGAGGTAAAATGCTTGAAGTTCAGTTCGTTCCTATATTTTAAGTGCTAGTTTAGATAATCCATCTTTGTTTAGTCACCAAGCGTCAAGACAAGAAGGAGAATTTCAAACAGTTAGATGCACAATTTTAATGATAGGTTAGATTTCGGTATTTGATTGTTGACAATCAATTTTATTAATTTATTTAAGTATAGGTAATATATAGAGTTTGTATGAAGCATTTTCTTTTGAGTAAACTAGGGCTTTAGTCCCCAATTTGTTTTAATTTGTTAATTTTATTTGATTTCACATTTTTGTCCTGAAAGATTTTATTATTATTTGGGTCTATTGATAATGATAATTATAGTACTTTGGCATTTGTAGCAATTTTTAACTTTAGTATGTATGCGGTCCATGAATGTGATATGTATGAATGGAATGACTAGTGATTGTTGTCAAAGTTAAAAACTCTTATATTGTGACTCCAGAATACAATAGAATAGTGTTAGGGAATTTAATAGGTTCGCTTTATTTTGATTTCTTAATTTGTTAGGATCGTAAGCCTCTCAGGACATCTACAAATCTATTCAGATAGGAATATATTCGCCCCTTTTGTTAAGTCTCTTTTCAAAGAGTATAAGTTTTTTTTATTTGTTCAAGTAACTAATTTATTTTCATTATAATCAACTTGAGTTCTAAGGGTCATAGGTAGATGACCATATCTCGATCCTCAGACTAGAAGATTGTGGGAGGTCACGGTCAGACCAGAAAGCCTACAGATCTTCTCCTCGCAAGAGGGAACGGAGAGGTATCAGGTGAACTTTGTGCTAGATGGGGGATTTAGTTGCCAATGTCGTAAAGCCAGGGGCATAACGACAAACCTCGGGTAACCGCTCTGACATCGCAGTTTTCGACGCTTTAAGCGTGACTGGGATGAGGATGATTCAGACGGGAGGTTGGGAGAAATTGGCACGTTTAGATGCTCTTCTATATTGCGCAGCTTGGAACCAATCCTCTATGAACAAACTTGAAACATGCGTTGGGTAAATTGGACGCCCTATAATTCCTTGTGTTCAATGTTGTGGCTCAAAGAGGGTTTCTAATGAGAGTTTACAATTGAGATCTAACCAATATGAGTGACGATTAGACGAGGTGATTCCGTCTACTGATTTTAGGTACCAAATAGCAAAGTGACAGATGGACTGTCCAGATTTTTTTTTATCGCCCCAGGCTAGCAGAGGTAAACACCTATTAAAGACTATTGTCTGCCGTACGTTTTAGTTAGAATGAGTTCTAGTCTAAATATCAATTAGTAGGTAGAATCGATTCGTTTTTTTTTAATGAGCGTAACTCATTCCATGGTAAGATAGGGACTAAACTATTAGGACACCTAATTAACTTCAAAGCAGATTGCCAGAACAAGCCAATGGGTCAGATTCGAAATTAGGAAGAATAGTGAATAGAACATGATTGATAACAATGATTTTTTTTAGTTAAGTTACTTCTAAGAGTAGGAGAAGTTATTTAAAGAAAGATTGTGGAACCAGATGTCAGATACGAAAGGGATAATAGGTACAAAGTGTTTAGAATGAATTAGAGATATTTTAGGGGTTGTGTGTCTCTAATCTCACCCTGGTTCAACCCCTTGGCGCCCATATAACCATGTCTTACTTGGGATGGTCTAAATGTCTGTTTATGCAGAACATGGGTCTAGACCACCACCCCTTTTTCCCCTATAAGGACTGCAGAGGGGAATGTATGGAATCACTTCACAGCTAGTCCTAAATTCCCGGCATGCAAGGCACAGCCAGACAATGAAGATGGGCTAAGTATATTGCCCACTAAATGGTAGGGTGAAATTATTCAATGCTACCATATAATAACCTGTTTAAGAAACCCTGGCCTGTTTGCTTGTTTCTCCCTTTGCCTGAGTGTCGGTCACTGTTCAGCCTGGTGTATCGTAAAAAATGTATTTTATTCCTAAATCATATTTATCATATGTTATGAGCAGATCTGAATTGGAATGAAACACATTATTCACTCTGGCAAGGGGAGGAAATTGTTGGGTCCATTTTGGACTCAGACCCAACAATGAAAACATGAGTGAATTTAAGGAAACAGAGTTCTCGGCTGGATGTTGGATTGGCAGGATGCCCCTGGCCAGATTATGCAGAACACTGGCACATCATGCGATGACCTATCATGTGGCCTGAAATCCAGTGGCTTATGCATCTTACAGCCTGAGGAGAACCTTTTAAAGACCTGAAGAACGTCAAATTACACCATACAAATTTCTAACGCATGCCTTATTTGTTCCTTTATGTATATATTTTTTTCATGTTGGCCTAGGCTATATTTTTTTTTTGTTTTAATTCTCAAGAATTATCTAATTAATTTGTAATGGGGTTATAATTTTAGATATTATTTCAGTATATATATATATATGTAATGAGATGAGAATTCCAGTAGCTTTTGTAGAGATCTTGTCGATTACTGAAATAATGTTGAAGTCCTGGTAGCTCTTATTGTACTGTGGTGACCAAGAGGAACAGTTAGAATGTAGAGTTTTCCAGTACCTCTCTGCACCTTGGAAGACCTTTAAAAGTTCTCACAAAATACAGGCAGTCGTGGTCGAGGCAGAGTGGAAAAGCTTGGGGATATCCATACACAAAAAACGAAGACACAGTTGCACTAAGAAAGTTCCGTTAATAGATAAAAGTTGAGCTAGGAGCGAAAAGATGGAGGTAGAAGTTTTCTTACTAACTACATGTTGGATGAGATCGACATAACATACGACCGACGCGGCTTGCCCTAAGGGTGAACTAAACTGAACTGAACTGAACTGTACTGACCTGCCAAGTCACTGTAAGGTGATGTATTTATAGGTTAAAGACGGGGCGACCTTATGTGACAGGGGCGTTTCTGAGAAAGGGGGGCCTTGGCATGTCCAGGTGTGAGAGGGGTCTCTGCATTCCACCACATGTGACAGTGTGGGTGGCCTTGTTTGTGGGAATTGTAAATCGACCAGATTTATGACTTCCATCTTTAGACTTTGTTGTTTTGGCAATACTATGCTCGATCTCTGCTTTAGCTCAACTCTTAAATCTATTACAGATTTTATTTATTTATCCACTTTGTACAAATTACATTACATAGGGCGATGCAATGACACAGATTAATCATGCGCATAATTATTTATAGATGTGTTTCTATATACAACATGACAATCTTATTATAAGTTATATACACAGTATGGGGTTGTTGGTTTAAATTGCCATAGATGGGCCCCGGGAGTGAAAGGGTTTATCCGGGTTTAGACGGGTAAAGCCTCTCTAACACAGGTAAGTAATTAAAATTTCTTTTAATTAATTTAATCTGTGAGGGTTAAAACGGGCTATAACAAGATGATATTTGTTGGATTTATAAAAGTGAAATAAAAATGACATTTTGTTTGATTAACAAAAAAGATGATTAAAATAAAATGATGACATAAAAATTCACATTCTAAGAGAATATTGGTGGGCGTTGGACAGGGTTAGTAGTTAAAGAATAAGCAATTGTGAGATTTACACATGCAATCAAATACTTAGGTCCAGGTGCAAAGCGAGGATATGGACTTGAGCGTCTTCCTAGGCAGTTTCACCTGTGATCCTGTATAGGGTAACAGTGCTTTGTCACAATTGTAGTGTTATTGGGTTGAAAAGTTGTTGAAGAATATGTAATTGTTAGAAGTGCTCATGTAAACCAAATACTCAGATCCAGGTGCAAAGCGAGGATATAGACTTGAGCTGTCTTCCTTGGCAATGTTTCACTTGCGATCCTATATAAGGGTTACAGTGTTTTGTCACAATTTTAGGATTATTGGGTTAAAAGTTGTTGAAGAAAAGTTGCTTATTAATATGATTGAGAAAGGAGTGAAATAGAGCCATGCGATAAGTAGAATTGTAGCGACAGTAGGTGATCTGACTTGACTCGAAATCAAAGGTTGAATGTGGTCCGCTAGAGCTGAAAAAAAAAAGTTGAAAGTTGAAAAAAGTGAACGCTTTGTGTATGCGTTGGTGATTTGCTCTGCGGATGAAATGAAATAAACTCTTGAAGTTTGTTCAGACCAGAAGTTTGGATTTGTAAGTCTGGGGAACTGTGTTCAAGGCGTTTGTTGAATTACGAAATCAAAAAATAAATTGTCAAGCAGTGCTGTCGTTTTTCTACATTGATGTGACGCAATGACTGAAAAGATAGTGATGAAAAATATAGGGGATTGGTTAAAGAATATGATTGTTGAAAACGATTCTTGTAGATGCCCGATAGTGGATGATAAACTTTGTTAGATAATAAAGGTATTTAAACAAATAAAATATAGCGAATAGAAATATAGAAATATGATTGCGGGTACAAAAGTGTAAGTGGACAAAATTAAACCTGTAAATATATAAAATATATAATAAAATTAATAAAATAAAAATAATTTTTGAAACAATTAGATGTTTTACAATACTAAAATAATATCATGAAAATTAAAAGTAAATTTGATTAAAGGTTTTTTTTTTTTAAATGTTGGATTAAAAAATTTGTTTATATAATTGAAAGGTAAGAATAAGAATAATTATTCAAGATTTTATACAAAAAAATATATAATTAAAGATTATTATAATGATTGGATAAATGTTAAGTAGTGGGAAATTGAACAATATTGTCTCTTTTGAAGAAAAGTTACAATTGTTGTGTGTAGGTCATATCCCATTGGTAAACATTGGTGTTTTTATGACTCTCTGAAACTGGGAATATGTGAAATGATCCCTTCGTTTGTCCACAAGGCTTGATGTAGAGAATGATTTCTCTTTCGCGCGCGTTATAAAGTCTATATAAGACTTAACCAAATTGTTTTAATTGGTGTTATCAATTTAACATGTAAAATGTTTAATGTATGTTGTGTTGTGATATCTCGTTGGTGAGATTTGTGAGATTCTCGAGGAAATCTAAATGGTTGGTTTGAAACATTTGTTTAAAATGGCGATCATGAAGCTAGCGGTCAAGATGACTGCTTGAGGGGGGAGAGAAGATATTCTCCTTTTGTTGAGTTGGCAATTTTCTGCTATAATTGAAAGATATGATTTTCTCGGTGTTTGTAGTTGTTGTGTTTCGCATTTAGTTTAGACTTAGAAAAAATGTTATTAGGAGATGTCAGGTTTAGATGTGTGGTGAAAGTGCGACTTTCGACGTGGACACGCTTTGGGGTGAATTGTGGTGTCACAGGCGTGAAGGGCGTCTTTGGCCTGAAAGTGAAAAAGTTTTGTGTGGTGGCACTGTGACACGAAGTGAGAAATGTGGATAAAAAGGTATCACGTGAAGTCTTAGTTTGGTACAAATCTAACCTGTTTTACCATGAATAACAAATTTAATAAAGTCATGGGTGGTTGTTGTATGAAACACATCGAGAGAATATTTGACTGTTAGTGGATGTGGCACGCTTAAGGAGAAATTATTTTATTGTGGCGACGATATAGAGCTAAGTGGCTCGAACTTGGATTTGTGTGTTAAGTCGCGCACTAAAAATTGTTTCCAATCGGAGAAAGTGATGTGAGAGTGTTGTAACGTTTGTTGAGAGAGATGTATGGTTGATTAAATATGCATGTAAAAGGAAAGGTAAGGGAGTGTATTTATCCTCGAATATTAACGATTGTAATCCTTTTTGAAGGCTGTGATTAATTTATATTTAAAATTTGAATATACCTTTTAAATTGTTTATTATGGTAGCGTGAAAATGTTCCTTGTAAAAAGGCAATGTCGTGAGAGTTACAAATAATTTGAAATGGGCGCTTACTTAAAATGGTGAACATTACCAAATTTTAAGAATTGATAAAGATATTGGTCTTTTGATATAAAGATAACTAATAAGTAAAACAAAAATAAGTTGAGAATTATGATGAATGAGATTTTAAAAAAAATAATAATAATGATTTTTTTTTTCAAGTCGTAGCTTTGGATAATGCCATTTTAGGTAAATTTAGGAAAGGCATGTAAGATTAGTAAATTAGTAAAAATGCGTGATGGGCGAATTTTTTTTTTTTAAGTAAAATTGAGAGTAATAACTTGAAATTTATAATCTGATTAAAAATTAAAGTAAATTTGATAAATGATAGTGTGAAAGTTTTAAAAATTGAATAAAAAATGATATAAAAAAGGTAAAAATTGATTTTAAATGCTTAAAGTGAAAATATAAATACAAAATTTATGGGGAATCAAGTTTTGAACTTGAGGATAAAGTTAAGGTAGGTTTTTTTAAAAACTTACAGTTGTGTGAAATTTCAGTCAGGAAACTTGGCCTTGGCTTGTATTCCTGCTGACGTTGAAGACGCTCCATGTAGAGCTTGTAGACGCTTGTAGCTTCTGTGAAGTTGATTGTGGCTTGTTGCCTTGAGCATTGTCTCGACGTTGTCAAGTCGAAGGTGTGGAACTTGTCACAGGGTTTGGGCCACATCGCTGCTCGGTTTCCATGTCGTGTGGGAAGTTCGGCTGTCGTTGGCGCGGTCAGCTTGCTTGTTCCCGGCGTTGGCGATCGGTTAGCGGGTATGCGGAAGTCCGTTGGGGCGGCGTTTCTTCCGTAAATATCGTCTCTTGTTGGGGGGAAGAGATTGCTTGGTTGTTTCGTTGGACTGGCGGGTTTGTTCCTCCATCTTTGCTCTTTCTCGCTTCCTATCTGAACAGTCTTCTTACCTCTTAGTTGTGTCATCCTTCGTTTTGGTCATCCTGTCGACTAATGTAATAAGATGAGAATTCCAGTAGCTTTTGTAGAGATCCTGTCGATTACTGAAATAATGTTGAAGTCCTGGTAGCTCTTGTTGTACTGTGTTGACCAAGAGGAACAGTTAGGATGTAGAGTTTTCCAGTACCTCTCTGCACCTTGGAAGACCTTTAAAAGTTCTCACAAAATACAGGCAGTCGTGGTCGAGGCAGAGTGGAAAAGCTTGGGGATATCCATACACAAAAAACGAAGACACAGTTGCACTAAGAAAGTTCCGTTAATAGATAAAAGTTGAGCTAGGAGCGAAAAGATGGAGGTAGAAGTTTTCTTACTAACTACATGTTGGATGAGATCGACATAACATACGACCGACGCGGCTTGCCCTAAGGGTGAACTAAACTGAACTGAACTGAACTGTACTGACCTGCCAAGTCACTGTAAGGTGATGTATTTATAGGTTAAAGACGGGGCGACCTTATGTGACAGGGGCGTTTCTGAGAAAGGGGGCCTTGGCATGTCCAAGTGTGAGAGGGGTCTCTGCATTCCACCACATGTGACAGTGTGGGTGGCCTTGTTTGTGGGAATTGTAAATCGACCAGATTTATGACTTCCATCTTTAGACTTTGTTGTTTTGGCAATACTATGCTCGATCTCTGCTTTAGCTCAACTCTTAAATCTATTACAGATTTTATTTATTTATCCACTTTGTACAAATTACATTACATAGGGCGATGCAATGACACAGATTAATCATGCGCATAATTATTTATAGATGTGTTTCTATATACAACATGACAATCTTATTATAAGTTATATACACAGTATGGGGTTGTTGGTTTGAATTGCCATATATATTATATATATTTCACCTTGGTAGATTATTATTAATAATTTTTTTATCACAGAGGATGACCAGATAAAGATTTATTTTTTTTCTGTCATGATGATTTTTTTGGTCACCCTGGGAAAAGAGTCAGTTACAGTGAGGGTCAGTCAGTCTGAGAGCAGTCAAGGAGAGGAAAACTGGGGGCCTTTTGGCCAAAGCCCCCCCCCCCCCCCCTACAATGGGAGCAACTGCAAATGTACGTAAGAAAATATTTTTTAAGTCATCAATAGGAAGTTAAGAATTATACATTTCTCTTTTTTTTTTTTTTGGTTAGTTTAGTTTTTTTTATTAGGTAATTTACTTAGGCCAACATCATATTTTATGTATGTGAATATTATAATTGTGTGCAAAAATATATCATTGTATTCAAATAAAACATTTTAGTTTACATATTATTAATTGTCTTTCTTCCTTTCTTTTTTTTTATTTGAGACCCTTTTGGTTTATTTATATATATATAAACAAACATCAAGGTATATATGTATATGTATGTAGAAATTTGTATACATGATTAGTAACTTGAATAGCTCATTTCTTTATTCCAGGATGTTTATTAAATAAATAAGTATAAATATATATACATGCATATCTTGATGTTTCTTTGTGTTCGTAAGTGGTAAACTTACAACAGGAATTCAAAGTTGTAAAGGTGATAGTCGAGTCAGCCTCAATACCCTTTACTCAAATGTAAGATTCTCATATATTGAGTTTATAAAGAAACCTTGGATTAAAGATCAAATGTCATATTATTATTAAAAAAATTTTAAGCGTTTATAAATCTATTAATCATATATTAGTTTTGTGTTTTTGTGTGTTTGCCATTGTGTGTTCAATCATTTTACCGATATTTTAATATAATTATAAATCCTTTTGAAATGTATTAAAATAAGGCATATATCACTCGAGATTACAAGTACAGTAAATCTATACCTCGTCATACTGGGAACTGAGCCAATGTTTTGCGTTTTCGTATATTTGCCATTGAATGTGTTTTTATCATTCTACCGATATTTTAGTATAATTATAAATCCTTGTGAAATGTATTGGAAGGGGCATATATCGTTCGAAATTATAGCACAGTGGATGTATATTTCGTCACGATAGAAGTTGAGCTAACAATATGATTTAAAATTATAAGAAATAAAATGATATGATTCCCTACACAATAATAATTAGGAAGTGATAAAAAATGATATTCATGGATTTAAATTTTTTTCTGTGAAGTCTATTATATTTTGCTTGGTCGTCATCACGCATCAGATTCCATTAATATTCCGCCACCATATTTGATTCCAAAGACCATTGTATCGTTGCTCAATGATTTTAATATCTTGGTGGAAGCGTTCACCTTGCTATTCGCTCTCTGCACCGAGATTATCAGGGGAAAAGTTTAACTGTAAATCTATAAAGTGCAATTATAGATTCATTAAGCACCCGAGCTTATGGAATTTGGAAATCATATTTTCTACAAATCGGTGACTTATTACTGCCTAAAGAGTGTTTGGCAACGTCGATGAATGCAAGCCCAGCATTTTTCTCATCTTCTTTCAATGTTACAAAAACTCTTCATCATTTATTAATTTATCTTAGAACAGCTAATCTTCGAAAATTTAGTCATTAAATATTTAACAGCATCACTATCTTTCTTTAAAGCCTTTACAAAATTTTTCATTAACCCTAATTTGATATGCAAAGGGGGAAGAAGCATTTTTAGTTTAAGGACAAGCGGTTCATTTTCAACGTTTTGTTCACCTAAGCGAAACATTCTTCTCTCAGGCCACATTTTTTGTATATAATGATTCTTTCTGTCTCTGCTGTCCCACTTGCATAAAAAGCAAGGATACTTTGTGTTTCCTTTCTGCAAACACTGTAAAATTCCTATAATTTTAAGATCACCGAAAAATTTCCAACAATGTTTGGTATAATTCAACAATTCTAAGATTTTCTTAAGAGTCGAATAGGCATCTGGTATGGAAGGTAATACATTACCATATTGCTACAAACAAGCCTTCAAACTTGGTTTAGAGGAATCAATAAAGAGTCTATGCTCGGTAGGAAAGTAATTGATTTGCAGAGTTTTAAAAACGCCTTCAAAATCATTGCAGTACACTAATCCCCTTGTTCTTCAGAAAAAAATGGCAAAAAAGTATTGTTCCCTATTACGATAAACAGAGATTTTGGTTTGTGGTAACAAGAAGTTATTTTGCTTTAATTTTGATCCAAGGATTTCTGCTGCTTTTCTTGATAGCCCTAGATCCCTAACTAGATCATTTAATAATGCCTGATCAAATAAATGTGAAATGCCACTTTCATTTGAAATAAATTAAGGGTCTACTAATTGATGATCATCTGCAAATGCTGTGTGCTGATCATCCTTTTTGATATAGGATTCTTGAACCGTTTTAGTTTTAGAATTAGGTATGGGATTCACGAGGTCGTGAGATTTAGGTAGCCAAGCTGATGGTATATCAGGATAAAAGTTAGTTTGCTTCTTTTTGCTATGTTGCTGATTTTTCAGACACATAAAAAACAATCGTCATGGTGATTTTTGGTTCTCTCCAAACCATTGTTACATCAAAGGGCAATCTTTTGATTTCCCGATTTACATTGCAAAAGCCCTTGAAAGCACGTTCCGCACACACTATGAAGGCACAACCACTTGTCTTGATCACCTAAGGCCACACCAAAATATTCTATATTGCCTTCTTTTAATTCTAGGGTGATACATTTCCTCTGTTTGGGAATTGTAAATTTTCCACAAATGTAGCAGAAAATAAATGTATTGTTAAACATTTACTTGATATAAAATTGCAAGGGTATGCATTTCAAATATTTTTCAAAAATTTTGCTAATTTTGAAAAATGAAGGTTATATTCATGATCTATGGGTTGGAATTTACTAGAAACAACTTTCAAATATTGAGAAGGAAAAAGTGTGTATACTAGTGTAATTTTTATATTTAATTTATTTATTATTTTTTTTTAAAGATAATTTTTTTACAGAAAGAAGAGTGGTGATAGCCTTTGGGGGGGGGGGGGGGGTTGAGTTCAGCATCACATTAGTGAGAGTTTGATTTTTCGGAGAAGCTGAGGCCTAGGAGTTGCTAAAAACCCCTGGCTGCGGCCTTGGCCGCCCTTTTTCGAATCATGGACTTGGATTGCTGGATATCAGGTAGGTGGAGATATTAGGGGTTTTGGCATGATAGGCCTTTTTTAAAGTTAATATTTATATTGTAGCGCAGGGAATCAAGTCTTTGTATACGCTTTAGATGTAAGCGTATTTATTGATGACGTCAGCACGACTAGTCGACAATTATCAACAAATTAACCAAACTATCTACAGCTAGGGAATCTTGAACAAGCAAGCAAAGAAATATTTTATAGATTTTTTTACAAATACAGATTAATATATTTTTTATAATCTGTTAAATATTTTCATTGAATAATATTAAATTAAATTAAATAATAAAATATTTCTTCGCCAAAAAGCCTCCTCCTATAAAGAACATCGACCCGATTCTCAGAAGGAGACTTACATCCTCAGTCTCAAGGCTCGAGAACGGGTGATAGGGCCTGAGATCTCTTCGCGGGTCTGTGGTTGTTGTGTTGTTTAGTGGGGTTGTCTTCTTCCTGGAATTTTGGCGAGTCATCTTTAAATTAGGTTTCATCCTACAAATATGAACTAAATCTTTTGTTTTACGATGACCTTGCTGGTTTCCGAATGTTTTAACATCATAGGTCACATCAGATATTTTTCGGGTTACTTTGTATAGGCAGAAGTAACGCATCATTAGTTTTTCCGAATATCCCACTTTACGCACGGGGATAAAGATCCATACGAGATCTCCAGGCTGATAAATTATATTTCTGTGATAGGCGTCATAGCGATGTTTATTGCTTTCTAAAAAAGTCGGTGGATGAGAGGGAAACACGCTCGATTCCCGACAGTCATGAACAGGGATTAAATCCCGCGTTAAATTTTGTTTAATATGTGAATAACCTTCACATATTATTCATTGTTCAATTATCATGAACTAGGTTGCTCTTGCTGAGCGGTACCTATTTATGTGAATTTGAACCAGGTATTGCTTTATACACCTTTGCCGAGCTGATAAATTTTATTGACTTTTACGAAAGGGAACTGTGCGAACTACGCTCAAACTACCTAGAACACAATACTACAAAAGCTCCCGCGAAGCGCACAAGAGAAAAATCACCAGTAGCCGCAAAAGAAACAACAACGCAAAAAACAACCTGGTGCTCCAACCAAAGGTCACAAGGTAATCCTGAACCAATATTACAAAATAAACAGCCTGAAAAACCTCAGGAAGCAGAAACAGTCGAAATGGAAATCGAAGTGACACCAAACAAAAAGCCAAATCATGAACAAAACCATAAAAACACGAACCCATCAAAGAAACCTAACGAAACATCAAATAACAAACCTAACAATCCCACCCCTAACATCAAGATCAGAATACCACCAATTAAAATAAGCGGACTAAAGGAATGGTCAGGCCTTAGAGATGGTCTTGTCAAGTGTACAAAACAAAAGCCAGAATTTTACACATCAGGCCGATACATCAACGTTCAGACTCACACAACATCAGACTACCGGATAGCTACCAAGGGGTTGGAAGATCGCCACTACACCTTCCACTTCAAGATCCTAGAGGTCGAAAAGTGCCTTAGAGTGGTCGTCAGAGGTCTCGACCGCTGCATCACCATCCCCGAAATACAAGAGGATCTGGAAAACAAGGGATTCGAGATGTCCAAACTTGCAAGACTACGAAATTGAAGAACAAAGGAGGAGCTCCCACTAATCCAGGTAACCCTTCCAAAGACTGCAAGGAATAAAGAAATTTACAATATCACAGATCTCTGCGTCATGAAGTGCAACGTCGAGGCTTACAGGGCTCCCAAAGGCCCCGGACAATGCCATAGGTGCCAAAACTTTGGGCACTCTCAGTTTGAATGCAGGGAAACTCCCAAATGTGTAAAATGTGGAGATAATCATTTCACATTCGAAAGCGCCAAAGAAAAAAAGTCCCACCTAAATGTGCAAACTGCCAGGGTCAGCATACAGCAAGTTGGCGTGGTTGCCCACTATACAGAAAGATAAATTGAGTGCCCCAAACCCAAAATAATCAGAAACCAAACCCCAATACAGAAAAAAATCCAACCCTACAGGTCCAAACCCTTCTGAAATTCCCCAACCCATTCAAAACAAGAACAAAACTCCACATGTCAATAAAGAACGTCCCAATCCTCCTTCAGCCACTAAAGTCAACCAACTAGAGAGCGCTATCAAAAAGGCTCTCAGTGACCCCGAAATAATAGCCAACATCATGAAGAACGTTGTAGACACCTTCAGATGTAAATGAATCACAAAAATATGTATAAAATAGCCTTCGAATCGTTCACTGGAACGCAGTAATCTCCGAAACACAAAACAACAATTCTCAGAATTCCTGAACGACCACGACATCGACATCGCACTAGTGTCAGAAACCTGGCTTAAGCCGTGCCATAAAATGAGGATTCAAAACTTCATCACCCTTCGCAACGACAGACTAACCGGACAAGGTGGTGGAACTGCCATATTCATCCACAAGGAGTACAGCCATGCACCTATTCATGCCACCACCTCAAGCCTGGAAACAACAGGAATTTGAATCAAAAACAAAAACGGGTTAAATATGAACCTGTATTCGTGCTACAAACCACCAAACACCTATCTAGATCAAACCGATATCTATAACATTTTTTCAACGGACACACCGACCATCATAGCAGGGGACCTAAACTGCAAACATCCTGCCTGGGGTTCCACCACCACTAACCCAAGCGGGAGAAGGCTCCAAAACGCAATCAACGTTATGGACCTAGATGTGAGCTACCCCGACGAACCTACTCATGACTCACCTCCAGACATCATTCATATCGCCGTGCACAAAAACATCTCCCAAAGCCCATACTCTAAACTCCTGCACGAACTAACCTCTGATCATCCCCCAGTACTACTTGTGCTACAGGAATTCAAAATCTCCTACTCAAATACAAAAATAAAAATTACAGATTGGGCCCTATTTAGGAAACAAAAAGGAAATCGCTGAACCTCCTGAACTGATCATAGACACATCTTCAAAAATAGACGAGGACATTACACACATTGAAGAACAAATGGTGCAAAATTTGAAAGATTCAACAAAATATAAGGACCCGGAACTAGAACGAAGATATCCACCTCACGTTAAAGAAAAAATACAATCCACCAACAGACTAAGAAAAAAATGAAAAAACCTGCGACCCCAGAGATGAATCAGCCTACATGACGGCCCGGAGAGAATCACAGAAACTTACAAGAGAGCACGATAACACCAGCTGGGACCACTTCATCGAAAACTTGAAAGTCACGGACCAAACCATATGGAAAGCCATTAAACGATTATCCAACTCTGAAAAACAAGAAATAACACTGAAGACAAACAATGGGCTGACACTAACCACAGAAGAAGCAACTGAATCATTTGCCAACAACTATGAAAAGCAGTTCACCCCCAATCCCTATAAATCCCACTCCAAACCTACTCGTACATACATCAAACTGTGAATTCATACATGAAAAAAATAAAGAAACAGGACTAGAACCAACAAACATTGGTGAAATAAAAGCGATTATTGAATATCTACCAAATAAGAAAGCTCCTGGAATCGACGAATTGCCTAATGAAGCTCTCAAACTGCTTCCTAATCATATACTAGCATCAATAACCGAAATCTTTAACGCCTCACTGCAGCTTTCCCACTTCCCTGACAAATGGAAAACGTCCATTATCTGTCCCATACTTAAAAAAGGAAAATCCATGCATGAACCAACAAGCTACAGGCCCATTTCGCTGTTACCTGCCATCTCAAAACTATTCGAATGAATTGTTTTAAAAAGACTCAGAAAATCCCTAGAAGAAAAGAATCCACTCAGACCTGAACAATTTGGCTACCAAGCCAAGAACTCAACATTGCATCAGCTAGTTGTTGTCACTGAAAAAATAAGAAAAGCCATGGACCTAGGCCAAATAACAGGATCCGTATTCTTAGATATTGCCAAAGCATTCGATAAAGTCTGGCACGAAGCCCTTCTCTACAAAATGTGCAAAAAGCACCTTCCTGGAGACATCATAAAAATAACGCAAAACTTCTTAACAAATAGAACATTCAAGGTACGAGTCAAAGACGAACTTTCAACAGCTAGGAACATCCTTTCCGGGGTCCCCCAAGGATCAGTCACAGGTCCAACCTTATTTGACATATATATAGACGACTTCCCCTGTATTGAAGACACTTCTTTACACCTATTTGCCGATGATACCGCCATTTTAGCCTCGACATACGACTTTGACAGACTCCACATGAAACTCCAAGAGGCCTGCATCTTTTCCACGCTCTGGTGTAAAGAATGGCGAGTCACAATGAACCCCCAAAAAAGTGAAGCAATAATTTTCTTCAGAAAAAAAGGCAAAATTAAGAAACCTTTAGAATAACTCTTCGTCTTCGAAGACAATAATAAATGGAAAGAGAACATCCGATACCTAGGCAAGGAATTAAGAAATCTACAATATCACAGATCTCTGCGACATAAAATGCAAAGTAGAGGCTTACAGGGCTACTAAAGGCCCCGGACAATGCCATAGGTGCCAAAACTTTGGACACTCTCAGTTTGAATGCACGGAAACTCCCAAATGTGTAAAATGTAGAGAAAATCATTTCACATCCGAATGCACAAAAGAAAAAGAAGCCCCGCCTAAATGTGAAAACTGCCAGGGTCAGCATACAGCAAGTTGGCGTGGTTGCCCACTATACAGAAAGATAAATTGAGTGCCCCAAACCCAAAATAATCAGAAACCAAAACCCAATACAGAAAAAAATCCAACCCTACAGGTCCAAACCCTTCTGAAATTCCCCAACCCATTCAAAACAAGAACAAAACTCCACATGTCAATAAAGAACGTCCCAATCCTCCTTCAGATACTAAGGTTAACCAACTTGAGTGCGCTATCAAAAAAGCTCTCAGTGACCCCGCAATAATAGCCAACATGATGAAAAACGTTGTAGACACCATTAGATGCAAATGAATTACAAAAATATATATAAAAATAGCCTTCGAATCGTCCACTGGAACGCAGTAATCTCCGAAACAAAAAACAACAATTCTCAGAATTCCTGAACGACCACGACATCGACATCGCACTAGTGTCAGAAACATTGCTTAAGCGGTGCCATAAAATGAGGATACAAAACTTCATCACTCTCCGCAACGACAGACTAACCGGACAAGGTGATGGAACTGCCATATTTATCCACAAGAAGTACAGCAATTCACCTATTCATGCCACCACCTCAAGCCTGGAAACAACAGTAATTTCTATCAAAAACAAAAACAGGTGAAATATGAACCTGTATTCGTGCTACAAACCACCAAACATCTATCTAGATCAAACCAATATCTATAACATTTTTTTCAGCGGACACACCGACCATCATAGCAGGGGACCTGAACTGCAAACATCCTGCCTGGGGTTCCACCACCACTAACCCAAGCGGAAGAAGGCTCCAAAACGCAATCAACGTTATAGACCTAGATGTGAGTTACCCTGACTAACCTACTCATGACTCACCTTCAGACATCATTGATATCGCCGTGCACAAAAACATCTCCCAAAGCGCATACTCTAAAGTCTTGCACGAACTAACCTCTGATCATCTCCCAGTACACTACTTGTGCTACAGGATTTCAAAATCTCCTACTCAAATACAAAAATAAAAATTACAGAATGGGCCCTTTTCAAGTACAAAATGTAAATCGCTGAACCTCCTGAACTGATCCTAGACACATCCTTAAAAATAGACGAGGCCATTACACACATATAAGAACAAATGGTGCAAAATTTGAAAGATTCAACAAAATATAAGGACCCGGAACTAGAACGAGATATCCACCTCACATAAAGAAAAAAATACGATACACCAACAGACTAAAAAAATGAAAAAAACCTGCCAGACCCCCGAGATAAATCAGCCTACATGACGGCCCGGAGAGAATCACAGAAACTTACAAGAAAGCACGATAACACTAGCTGGGACCACTTTATCGAAAACCTGAAAGTCACGGACCAAACCATATGGAAAGCCATCAAACGATTATCTAACTCTGAAAGACAAGAAATAACACTGAAGACAAATAATGGGCAGACACTAACCACAGAAGAAGCAGCTGAATCATTTGCCAACAACTATGAAAAACAGTTCACCCCCAATCCCTATACATCCCACTCCAAACCTACTCGTACATCCATCAAACGTGTGAATTCATACGTGAAAAAAAAACAAAGAACCAGGAATAGAACCAAAAGACATTGGTGAAATAAAAGCGATTATTGAATATCTACCAAATAAAAAAGCTCCAGGAATCGAAGAATTGCCTAATGAAGCTCTCAACCTGCTCGCTAATCACATACTAGCATCAATAACCGAAATCTTTAACGCCTCACTGCAGCTTTTCCACTTCCCTGACAGATGGAAAACGTCCATTATCTGTCCCATACTTAAAAAACGAAAATCCATGCATGAACCAACAAGCTACAGGCCCATTTCGCTGTTACCTGTCATCTCAAAACAATTCGAAAGAAAATCCCTAGAAGAAAAGAAGCCACTCAGACCTGAACAATTTGGCTACCAAGCCAAACACACAACATTGCACCAGCTAGTTGTTGTCACTGAAAAAATAAAAGCCATGGACCTAGGCCAAATAACAGAAGCCGTGTTCTTCGATATCGCCAAAGCCTTCGACAAAGTCTGGCCTGAGGCCCTTCTCTACAAAATGTGCAAAAAGCACCTTTCTGGTGACATCATAAAAATGACGCAAAACTTCTTAACGAATAGAACAATCAAGATACGAGTCAAAGACGAACGGTCAACAGCCAGGAATATCCTTGCTGGGGTCCCTCAAGGATCAGTCACAAGACCAACCTTATTCGACATATATATAGACCACTTCCCCTGTATTGAAGACACCTCCTTACACCTATTTGCCGATGCTACCTCCATTTTAGCCTCGAAATACGACTTCGACAGACTCCACATGAAACTCCAAGAGGCCTGCATCTTTTACACGCTCTGGTGTAAAGAATGGCAAGTCACAATGAACCCCCAAAAAAGTGAAGCAATAATTTTCTCCGGAAAAAAAGGCAAAATTAAGAAACCTTTAGACGAACTCTTCGTCTTCGAAGACAATATTAAATGGAAAGAGAACATCCGATACCTAGGGACGACCCTAGACGAGCACCTAACCTTCAAAAAACACATTGAAAACAGAATTAATTTGGCGAAAGCTGCTCAACACCGATTATCCCTACTTCTAGGACCGAAAAGCAAATTATCCCTTCATTGTAAAAGAACCATTTACACGTCAATAAAATGACCAATACTCATATACGGCCACCCCATTTTTATGACAGCACATAAGACCATCCTTAAAAAGCGAGAAGTCTTTGAAAATAAAATGATCAGAAAAATAATGTCTCCACCCTGGTTCGTTCGGAACACAATCCTCACGAACGATCTAAATATCGAAAACATCAATGACTACATTATTAGACAATCATTTAAATTCTACGAAAATTCCGAAAAATGAGAAAACCCCACCTTTAAGGAAGCCACAAACTAAAATGCGGAAAAAAGAAAATAAGAAATTTAAAACCTAGACAAATTCTCCATCAATTAAGCCAGAATGACGGAAAGTGGAAAAAAAGGGAAAACAAATCCACCTTGAATATCAAACAAGCCAGAAAAAACTCCTCAAGAACAATATCCCCAAGGACCTGAGAATCCGGACCCAACGACGTCATTATAAATTATAATTGTAAATGAACCCCGGTACATAACCATCTCCCTCAGTATATTGTAAATATGATGATCTAGGTTGCTCTTTTTGAGCGGGACCTAATAAAGTTATTTGGAGCTTATTGCTTTCTTGAAATCTCATGGAGTAGATACGTGCCAAGTTTTCGTGCTTCTTCGGCTCTTGCCCTTAGATGTTGAATGAAATCGTCATCTTCTGGCAAAAACTTGGGGAATAACACGTCCAATGGAGTCTCGGCTTCACGCGTGTACAAGTAAAAATTGGGTGAACATAGTAGACTCTTGTTTTGCTGTGTTGTATGCAAATGTAACGAATGGAAGAATCCTGTCCCAATCTTTCGGGTTGACCTCCACATACATGGACAGCATGTCTGCTATGGTCTTATTCAACCTCTCCGTGAGTCCATTTGTCTGGGGGTGATAGGCGGTCGTCTTCCAAGGGGTTATTCTGCACTGGTTGTTCAGATCACTTATCATTGAAAATTTGAAGTTCCTTCCTCTATCCGTGATTAATTCCCTCGGCGCGCCGTGCTTTAAGATGACATCTTCAATGAAGAATTTGGCAACTTCCATGGATTCACTTATGGGTAGGGCTTTAGTTATCGCCTATTTCGTTAGGTAGTCCATACATACAATAATCCAACGGTTGACACCTTCTGATGTTAGAAATCTCCCCAGGAGATCCATTCCTACCTTTTCAAAGGCAACTTCAGGGACAGGTATAGGCTGTAAGTGCGCTGAGGGGGGTTGGGGCTGATGTTTACGCCTCTGACAATCTGAACAGTGTGCCACATACCTTCTAACCGTTCTATACATTCCGGGCCAGTAATACTTTTTTATTATTCGGTCATAGGTTTTAGTAAATCCGAGGTGATCAGCCGTGGTTGAATCATGGAAATTTTTCAGTAATTCCTGCCTTAAATGGCAAGGAACTACCGAAAGCCATGGTTTCCCCATTGGATCATAATTTTTCTGTAGAGCGTTTTATCGATTTTTACAAAGGAATTATTAGGAGTACTTTGTAATTGGTCGGCGATTTTTCTAAAGGCTTGATCATTCATCTGCTCTTCGCTAAATATCTGCAAAGTCACAATGCTTGGAATATCTTCCTCGATATCTTCACTGTGATCTAATGGACTTATTGATAAGCAGTCTGCGTCCTGATGTTTCCTTCCGCTCTTATACACGACAGTGACGTCAAACTCTTGCAGCCGAAGTGCCCATCTTGCTAACCTCCCACATGGGTCTTTGAGGTTGGCCATCCAGCACAAAGAGTGGTGGTCCGTAACAATAGTGAACGGCTGTCCAAAGACATATGGTCGGAATTTATTGATAGCCCAAATTATGTCAAAGTATTCCCTTTCTTTGGTTGAATATTTTTTCTGCCTTATTTAAGGTTCTGGATGCATAAACAATGGCTCTTTCCTTTCCCTTTTGTATCTCCACTAACATTGCTCCTATTCCATAGTTGCTTGCTTCAGTGTGTATTTCGGTTGGGGATGAGTAATCAAAATGTCCTAGAGCGGGTTTGTAAATTAACGCTGACTTGAGAACTTCAAATGCATTCTGCTCTTCCTGGTTCCAATTAAATGCTGAGTCTTTCTTCAAAAGGTCATTCAAGGGTTGGGCTACGTGGGCATAATTGGGTAAGAAGCGGCGGTAGTAGAATGAAGGCCCAGAAAACTTCTAACTTCCTTCAATGACCTTGGCGTAGTGAAGTCGCGGACTGCTCGAATCTTTTCTTGGTAGGGACGAATTCCATTTTCACTCACCTCATGGCCAAGGACCGTGATAGTTTTTGCACCAAATTTGCATTGCTTGGAATTGAGAGATAATCCGGCTTTTTTAAGGCAATTTAATACAAGTTGAAAGCGTCTTAGATGTTCTTCAAAATCTTCTGAAAAACGAAGATGTTGTCGAGGTAAAATAAGCAAATGGTCCACTTAAGACCCTTTAAAAGTTCACACAGGTCTACAAAAAAAACATTTTTTCGGAGAAAACCTGATGTTGATTCTAATGTAACTTTTCATGCTGAATTCAAAAATGAAATCAGAAGTTTTCTATCACCCATAGTTCTTGCAGGATGACCATTTTTCTATAAATTTGTATACCAGTAATAATGCAAAAAATGTAACGTAAGCATTTTTTAAAGTAAACATCATCACATTAGCTAGCGCTTTATTTTTGACAAGAAGAGTTGATATGTGGAGACAAAAGCTTTATTTTTTTGTTATTAATTAAATTTTGCTCTTTAAGAGTCATAAATATCAATTTAAATAACAAATCATTGAATTTTTAATTAAATATGTTTATTTTATAATGCAATCTTTTTTGCTTTCAACTCAAAAATAACGACAAGCTCTGGAATGCTATTTTATGAATAACAGTTTTAATATATATATTTAAACGAAAAGACGAAACCCTTCTACAGTCGTGATTACAGCATCAAACTTGGCACTATAAAGCAGGTACAATGGCTAAAAAGAAAATATATGCATATAACTATTTACATATTTGCGGAATAAATTATGAAAATGAGGATTTGCATTAGTTATGACTAGTTTATAATTAGAGATATATTAAGTAAATAAATAAATAAGGAATATTTATGCTAGGAGTTTGAAACTATAGGTGAATAGGCCAATGTAAACACCCGCTCACGCGACCACCTCAAAACCCAAGTAATATTAATTTATAGCTATCTTGTTGAGGTTATTACTGCAAGGCCAGGAGAGCACGATATGCATCTGGAAGTTCTATTTTTCGGTTAATGCTGTTATGTCTGTGGGATTCTATTGACTCGAGAACTAATCGTTGTTGCTGGTTATGAATGTGTCTGTAATGTATAGTGGGGTGGTTGGTGTTAAAAGGATGGACAGTATTGAAAGTGTGCTGATAAAGGAGGGACCTGGTGTCATGATTGGAGATGTTTCGAGAATGTTCAGACATTCTGATGGCAACGGATCTACCTGTCTCGCCAACGTATGTGGCAGAGCATTGCTCACACGAGACAGAGTAGACCGCACCAACAGAATGGAGAGGATCTGGGGGGCATACGATTTAGTGTATGGGTGACGGAGGGATGTGAGCAGGTTGGAGGAGTTCTTATATATGATGCGGATACCATATGTCTTGAGGCTTCTAGCTATATCAACTGAGGAGGGGGAGTAGGGCAGGAAACATAATGATCTATAGATTATAGGTAGATTTGAGGGACCAGGTGTATATGAATATCTGCTGATAAATTCAAGTGGAAATGATGCTTTAGAGAGGTGCGATATGATGAGATTTCTCTCAGTTTCTTTGAATATATCAAGTGAGCAGTGAGTAAATATTATTTTAGTGAGGGTTATTATTATGTTAATTTTGTGGGAAATAGGACAGTTTGAATTTAAATGGGTATAACTGGGGGGACATTGTTATTTTTATAATAAACTGTGGTGTGGAATGTGGATGCGGTGCGTATTATTAGTATGTCAAGGAATGGGATGACCTGGTTTGACTCTATTTCCATAGTGAAGGAGATGTTGGGGTTATAACTATTGAGGGCTGCAAGTATGGTGCTCTCCTGTCCGTTTCTGCATATGCAAAAAACGTCATCAATGTAACGGAGCCATATTTGAATATCTGTGGGGAGGGTACGGGTAATCCAGTGGTCTATTTCGGACATGGCTATTTCTGCAACAATAGAGGATAGAGGGCTGCCCATTGGGGAGCCTTTAATCTGTCTGTAGTGATCTTTAAGGAATGTGAAGGAGTTCATGTTTAAGCAGAGTTTGGTCAGTTGTGATATAGAAGAAATTGTATGGGGATCTACATTCTGTGAGCTAAGGAACCGTTCTAGACTATCAGTGATGAGACTGTGGGAAAGACTGAGGTAGAGGGAGGTTACATCAAAGGAACACATTGTAAAATGTGGAGCGGGATTCATGGCAGTTAATTCACTGATGAAGTGGGGGGTACTACGTATAGAGTATATATTCCTGTGGTTATTTAACAATGGAGAAAGGTAGTTAGAGAGGAACTTGGACAATGGATACGCGGG
This sequence comes from Cordylochernes scorpioides, assembly GCA_030710605.1. NCBI lineage: Eukaryota > Metazoa > Arthropoda > Arachnida > Pseudoscorpiones > Chernetidae > Cordylochernes > Cordylochernes scorpioides. Next base: position 107,027,097 of record CP092886.1, on the reverse strand, counting down.
CGATAGGCGATAATTGGACGGAGTGGTACGTCAGGCTTATGAATTTTAGGAAGGCCGTAGATGTATGCGCTATTGGAAAGGTTAGATATAAATGACTAATAATCATTGGGGGTAATATCCTTAGATTTTTTCAACTGAAGTAGGGAGGTTCTAAAAACTTTAACTAGGGAGAGGCTAACCTCGTCTGAGATGGGGGAGAAAGTGGTGTCATCATTGAGTAGACTGTGCATTTTGGTTCGATAATCTTCTTGGTTCATGATAACGGTGTTCGAGTCTTTGTCGGATCGAGTGATGACTACGGATATACTTTGCTTGAGTCTTTGGAGTGTTCTTAGGTCTGCGCGGTAATTGGGAGGAGGGGTATAAGGCTTAGTTAAAATCTTGGTAACCATTGTTCTTATGGAGTATTTGTCTTGCAGGCTGTACTGTTTGATGGTGGATTCGATGGAGCTGATGACCTCAGGGATGTTAGGCTTGGAAGGGATGCGAAACTTGAGACCCTTCTCTAAAAGCAATATTCCTGAGAGAGATAGGGTACGGTTGGACAAGTTGATCACATTTGACGACTGTTGCTTCTGATTGTAGGAGGAAGGAAGAGGGAATGAGTATTTCTTTTTCCAGAAAAGTAGTTTCTTCTGGTGTCTGAGTAATGTGATCTTTTCTTGTGCCTTAATATCGCTTGTGATCCTAGTAATATGGTTTGCGAGTTATTCAGGGGGGACTTTTTGAGATATTAGGAAGAGTAGCCCTTTGATTGACTTGGTCAGAAACCTTATGTTTGAAAAACAACCTTTGATTCTGGCGTTGAGAAATTGTTGCTGGGTTTTCTTGATGTGAATCCTAGAAAAAGGGTTGTCAACGGGGTCCCTGAGCCTAAGAGAGGGAGAGATGAAGCCGGCATTTTTGCAGTGACGGTTAAATTGGAGGTGGCATCTCCATCTGGATAGCTGCAGGGATTTTTTGTGAATTAGCCATAGGTACCTATCAACTTCATTCACGGAGAGATTCATTGGTAAATACGACTATATTATTCTTCTTGGTAATATTTAGACGAAAAGACGAAATAAAAGAAAAAGAGTTTCTTTTAATAGAAATATATCAAAGCAAGCTTTCGGGCAAACAACCCTTCTACGGGCGTGATTACAGCATCAAACTTGGCACTATAATGCAGGTAAAATGGCTAAAAAGAAAATATATACATATAACTATTTACAAATATGCGGAATAAATTATGAAAATAAGGATTTGCATTAGTTATGACTATAACTATAATAGTTATAATTCTCTAATTATAAAATAGTCATAACTAATGCAAATCCTCATTTTCATAATTTATTCCGCAAATATGTAAATAGTTATAAGTATATATTTTCTTTTTAGCCACTGTCCTATTTCCCACAAAATTAACATAATAAGAACCCTCACTAAAAGAATATTTACTCACTGCTCACTTGATATATTCAAAGAAACTGAGAGAAATCTCATCATATCGCACCTCTCTAAAGCATTATTTCCACTTGAATTTATCAGCAGATATTCATATACACCTGGTCTCTCCAATCTACCTATAATCTATAGATCATTATGTTTCCTGCCCTACTCCCCCTCCTCAGTTGATATAGCTAGAAGCCTCAAGACATATGGTATCCGCATCATATATAAGAACTCCTCCAACCTGCTCACATCCCTCCGTCACCCATACACTAAATCGTATGCCCCCCAGATCCCCTCCATTCTGTTGGCGCGGTCTACTCTGTCTCGTGTGAGCAATGCTCTACCACATACGTTGGCGAGACAGGTAGATCCGTTGCCATCAGAATGTCTGAACATTCTCGAAACATCTCCAATCATGACACCAGGTCCCTCCTTTATCAGCACACTCTCAATACTGGCCATCCTTTTAACACCAACCACCCCACTATACATTACAGACACATTCATAACCAGCACCAACGATTAGTTCTCGAGTCAATATAATCCCACAGACATAACAGCATTAACCGAAAAATAGAACTTCCAGATGCATATCGTGCTCTCCTAACCTTGCAGTAATAACCTCAACAAGATAGCTATAAATTAATATTACTCGGGTTTTGAGGTGGTCGCGCGAGCGGGTGTTTACATTGGCATATTCCCCTATAGTTTCAAACTCCAAGCATAAAAAATCCCTATTTATTTATTTACTTAATATCTCTCTAATTATAAAATAGTCATAACTTATGCAAATCCTCATTTTCATAATTTATTCCGCAAATATGTAAATAGTTATACGTATATAATATTTTACTTTCGTTCATCGCGACTTCACTATAATAATTTATATTGTTCGGGTTGGTTGGATTGGTTGTTTGGATTGGTTGTTGTAAGACCCTGTTGACTTACTTGAGGGGGTTGAATTGTGGTGATTGTTGGCGCAGTCGTTGGCTGAAATGGTAGGTTTTCTCACAGGGGAAATAACGAGGGGGACACAGAATGGGATTGAAAATAGGACCAGGCGACTTAGGGAGAGAAGGGCTTTTTGACTAATGGAGTACTTGACTGTTCACATGTTGAACATAGAGGTTACTTTTCGTGAAGAGAAGGGCTTAAGCGTCCTGCTTCTTGTGGTGGCGAGCTCCCAACTGATTTAACTGAGTCCGAGATTTACCTCGTTAACTCTCTATTGCTCTCATTGGTTGAAATCGTCAACGTGGCGACTTTTGATTGGATGTTAGCTAGTCCTGCTGGACTCTGATGGGATATTGGTGCTTCAATTGTCTTTCTCTTGATTATCATGCTCCAGGAAGAAGAAGGTCGTTGAACTTAGTTTTTATTAGTTCCTGGGTAATAACCTTTACTTCCTGGGTAATGAAATCTTGGTGATGGCTTCTCTCCCAGTTCGCTAGGCCTAACCTTTATAAAAACCTTTTGGATCATACATTGCATATATTGTTGTGGGTTTACATCTTGGTATATACAAATTATGACAGATGCGCCCCCTACATGTGAAGAATTTAAAAAAGTGTAGCCTGAAGTGAATTCTGTAAGGGAAAATTAATTTTGTGGGGGAAAAATTAATCATGGGTACTGGGAGGCTAAGTATTGTAGGTGACATAAAAGCTAAAAGAGAATGGTATTGGTGAAACATCTGTTGAGCATAAGGAAGAGAAAACAAAAATAAAATTTAATTATAAGAAATCAAAGTGAATGCGCTTGGTGCATTGTTGAGTGAAAAAAAAAAAAGAAAAACATGCCTACACACTTCAGCTCGAATGGGGAAACTAAAATCGAGGGAATTTTTCTGTTAGGGCTTTTGAGAAATAAAAAAAAAATAGTTGTGAGAAATCAAAGTGAATGCGCTTTGTTGCATTGTTGAGTGAAAAAAAAAAAGAAAAACATGCTTTCACAGTTCAGCTCGAGATGGGGAAAATTAAATACGAGGGAATTTTTCTGTTAGGGTTTTTGAGAAATCAAAAATAATTTAGTTGTGAGAGAAATCAAAGTGAATGCGCTTTGTAGCATTGTTGAGTGAAAAAAAAAAGAAAAAGGTGCCTACACAATTCAGCTCGAGAAGGGGAAAACTAATATCGAGGGAATTTTTCTGTTAAGGCTTTTGGAAATCAAAAATAAAATAAAAATAAAGATATTGAAAATTATAAGAGAACCAGTGAGTTTTCGTTGAGAAAAATATGTTTAGTGATTGAGAAAGTAATTGATTTATAAAAAAAAATAAAAAAAAATTGTTATATAAATATATGGTAAATATTTGATTAAGCATTTTGATTTCAAAGATAAAAAAATAAATGAATGGGGTAAGAAAACACAATGTACGTAGAGAGATTCGCAGGATCTCTAATGATAAAAGTTACATGCCAATGTATCTAGGTCACGCGGCGCAATCAGCTCTTTTTTATTGCCTCATAGATTTTTTGTCTTTCCTGTGCGACTCATGGGCGAAAACATGATTCTTCCCAACTGTGCGTTTACATTGTGTGTACAGGAGACACGGGGATCTAGTTAACCTTAAGTGTGTATTTGTATTGGTTGTGGTGTGTTTTGGGGTTGTATTGTCTTTCAAGATCTCAAGGCCGAGTGTATTATGTTAATTTGTACCGAGCTTTAATGCGTTCTAGGGATTTTTATGCAGTTCCCTAGGGCACTTAAGATATGTTCGCCCAATATCCACTTCGTTATCGGGAGGTCGTAACCGGAATCGGATCTTTGAATACAGGGTCCGAGGAGAGTCCTCGACCCTTCTAAAGTGGTTGTTTCTTTCTTTCAGAAGAAACGTAAGCTCGAAAGCTTTGCTACCTAATATTTTTTTCCTATCCTTCAAGTGGTAATGTGCGTGTTTTTGTTCGTATTTGACCTTGAGATTTGAAATTTGCTTATTGGTCGTGAGTGTTGTGTGCTTGTTTTATGTGGGTGACATGTAATATTGTTTGGAAATGTTAGTAAAAGAATCGAATTTGGTCGGCAATTCATTTGGAATGCTTTCGAGAATTAAATTTGTTTATTAATATAATGTTAATATATTGATTTTAATATAATTAAATGTGTTTATATAAGAAAATCAGGATGTGAACTCGTTTTGAAATGGATCCAATTTGGTGACAGTTAAAAATGGCGGACGTATTTGTGTAACGCGGGGGAACACGGTGACCTCGATTGAAATGCCGCAAACCGGGGGAGGCCAAAATCGAGGGGAAATTTCTCAATTTGTCCTCCCTCCCTTCCTGTAATTGAGCCTTCCTGCCGCCTAATTGACTTGGGGGTTCTCAACGTTTGCTGAGCGTTTCTTACTTAGATTGGTTGTGACCCCCTGAAACTTCGCTGAAAGTTTTCTTCCATTATCTCCCATATAAGGGTCAGAAATGTTAAAATTGCATTGCCTATATGGAAGATGGCTTCCTGTAATTGGTACAGCCTTTGGGGCTGTTGGGTATATAATCCAATGTAGACAATTAGGGTAAATGGGGCGATTTTATAGGGCATAATCAGGAGACAGATAAAAAATATTAAGTGAAATATGGAAACTTGCACATTATTCCCCATATTTTCTCCAGGAGTTGATGGCTTTGGGTTTCGTTTAGTTGTGGTGGACTTGGAAATGGATGTATTTGTGGATGGGCGATGTCGCGTTCTTTTTTATTATGGGTGAGTTGTGTAAATCGGGTTTTGGTGAAAATGGTGGGATCTAAATGATTGAAAGGCTCGCTGTTTGTTGGTTTGATTGTCAACGGCTCCGCTGGAAAAAGTTCGGGTGTGAGGTGTCTAAATGGAAACGTGTAATTGTCTTTATGTTGCAAATGGTGTATCTTGATTGTGGGTGGTGTTTTATATTGGATGTTTTCTGTGTATAGTTTAAGTTTGTTCACATGGACTGTATAAGTATCTCTTTGGAGAGGTTGGTTGGGTCTATCGATACGGACCACATTTGGGGAGATGATCTCTAATATGGTGTATGGTCCTGTGAAATATTGAGCGAGTTTCCCTGTGTTGGGGTGGTGATATATTTTAGCCAACACCAGGTCGCCGATCTCGAAGTGTGGTTGTTTGTGTCGTTGGTCATAAGCGTTTTTGTCTCGTAGGTGCTTGTTTTGAGTTCTCGTGTGCGCGATCTTCCTAGCTTTGTCGATGTTTGGATAAGGTGTGGTGTGGTCAGAAAGTTCCGGGGGTAGTACGCCAAACTTCAGGTTGATGGACGGAAAACCGGTGACGGAATGCGGGGTGTTATTGTATATAGAGATAACTCGTTTGACCAACTTGGTCCATGCGATCTTAGGATTCTCCAAATGTAGCAACCTAAGTTTTCCTTTAAGGGTGGCGTTTAGGCGTTCACATAGACCGTTGGCTTGTGGATTATTGCTTGTGGTGAGCAACGGGTGGATACTCCTGTTAAGCAGGAAGCTCCTTATTTTGGCGAAGTGAATGCAGGGGCTCTATCCGTAAGAAGGCGTTTCGGGGAGCCATCCTGTAATACTCGCGTGAGCACCTGTTGATAGGTAAAAATGCTGGTGGATTTGGACGGTAACGTCCATGTGTAGCGCGAGAAATGGTCGACTACGACGTGGAGATATACTTTGGCGTTGCCATATTCGGCAAACCCTGCAATGGTGTCGAGGGATAGTAGGTCAAAGGGTCCTTTGGCTTCTGGTGGTTGACCTAATTCCCCGTAAGTGGGTCCCAATGGACGTTTTGTCAACTGGCAGGTTGGACAGGTTTTATCCTTCTGTGTTATGTCTTTTGACATGCCCTGCCAATAATACTGAGCGGAGATGAGTCTCGTCATTTGTGATATGTCTGGGTGGTTGTATTGGGTGTGTACTGTTTGTAGTAGTTTGTTGGTGAGTGTTTTGGGAATTATGATTTCGGTTACACCTTTGCGGGAACTTGTATGAAGTCCGTTGTGATCAATGGTCAAGCTAGAATTTCCCGATGGGGAAGGCTGATGGTTCTTAATGAGGGGGGCGTCTAAGTAACCACAGAACGGGTTACGGGATAGGAGGTCCGCCTCATATTGTTGTGCTCCTTTTATGTAGCGAACCTCATACTCGTAACTCAACAGCTGTAAACTCCATCGAAATAATCTGCCTGACGGGTTTTTGATCGTTTTTAGCCACTGCAATGCGTGATGGTCAGAAAATATGGTAAATTTTCTGCCCATCAAATAGACGCGGAATTTATCCACACTCTCAACGATTGCTAGGCATTCTAATTCAGAGATGGAGTAATTCCGTTCGTGTGAACGCAGGGAGCGGCTGAAATACTGGACTGGGTAGGTCTTCCCATCAGGGTGAACCTGTTTGAGGACGCCTGCGATGGCGAGTGTTGAGGCGTTACAGTACACTTGGCAGGGCAGACCTTCCTGGTAAAGGTGTAAAGTGGGGTGTGTTGTGAGGCTTTCTTTCAGGCTAGTGAACGCTTTCTGGCATTTGTCATCCCAGACCCACGTGACATCCCTTTTGAAAAGGTTGTTAAGTGGCGTCCGCAAGCGGGCGTAGTCCGGAATGTACTTTTTATAAGTGTTCACAGCGCTTAAGAAAGATCGCAATGTTTTGCGACTGTGTGGTTGTTGGATGGCGTGAATTGTTTCGATGTTTCATGTAGATGGTGTGGTTGTACTGGCAGTGGTTGCGCATGTGTTTGCGTGGTGTTGTTGTCGCTTTTTGTGCGAGTGTCGCGCTTGTTGCGATGTTTACGTGTGTGACTGTTGTGTGATGACGTGTGGTCATGTGTGTGCTTTGTGTGTTAGCTGTCCTGTTGGATGGACATGTTTTGTGCATCTTTGTAATGGGTTTGTGCCGTTGTGGCCTTGTGCATTGAGGGCATATAATAAAGGCAATTGGCCTTAGTGAAAAAATTGTGTTGTGCGTGCGCGTGACTAGATTGGCATGTTGGCAATTGGGTTTTGACCAATGTATGCGCGCATTGGGTGCCATGTGCGGAAGGCCTGTGTGCGCTGTGACCCCTTTGTGACGCCGCTTGGCACTCCCAATAAGTGCATTTATTTGTTAGGTAATTAAAGTGATAGTTGGTGGGGGGCAATGGAGAGGCAAGTTGGAACATAGTGCCTTGGTTAAAATCTATTGTTATTTTAAAATTTCGGAGGGTGTTTATACCGAGAATTCCAAATGGTAGAGGTGCCTTCACCACATGAATATTCTCCTTTTTGGTTAATTTACCTATTGTCAGGGGGAGGGTTATTTTACCTAAGGTCGGTACAAGACCCTTTTTGGCTTGTAGGTCTATGGACTGTTTTTTAAGTTTTAGTTGAGGAAGATTAATTTTTATCTTTTTATATAGGTTATAGGGCACTATGTTCAAGCTTGCGCCTGTGTCAATTAGAAAAGGGGGTGACAGTTCATGCGTGATGGGCAGCTTTATCGTCAGTTGGCTGACGAAAAGGGGGTGGTGCCTTCCTACCTGGTTGGCGAACGGCTGGGGCGTCTTGGGCGTGCTGTGGAGGTGTGGGGCGCCGGACGTGCTGTGGAGGTGGGGCTGTTTGCACTGCCCGCGCACTCGCGTGTTAAACGGGTTTATACCGGCATTCGCTGTGCCAATGATGGGCGCCGCAGAACTTACAGTTCGACGGCGGAGCAGGTGCAGTCCACGCACCTGTTCTTCTGGGTGTGCTGGTGTATGGGCCCGACATGGTGGGCGGTTGTTCTTCGCGGTGACGTGCAGTTGGTACGCTGGGCCCGTGGATCCGCTGCACCAGTCGGAACCACTCTCCCAGGCTCTCAGGAGGTACCACGCGGACCATGCGCTGGTCGGAGAGCGGCAACCCTTCCGTCAGCGTCTCGAGGATTACCTCCTGTGGGAGTCCCAGTTGTATTCCCATGGCGGTTTTCTCCCTGTAATACTTCTCCAGGTCTGTCTTACCAGCAAGCTTCATGGCGAAGTATTTGGCGAAGGATGCTTCGCTGGATACTGGGTAGAGGTCCGTGAGGGTTTACCTCACCTGGAAGTAGCTCTGGGTGGCCAACCGGAGTTTCCTGAAAAGTTCCAGGGGTTGGCGTGCCAGGTAGCCCGGCAACCGGAGCAGCTCATCGGGGGTGTCCACGTGGGCGTCGTCCATCTTCCGGTCGTAGGACTGGAAGAAGTGACGGGCGCCGTAGGTTCCATCGAAGGGTGGCAGATCCGTCTCCGCTCGCTTGGTTGACCTTACTTGTGAGAGCACGGTGGCCAACTGGAGTAAAATTTCCGCTAGGGGGCTGGCTTCGCCGACGCCGGGGCCTTCCTCCCTGGTCCCGCTGCCTTCACTTTTCGCTTCTGGGTTTTGCTCGTCTTCCATTTTATATCCTGTCGACTCACTATAATATTTTACTTTCGTTCGTCGACTTCACTATAATAATTTATACCGTTCGGGTTGGTTTGATTGGTTGTTTGGATTGGTTGTTGTAAGACCCTGTTGACTTACTTGAGGGGGTTGACTTGTGGTGATTGTTGGCGCAGTCGTTGGCTGAAATGGTAGGTTTTCTCACAGGGGAAATAACGAGGGGGACACAGAATGGGATTGAAAATAGGACCAGGCGACTTAGGGAGAGAAGGGCTTTTTGACTAATGGAGTACTAGACTGTTCACATGTTGAACATAGAGGTTACCTTTGGTGATGAGAAGGGCATAAGCGTCCTGCTTCTTGTGGTGGCGAGCTCCCAACTGATTTAACTGAGTCCGAGATTTACCTCGTTAACTCTCTATTGCTCTCATTGGTTGAAATCGTCTACGTGGGGACTTTTGATTGGATGTTAGCTAGTCCTGCTGGACTCTGATTGGATATTGGTGCTTCCATTGTCTTTCTCATGATTATCATGCTCCAGGAAGAAGAAGGTCTTTGAACTTAGTTTTTATTAGTTCCTGGGTAATAACCTTTACTTCCTGGTTAATGAAATCTTGGTGATGGCTTCTCTCCCAGTTCGCTAGGCCTAACCTTTATTAAAACCTTTTGGAACATGCATTGCATATATTGTTGTGGGGTTACATCTTGATATATACAAATTATGACATGTATATATTTTCTTTTTAGCCATTGTACCTGCATTATAGTGCCAAGTTTGATGCTGTAATCACGTCTGTAGAAGGGTTTTTTGCCCGAAAGCTTGCTTTGATATATCTATATATATAAAATGAATGTATGTGTGTGTGTCTGTCTGTCTTTTATGCCTGACCAAACCACTCATTGGAACGCCATGAAACTTTGGGAAGTTATTTAGTATAGTACTGGGAAGGTTTCTAGCAAATAACATTTTTGAAATAACTTTTCCCTTTAAAATAATCAAGATAAATATTCTAATTTATCTGTTATAATTCAACAATCTGCTCTAAATATTATCATGATGATACGATGATTTTGTAATGTAGAAAATTAGGAAAGACAGAATTCAGGATGACACGGCAATTTATTTGAGACAAGAATAATGATACAATTCCAAGGCAAGATACTATTCCTTTAACTTCCAATTACCGAGGGAACCAATTAATATTGATTTTATTCAACTTATCGAGTATTTTTCAAGGGACCGGGAAAAAATATTCACTTTATCGAGAGATTCGTTAGACAAACCTTTACTCGGGTAAAACCCGAGCAAAGCCGTGTACGTCCGCTAGTTTCAATTAAAAGAAACTCTTCTTCTTTTATTTCGTCTTTTCGTCTAAATATTACCAAGAATAATATTATAGTTGTTATCACCAATATATATTTAAATTGAACCTAACGATTTGTTTAATATATTTGAATCAGAAGTGACAGGTAAATTTGAAGTGATCAGTTTATTCTTCTCTATCGATTTGCTTTTATTAATCGTGCGCACTAGACTGTCAATATGCCGAGGCATTTCATTAATATTCCTGATATTTTCTGTTAAATTTGTGAAGAATTAACTTTCAAAGTTCAAAGGCGAAACTTTACACCGCTCATCAAAAAGTGCTGCCAACTTTATTTTGGCTGTAAAGTCGGTGACCAAGATAAATCTTGGGCTCCTCGTCATTGTTGTGAAATTTGTGCTGACGTCTTACAGGGTGGATTAAAGTTGAACGTCTAATGCCTTTTGCGGTTCCAATGATATGGAGGGAACCTAAATACCATTCTTCAGACTGTTATTTTTGTTTGAAAAAGACTACAAGTATTACATCCAAATCAAGTCATACAGTTGAATATCCAGATTTGCCTTCTGCTATGAGACCTGTTCCTCATAGTGATATTTTACCTGTGCCACAGCCTCCTGAAAATGTAATATTTAGTACCGATGATTCTGATAGACGAGAGCAACAGTCGGATGACACAAATATTGAAGCAGGTGATTCATCTGAACCTCATTTGTTAACCCAAGAAGATTTTAACGACCTCGTACGTGATTTAGATTTATCCAAAAACAGAGTGAACTTTTAGGCTCTAGGTTAAAATGCTGGAATCTGCTGCATAAAGGCACAAAAGTATGCTTTTTTTGCAAGCGTCAAGATAACTTTCAAGACTTATTTTCACAAGAGAATGATTTAGTATATTGCAATGATGTTGTTTGTCTAATGGAAGCGCTTGGTCATGACCATGATACAGAAGAGTGGCGTTTATATTCGTTGATTCTTCAAAAATTAGTTTGAAAGCAGATCTCCTTCACATTGGAAATAAGTTCCCATCAGTACCATTAGCACATGCATCCAACATGAAGGAGACTCACGAAAACATGAAACTGCTTTGAAAAAGATAGAATATGAAAGATTTGGTTGGAAAATATGCACAGATTTGAAAGTCGTTGCTCTCTTGCGTGGATTACAGCTTGGATATACAAATTTTGTTGTTTTTTGTTTTAGTGGGATAGCAGAGATAGGGAAAGGCATTACATAAAAAAAGTTAGCCAAACCGTGAAATCTTTACTCCAGGACATAAAAACATATTGTAAATCCTTCCCTGATTGATTCAGAAAATATTTACATACCACCATTACATATTTAACTGGGATTAATGAAGAACTTAGTCAAGGCAATGGATCGAAATGCCAGTGTATTTGCCTACCTAAAACAAAAATGTTCTAGCATAAGTGATGCAAAAATTAAAGAAGGCATTTTCGTTTGACCTCAGATTCGAGAATTGCTGAGGATGGAAATTTTCAAAATAGTTTGAATGAAGTTGAAGCAGCAGCATGGAATTCCTTTAGAAACGTTTGCAAGAACTTCTTAGGAAGTGTCAATATTACCAAGACATAGTTGATGATCTGTTGCTTTCCTACAAGGCACTGGGATGTAACATGTCTCTCAAGATCCATTTCCTGCATTCACATCTGGATTTCATTCCAGAAAATCTTGGTTCAGTTAGCGATGAGCATGGTGAGAGGTTTCATCAAGATATATCAAGCATGGAGAAGCGGTACCAAGGTAAATGGAGTCCCTGTATGCTTGCTGACTACTGCTGGACACTCAAGAAGGATGTACCACAAGCAAAGTATAGAAGAAAATCCACTGTCACTATACTTTTCAATAAAATAAATATATTTCGTTTATATAGGCCTATATACAAAAACATTTCCAAATTTGGTGTATCTCAAAAATCTTGCGTGATAGAAAAAAACTAATGGTATATTTGAATCAGCACAAAGAGTTAAATATAGATAAGATGCTGTTTCTTTTGGGACAAAGAAAAATATTTTTTGATAAACCAGTGTAATGTAATAAGGTTTATGCAAAAATGCTTACATAATAATTTTTGCTAAATTTATCCCAATACCAAAAAAAGGCTGTCACGCAAATACCATGGGTGATGGAAAATTTCTGATTAGGTTTTTGAGTTCAGCATGGAAAGTTACACTAGAAAGACCATCAGGTTCTCTTGGACAAAAATGTTGTTGACCAGTGTTATCTATCATTCGTTCGAAGGTAGCTGGAGCAATACATAACTCAAATGACATTACTTTGAACTCATACAGTCCATCTGGAGTTATAAACGCTGTTTCCTCACGGTCCGATTCTTCTACGTCGATCTGCCAGTACCCTGATTGGAGGTCCATGGAAGAATAAAATTTAGCTCCCCGTAAGCAGTCTCAAGTATCGTCGATCCTTGGGAGAGGGTAGACATCTTTTTTTTTGTTATTTTTTTCAGGCAGCGGTAATCGACGCAGAATCTCCAGCTTCCATCCTTTTTTCTTATCAATATTACAGGTGAGGCCCACGGACTTTCAGAGGGCTGGATGATGTCCAGTGTTTCCATCTTGTTTACCTCATCCTGAATAATGTGGCCTTCTTTTGGTGCAACTAGGTAAGGTCTTTGTTTGGTCGGTAGGTGGTCTCCAGTGTTAATTCGGTGTTTTTATTGACGTCCTTGAATTTTTTATCTTACTAAATTCGAAAATATCCGTATAGTTTTTTTTAAAACAAATTTCTTAATTTTTCTTTTGAGATTCATCAAGTGAATCATGTATAAGAAATTCTGAGATTTTTGGGTCTTCAGAAGGTTTCGCCTTTGTTTCAACTTGGTTACAATCAGCTAGAATACATAGTTGACTATCTTCGATGTCAATACTTACGGCTACATGCATCCTCTGAGGGATTAGTTTCGGATATGGACTCCAATTCACCACCCAAAGTTTACCTCGGTTACTGATAAGTGAAATGGCAGAGGAGGAAGCCGTTAGTTCTCTTTCCAGCAATAGCTCTTTTCGACATTTTGCCACCACAATTGCGTCATTAGGAATGTCACGACTTGCTACTTCTATTAGCAGAATAGAGGCGGGCTCGATTCTATATTCCAATTCCGAGTAGAGAGGTGAGCTGTTCTTAGGGGTATCCTCAAAAAGACATTTTTCTAAGAAGAGTGTATCGTCAGCTGAATCAATTATCGCCATAGATAACTTCAAAAAGTCCCAACCAAGAATAACTTCATGACTACAGTCTTCCACAATGACAAATTTAAAGCTTTCCTGTAATCCATTCAAGTCCAGTTTCAGTGTGCAGCGTCCTTTTGGTATTACAATTTTACCATTGGCTACTCGTAATGTGAGGTCAGTTTCGGCAAACATTATTTTTCTTAGTTTGAGTCTGAACCTCTCAGAAATGACAGAATATGAGGCTCCCGAGTCGACGAGGGCACGCGTCATTTTTCCTTCTATTTTAATGTCTATGTAATTTTATTTTAATTCTAATGTAGTCGACAAGAGAGGATTTATAAATTTTGCGGCCTTACCTCCAAAATAGGACGCATCTTCTAGTTTTCCTGACGGGAACCGCGAGGCGACTGGCTGGATCTTCTATCAGGATACGAATGTTGTCCTTTTCGGCCAGTGTAAGGAGAGGGGCTTCGATAGCGGCGCATATTTCCTCTTGGCAGGTCGTCGTTGGGCTCTTGGCTGCTCCAAGAATTATAGAATGTTCTAGGCTCTTGCCTATCTCTCTGTTTGTAATTCAAATTTTGTCTTTCTTCATATTCTCTCCTCCTGTCACGGCAGTAGAGCACGACGTGGCCTGGGCGTCCGCAGTGAAAACAGATTGGCTTTCCTTCAGTGGTTCCCCATTCGTTGGTATCGCGTCTTCCGTTTACTTGTTTCGGATGCTGCGGTCTAGGTTGGAACTCGTACCTAGGGCTTTGTAATGGCCTTGGCGCTCTATTTTGAGAGGAACTTCTAGAAATTGGCGCAATGGTTTTTCCAATTTCCTGCTTAACCATATGTTCAATTGCAGCAATTACTGGTTCTTCTCGAGGAGAGGCTAATGCTCGCTGTACCTCCTCGCGGACAATTTGCCTAATCATTGATGACAGATCTGCAATGTCATCTTGATCACTAAGGGAGCCTACATTAGGTAAGCGCTCGTATCTGGTTGGTGTCACTCGCTTACGATGTAGAGCTTCAACACGACGACATTCAGTGAGAAATTGTTCTGTGTTGTTAATGTCCCTTGGGAGAAGCGCCTGATATAACTCCTCTGCAATACCTTTCATGAAGTGAGCGATTTTGGTCTCTTTACTCATTTGTGGATCAACCTCTTTGCATAGGCTAAGCACATCTTGAATGTAGAACTCGGTGCTTTCACCTTTCAACTATGCCCGTGTCTTGAGCACTCGGCTTGTAGCCATATATTTCATTTTTCTCCAAATACATTTTTCAGCTGGGCCGTGAACTCCTCCCAGGTTTTATTCCCTCCTCGTTGTTCTCATATCACCCGAGAGCTGTTCCAACGAGGTAGAAGTAAGCATTAGCAAGGCGAAGGCTTTCATCCCAATGATTATGCCTTGCTACGCGTTCATACATTTTTATCCAGCTGTGGGGATCTTCACTAGGTAGGTGTTGAACAAAAAACGAACCTACCTGCGTTGCTGCCTCGGTTTTGATATTCATTGTTGTTTTTTCTTCACTTACTTCGTTTATTTCTAAGAGGATATCTGTGTGGAACGTCCAGCTTTTCCACCAGTTGTAAGGTAGAATTCAGTCTTGGAATATCTTAAGATATAAGCGTATTTATTTATGACGTCAGCACGACTAGTCGACAATAATCGAAATATTAACCAAACTATCTACAGCTAGGGGATCTTGAACAAGCAAGTAAAGAAATATTTTAAAGGTGATTTTAAAAATACAGAATAATATATGTTAAGTCGGATATAAGATGTTTCGAAATACGTTGTATTTATAACTAATTGATAAACTATACTCACCAAAAACTCGCCACGGCAAACACACAAACAAAAAAATACAATATACGATTAATATAAACACCTAAATATATATATAGGATGGAGAATTTCATTCAAATCCTATGTTAACACACTTTCAAGTTTAGAAATTTATTTAGTACATCAAATCCTTCTATGTAAAGTCCAACCCCCATATTACAACATGGTACCGAGGGTAAACCTCAAAATGGGTTATCGAAAAGAAATTCTTAATACAACAATATTGTTGGGTCAATTTCTATAATGATGGAATGTACAAACGTCACCTCTACGATTTGAATAACATACACCTTATTCCGATACACTTTATGGGAATCTACATATATGTTAGACCATTAGAAACCTGTCCAAAATGCAAACACACCAAAGCATGATACACACAAACACAGATTCGATTCCCAATGGGATGGGTATAGATCAACACATGTTTTAAGTTTAAACAGTATATATATGCATACACAGTAAATTTAGGGGAATGAAATTGACTCGACTGTTAACATGAGTTATATGATGTTTGTATATGAGCATATGTAATTGTCTATTGATAGGATTTACCATGGAGGATACCATTGTATGTCTAGTCTGGTATAAAACACAAAAAAATACAAATTGATACAAGGAAATACATATGAAATATTATTATAGCTAAAACTATCTATATTTTGAGACAAAGAGAAGATTATATGCAAGATAAAAGATCTAATACTTTGTAAGCAGTTCTTTACTTCTAATCTCATTTTATGCAAGCAGAACCTCTACTTTAAATTTTACTGATGTATAAAAACGATAATAACCAAAAAAAAAATATTTGGAATACACTATACATGGCGGGAATCATGATTTTATAAAAATAGCTCAGCACACCAATCTAAAATAAAAAAAATAGATAACAAAACTTGTTAAATACAATAAGAGACTTCTCCTATTTTTGTAATCAGGCCTTTTTGACCCGCACGAACAAATTTAAAATAATATTAACTTAGCATTATACTTTCTTTTACTCACCATCCTTGGCCCATCTCTCTCGACTCGATTCGCTCTCTCTATACCCTTCGGCTACTCGATTCCAACTGACAAATTTCAAATCTAGTGTGACTAAAAAATTTTTTATATCTCTTTTACAGAGTAAAATATATATATATATATTTCGTTGAATAAATTCGGAAATAAAGATAAAAAAAATTATTCTTTGGAATAAAATTAATTTTAAATTAATAATAATAAAAAATAATAAAATATATCAGGGGTCGATTCCCTGAAATTTTAATTTAGTGTTTCTTCTTAAAATTTCTATTATTATCTTTAAAATACCTAATCTATCTAGAGTATATATTTAATGTATTTATTTCTTCTTGAAATTTTATTATTATCTTTAAAATACCTAATCTATCTAGAGTATATATTTAATTTATTTACTCTATGTATTTAAATTTCAATGTGGTAATAAAAAAGAAATTTAGACCTTTCATCTTGTATATAAAGGAAGGGATTGGTTATAATACATATATTACATATGTACATCCTCCATCTTACTGCAGCGGGCCTTGGAGTACAAAAAGCCCAGAGCTTGTCCAGGTCCTCCATCTGGACAGCAAACACTTCGACAAGACACTGTACATATATGATGTAATATGTTTACATCATTGTTGGGTTCGTTTTGTGAAAAATGGCCAAACATATATATTTTATAATCTGTTGAATATTTTTATTCAATAATATTAAATTAAATTAAATAATAAAATATTTCTTCGCCACAATATATATATTAAACTCTTCCTTATTTTAACCTTATTAATAGTTTTTTTAATCCTTTTTTAAAAATCTTATATATGCGTAATCCTATTTAAGATTTTTTTGTTTTTATCTATATTTCTGATATACATTGAAAGATTATTTTATTAGTCTAAAATAAAATATGTTTAGCCAGAAAGGATTGGTTAATTTCCCTCCCCAACATTTAATGCTAGCCGTTACAGCTTTAGGTCTCTACATGTGCCATAGATGAATAAATTTGTGGTCTGCTTTTCTGCAGCCACTGGCGCCAGAATATTTGGACCTGTAGAGATCTGGAAATAGTTCATTAAAGTATAACAGCAACGTAAGAATGTATAAAAACATCCCGAATTCTACTAATATACAAAATTTTGTGTTGACTATAGGAAGTTGAATGATATTGTCGCATCATGGTTAATGTACCTATTTATATATTATTAATTTATAATATTATTTTATATATATTTCAATTTGATATTTATATTTTAATTTTATTTATTTTATAATAAACAGTAAATGTACCATAAACAGATTATATACTATAAAAAAAATTAATTTGTATTTTCAAACATTGTGACTACACATCTCTTTAAACTTTGATCTGAGAAATAAAAAATAATTCTAGAGGATACTTAAAATAGAGATATCCAATTATTCACTCATCTAACCTTGTAGGATGGTTGAAACACGCTCTGGAAAGATGCATGACATGTCTGAGGATAATTCAAGTCTGAGAGTGTCAAACTCGAACCTGGTGTAACAATATCACCAGGATGGACTCATACTTTTCCTCGCAATAATATAACCTTGGATACATTAGCTGGATCCCAATGGCCTCCAATACTGGATTTGAAAAGTGGATACTGCCAAGTGGAAATACATCTTGAAGTAAAATAAAAGAAGACACTTACAACTGGATAGGGATTGTGGCAATTCAATGTAATGCCTTTTGAGCTCTGCAATGCACCAGCAACCTTGGAACATATAATTAAGCTGTTTTGCAGGAAGTTGCTACAGAAACGTGTCTCGTTTATTTGGATGACATCATTGTACATGGAAAGAATTTTGAAGAGCATCTCAGCAACATTGAGTTTTGGCGTCGATTTTCTCGCCTGAACTAAAAATTTTAGTTTTTAAAATTAATGCTATTTTTTAGGGTGGTGTGATGATGGAAAGCCAGAGAGAATATTATCTTAAATGAATCTTAAACGAGTTTACCTGTTCCTCAACATTCTCAAACCAGTTTCTTGCTGTTTCCAAAGTTGTACCAGTGGTTATATGATAATGAAATTATGAAATTCCTTAGCCATTTTTGGGATTTTTCCCAGGCTCTCTAAGGTTGAGAAATTTACTCACCATTGGAGGCTTGAGTAGCTTGCTCTTAACAATTTAGGGCTATAAAAAAATTCACGCTGCGGCAGTTGCACCTCATATAAGCGAAATATAAGGGGGGGGGGTGGAATAAGAGTTGAAGATAGTAAGATAAAAACAGAATAAGACAGAGCCATGTTAACATTTTATCAAACTAGTAAAATGTAAAAAGAAAGAAATTTTGATTTTTTATTGATTTCAAAAAAAAATTACAAATATAAAAAATAATATATGTTAAAATTGCCAGTTAAAATTGGATTCAATTTCTTCATTTTTTACTTTATGTAATTACTAATCTCTTCAACCTTGGGTTAACCAAATGGAAAATAAAAAGAAAAGAGAAGGGAGAAATGTTGTGGATGGGGATTCAGGACTCAATGTGTGTGTGCCAGTATGTGTGCGTGTGCCAGTGTGTGAATGTGACAGTGTACATGTATGTGTTTGTGTTTTGATGTGTATGCGCTTATCTGTGTGTGATTTTGTTTGCACTAACATCATTATCATGGGTTCGCAACACAAATAGTGCATACATGTGAATAACCTATGCCCACAAATTTATCTTAGTGTATCTTTAAATTTATATAATAAGAAAAGTGCATAATAAAATTTAAATAATTCTACCAATATTCCGCTTACCGATCAGTGCAAATTAAAAATATATAATTACTATTATGTGCCTATTGACATGAACATCTACAAATGTGCGTATTTATCATACCTGTCATGATCTGTTTAAAGATATGCTACAGATATATAAGAAAAAACAAAAAAATAATAATCAATAACGATGGGTAAAGAAAAAAGACATATAGGTCTAAATATCATGCAGGAAGAAAAAAGATGCAGCCTATTGTAATCAAATCAACGATCGGCCCAGCTGGCGAATAGGTCAGTACAATCGAAACCAACATACTTTTGAAAATTCTTGAAAGATGTGGCATCGAGTACAAAGTAGAAGAAACTCCTTCAACAAAGAAACGAACTCGCGAATCCCCATCATATTCAACATTGCGTAGCCAAAAGACACCGAGAATAGAAGCTGTCTCACAGCATAATGAAAACGATGTCTCCATGAACGAGGTACCTGAAGTCCCTCAAAAAACGCCCGCAGCTACCCTTCCTCAGGTTAACGAAGAAAACATTGATGAAGATGGTCCTTGGACAACAGTTACACATGCAAAAAAGCCAAGAATACCACCTGTAATAGCAGAAAATGTAACCGATTGGAAGTTGCTCTGCCAAGAACTGAAAGACCTGTGTACAGATAAATTCCAATGTACGATCTCAGAAAATACGCACATTATCAAGGCCGAAAATATTTCAGAATTCAAAAAAATCAGAGAATACGTAAAAAAAAAAGCAATGGCGGCTACTCTTATAGACTCCAAGAAGAAAAACCCCTCAAAGTGGTATTAAAGGGCGTGACAACAGCCTGCAAGACTGAAGATATAGCAAAAGAACTTGCAACAATGGGCTTTACTGAGACCTCTGTGAAGAGACTTCATAGACAATCAACTAAAAGGCCAATTAATATAGTACTGGTAGAATTACCAAAAAATGAACATATCAAGAAAATTTACGGAATAACTGAACTCCTTTATCAGAAAATTGCAGTAGAATCTTTCAGAACAACAAACCGTGTGACTCAATGCTTCAACTCCTAGGGTTTCGGGCACGGTCAACTTAACTGCTTCCTGAAACTAAAGTGCGTCAAGTGTGCTGAGGAGCACCATTCGAAGGACTGTCCAAGAAAGTCAAGACAACTTCCCCCAAAGTGTGCAAACTGCGAAGAAGCGCACACAGCCAATTACCGCGGATGCCCAAAGTTTCCAAGAGTACATCAGCAACAGCCAAGATACCCTGGTCAGTACAAATCTAACAACCCAATTCCGATTTCAAAAAGATCTGAAACACTGCCGAAAATTGTAGAACAACAAAACCAAAGCAAAGCTGAGGTTGCGACAAGAAAAACTTCTCGTTCTGCGACTAAAGACCTGTGTGAAAAATTGATGCAAGTAATCAAAACATACCTGCAATGAATTGCAAATTACCTTTTTAAATTATTACTTGGAATTGTAGCGGAATCAGATCAAAGAAAGAAGAATTATTGCACTTTTTAGAAGATAAATCAATAGACATTGCTCTGCTCAGTGAAACTCACCTTAAACCCTCAATTGATCTAAAGTTCAGGAACTATCAAACCATTAGAACTGACCGAATTACAGGAAAAGGTGGGGGAACAGCCATCATTATAAAATTCTTTTTTAAATATAAAAGTATGCCGATTCAAACTTCAAACTTTGAATATACTTCTATCTTGATTGAACCAGATGGAAAAACCCACTTACAAATCTCAGCAATTTATAAAAAGCCTGATGCACCATTATTGGAAAAAGATTTGAACCAACTGATAAAACACAACCACGCAATAATCATTGCAGGAGACTGGAACTCCAAACACCCTCTTTGGGGATCAAGAACTTCTAATAACAGCGGAATCGTGCTGCACAATTTCACTGAAAGAGAAAGCCTCGACATTGTCGCACTTTCTTCACCCACGCATTACAGTCCACTCAGCAATCCCGATTTCCTAGACTTCGCTGTTTTTAAAAACATTCCCTGGGCCCCAAAGGCCAAAACTACCGACGATTTATAATCTGACCATCTCCCTGTAATCTTCCCCGATTCCGACGACCCGGCCCTGACGCTTAGTTAAGAGCTAATCGCCCAACAGCTGCCCTCCTGCAAGGTCCTGGGGGACCATCTCTACGCCACCAACTCGCCATGTGTAAATACCTAATTCTGATGCACTTCAAAAAATTTCTAATAATATTAAAAATGTCGGAGAAAATGGTAAAACATTAAGATTAATAGAAATTTAAACCCAAAAAATCTGTAATTAAAAAGGTTCCAAACTGAACTGACAATGAAGATTTGAAATTGATTAGTAAAATTTACATACCGACACTAAGATATCCAACTATAGTAGTCAAAAACGTATCTAAAATACAGATACGAAGAACTTCATTCAAACCATATGCAGGAGGAATTCTGATCTAGAAAATTTGGAAAATGAAATAAGTGTTCTATTTACAATGAGATCTAACTCTCTATATCACAATATAGTATTAAGAGTAACTCCTAAAGTTTACCAAATTTTAGGAAAAATGGGTAATGAGATATACACCTATTTTGAGCGATGTTCTACACAAGGCAGAATATTTATAAGACAATGACAAAATTGTTTTGAATTTAAACCGAACCACAAAACAAAAGACTATCAAAATATTAAGATATGTAAAATATGCGGTGTACAAGGTACCCACAACTGTACGGAAGCACCAAATTGTCACAATTGTTCAAAGCACCCTAAATTGAAAAAACCTTTCTACAAACTATGAATCAAATTCAAGTGAATGCTCGATTTACAAGTCACAAATAGACAGAATTATGCAAAGGACACAATATTCACAAGTATACGAGGGGGGTCGGTGGAAGGCTGGTTAAACCGTTTGGTTTACGACCACTACGCCCGGGTTCGATCCCCGCATTGGACACTTTTTTCTGTTTGAAAAAAAATGCTCCAATGGCCCCCCGATTCTTGCAAAAGTCCAACCCCACCAGCGAGTGCAAGTAACCAAACGGGGCTCTGGCACATTTGTAAGTGCAAAGTCGAACTGCTTTCACATGTGTAGACATGTGGTGTGCTTACAGTAAAAAGCAGTCGCTAACTACCCACCATGATTATCATGGCCTGTACCACGTGTACTAGGGATAAGCAAAAAAAAAAAACAAGTATACGAGGGAAATGATGTATCAAATACAATTTATTCAAAAGTACAACAAATAAAAAAAGGCAAGAAAAACTATAATTCATGATATGTAAACTATAAAATATTTATTTTTGCATCCAATAATGTTTTTCTTACACAGTATAACACTTATAACACAATATCCATATATCACAAAAAAGGTAATGCTGGCCTAGATATACTATCCCAAGCACCAATCTAATTATTTAAAAAAAATAGAATCTATAAATCCCTATTAAAGATTTAAGAAACAATAAAATGTCTACTTACATTTTCCGATACCTCCCCTTGCGGGGAGGCCAAGGTTTCCCCAGTTCCGCTTTCCCCAGTGGCTACTTTCAAACTGCCCTCCCCAATCCTCTCCCCGGGTGACCAAACCATAACAAAAAATAAATATTTTTTTTATCAGATTACACTCTGTGATAGGTCGAAAAAGGCAAAATAATATACTTAGGTAAATATATATATATCTGTGATAATCTGTATATAGGAATATGTAACCCCACCACAATCTATGCAAAATGTATCGTCAAAAGGTTTAATAAAAGTTAAGCCTCGCGACAAGGGAAAAAGAACAATTAACAGGATTGCATCATCCAGGAAGTAAAGGTCACTACCCTGGACCCATAAAACTTAAGTTCAAAGGCCTTCTTCTTCCTGGAGGATTGCAATCATGGCAACAATGGAGGTACTATGTCAATCACATTTAAGCATGACAAAACAACAACCATTCACTTTTAAGCATGACCAATTGATAGCGAATCATCAGAGAGCACGTGGAAGGATCTCCACCAATAAGAAGTCGAGAGAGTTAATGTCGATGATCTTGGACAAGAAGTTAAAAAGGTGGCGACCGTGCTACGAGCTAGGTGTGCTCAACATAGGCTCCAACCAAGGTAGTGTACGCTCCATCATGTGAAAGGAAAATACCTCCAGCCAATCTCATCATTCTCCCTTTCGCAAGGTCTTATTTCTACCCCATCCAGGTGTGCTCGTTCTTCCCCTGTGGAAAACCACCATTCGACCAAGACTGCGCCATCAATCACCAATCCAATCATATCCACCCAACCACACAATTCGACATGATTCTACAGTGAGTCCACAGCAATCCCACAGTAAGTCAAAACCCCAAGTCGACACCACAACCCCAATTCGATAGCGTGTCGACAGGATTCGACAGAGAGGACAAACACGGATCCTAAAGAGATTCGACAGGATATGGAAAACGAGCGAGAAAAAGACGTGAAAAAGAGAACAGAGAGGCAGCTTCCGTGGCCGAAATAGAACCGAAACGCACCCTGGCGGAGGTTCTACTGCAGGTGACCGCCCTCTTGGCAGAGCTGCGACCGACCCAACACGCGGAAGTGGACATCCCTCCCTTCGATGGAACCTACGCCGCCCGCCAATTCATCCAGGCCTATGATCGGGAGATGGACAGAGCCCTCGTGACCACCCCGGAAAAGCTGCTCACGTTGCCTCGCAACATGACGCGCCAACCCCTGTAGCTCTTCAGGAAACTCAGGTTGGAAACCCAGACCTACCTCCAGGAGAGACAAACCTTCCTGGACCTCTACCCAGAATCAAACGAGGCGTCCTTCGCCAAGTACTTTGCCCTGAAGCTTGCTGGGCAGGCAAGCCTGGAGGAGTACTACCAAGGGAAGACAGCGCTGGACATGCAACTGGGTCTCCCACAGGAGGTAATCCTCAAGACGCTGACGGAAGGATTATCGCTCTCCGACCAGCGCCTTGTCCGCGTGGTACCGCCTGAGAACCTGGGAGCGTGGTACCAGCTAGTGCAATGGATCCACGGAACCAGTGCACCAACTCCGCGTCACCACGAGGAACAACCGCCCCACATGTCGGGCCCATACACCTGCACACCAAGAAAAACAGGTGCGTGGACTGCACCTGCACCGCCGTCGGACTGAAAATTCTGCGGCGCCCATCACTGGCACTCTGAGTGCCGCCACAAACCCGCTCTACACGCGTGCGCGCGGGCAGTTCGCTTCGCCCAACATCCACCACAAGACCAAGCCCAAGCCGCCCGAGACGCCCTAGTCTTTCGACAGCCAGGTAGGAAAGCCCCAACTTTTCGTCAGCCAGCTGACGATAAGACTGTCCCTCACCTATGAACTCTCACCCCCTTTCCTTATTTACACAGGCGCGAGTTTAAACATAGTGCCCCATAACCTCTACAAAATATTAAAATATAACCTTCCTCAACTGCAGCTTAAAAAACAACCCATAGACCTTCAGGCCATAACCCGCCCTGTACCAACCTTAGGTCGAATAACCCTCCCTCCCCTTGACAATAGGTAACATAACCAGAAACGAGAATTTCCATGTGGTGGAAGCACCTCTACCATTTGGCATTCTCGGTATAAATACCCTCCGAAAATTTAAAATTACAATAGATTTTAACCAAGGCACTATGTTCCAACTCGCCGCCCCATTACACCCTACCACCTACCATTTTACTCATATACCAAATGAATGCGCCTATTGGGAATGCCAAGCGGCACCCAACACGCGCATCCATCGGTCAAAAACCATTTGCCACTATGCCAATCTAGATCACGTCACGCGCACGCACACCATTTTTTCACCTGGGTCAATTGCCCTCATTATACGCCCTCTATAAACAAGGCTAAAATGGCCCAAAATAACCACACAAATCTCCCAACATTGTCTGTCCAACAGGACGACCCTCACATTAGGTACACCCGTGACCACACATCACCACACCACCGTCACACGCGTAAACATCACAACAAGCGCGACACTCACACCAAAACACTACAGAAACACCTCTCAGACACATGCACCATTACTGCTGGTACCACCACACCACTCACACGAAACATAGAAATCATTCACGCCATCCAACCACCACACAACCGGAAAACATTGCGATCCTTCTTAGGCGCGGTGAACGTCTATAACAAGTTCATTCCGGACTACGCCCGCTTGCGGACGCCACTTAACAACCTTCTCAAAAAGGATGTCACGTGGGTCTGCGATGACAAATACCAGAAAGCGTTCACTAGCCTGAAGGAAAGCCTTACCACACACCCCATCTTGCACCTTTATCAGGAAGGTCTGCCATGCCAGGTGTACTGTGACGCCTCAACACTCGGCATAGCAGGCATTCTCAAACAAGTCCACCCTGATGGGAAGACCTATCCAGTCTAATACTTCAGCCGCGCCTTGCGTTCACACGAACGGAACTACTCCATCTCTGAATTAGAATGCCTAACAATCGTTGAGAGTGTGGACAAATTCCGCGTCTATTTGATGGGCAGAAAATTTACCATATTTTCTGAAATCACGCATCGCAATGGCTGAAGACGATCAAAAACCCGTCAGGCAGATTATTCCAATTAGAGCTTAGCTTACGGCTGTCGAGCTACGAATATGAGGATCGTTACATAAAAGGAGCACAACAATATGAAGCGGATCTCCAACCCGTTCTGTGGCCTCTTAGACACCCCCCTCATTAAGAGCCATCAGCTTTCCCCATCTGGAGAGTCTAAACTGACCATTGATCACAACCGACTTCATACCATTTCCCGCAAAGGTATAACCAAAATAATAATCCCAAAAACACTCACCAACGAACTACTTCATTCAGTGTACACACAATTAAACCACCCAGGCATCTCACAGATGACGAGACTCATCTCCGCTCAATATTATTGGCAGGGCATGTTACAAGACATTGCACTAAAGGTCAAAACCTGTCCAACCTGCCAATTGACAAAGAGTATCGATAGATCCAAACAACCTCTTTCAAGAGACATCGATACAGTCCACCTAAATAAACTAAACCCATACACAAAAATATCCAATACACAACACCATCTACAACAAAAACACCATCTACGACACAAGAACAATTACACATTTCCATTCAAACATCTTGCACCTGACATTTTTCCAACAGAGCCACTGACAATCAAACCGACAAACAGCCACTCTTTCATTCATTTAGATCCCACCATTTTCTCCATAACCTGATTTACACCAATCACAAATAACAATATACACGACATCGCCCCTCCAAGGATAGATCCAATTATAACTAACCAGCCATCCAGTCCTCCACAACAAATCGAATTACATCACAACCCACAGAGAACTCCACTCATGGAGAAAACATTGGAAAACATGTGAAGATTCACCATATTCCATTTAATTTTTTTTATATGCCTTCTGACTATGCCATACTCCCTCGCCCCATTAACCATAGTAATCTACCTGGGACTATATGCCCAACAGCCCCAAAGGCTTTACCAATTACAGGAAGCCATCTTCCAGATAGGTAGTGCTTTCCATACATTTCTAACTCTCGTCCTGGACACCCTGGGAGAAAACTTCCAGCGGACATTTAGATCGCCCCAGATCAGCCAAGGGAGGAACGAATTTGGAAACTCCCCTGCACAGCTCCTTCATCCCCCCAATTTCACAATGAATTTTCACATCTAGATTCTTTACATAAATTCAAACCTAATTCTCAAACGACCTCATCATCCCTAATGAATTACACATATCACAAACAAATTATTACACTTCCCCCGCCATATCAAACAAGTATCCAACACTCATGCCTAACACAACAGACCTTAGGATATTTGATTACACATATCGATTATTTTCCACACTTCTCACAAACAAATTATTACACTTACCCCGCCATATCAAACAAGTATCCAACACTCACGCCCAACACAAAAGACCTTAGGATCTTTGACAACACTACACAATTATTTTCCACATTTCTCACAAACAACTTATTACATTTATCCACAAAATTTGCACAAGACACAAAAAATCTACAAGTGCATCAAAACTCGACAACAAGAGGACATTTCTCTCACCCCACAGGCCCCTCATGATTATAAATAGCCCGGAAGTGCCTCCGCGTGACCTAGATACAGCCCTGGCATTCAACTTTCACCATTAAGATATATTTTTGTATCTCTCTACATACATTGTCTTTTTTTTTCTGACCCCATTTATTTACATTTATTTTTTATTTTTGAATTTATCAATATGCTTAATCAAAACATTTACCATTTATATAATAAATTTCTTTTTTTAATTTTTTTTAACCAATTTAATCAACTTTTTTTGTCACCAACGTGAATTCACTTTTATTTATTTTAATTATCGTTTTATTTTTTGATTATTTTTGATTTCCCATTTCCCAAATCATGTGTAAAATTATAACAAGAAGGGCAAATGAAAAATGAATCAAAGCCGACACTGACACTAGACCAAGACATGTTTAAACATAGTTCAAAATATTTTTTCTCTTCTAAATTCAGAATTTGGTTTTCACAGATTGCGATTTCAAAACAATAAATTTATGGCATTGTTTATTTACATATACGTTTTATTTTGCCCCCCCCTCTCTCTCTCCCCACATGCATGCACATATTAAATAAATGTTTGTGCATTATACTTTTTATTCAATAGAATATCCTTGTTTACATTTGGCCAAACATTTCCTATCTACCAAGAAAAGGCGTTCTTATATATTACAAATTACAACTATTTTTAAAAAGTCATTATAAAGTGAAACAACGCAGGTATAAAATTTCAAAACATGTTAAAATAAGAAAAGGTAGCTTTTCTACTTAAAAAATAAAAATAGAAGGCTATTAAAAATTGCTACAAAGAGGAACGTGGACTTTGTGTGGAGTGGGACGCTTCGCAAGAGTGACATCCACAGTGCCAAAGATGTAGGCAAGTCACTTTTATTGTATTCCTTCCACTTCATACCACTCTAATAAAGCCTTTCCTCATCTCCATCCTTTCATGAACTTTTTTTGTGGTCTTTGTGCCATCTTGATCAGACAAGAACATAAACGGCGTTGAGGTATGACGCGACAATATTTTTGTAAATAACCTGTATATTGCTGTCTACATATGCCAATAAAATATATTCCTGATTTAATTTTTTTGTTTAAAATTTAAGAGCGCCCTCAGTCTTAATTGTACAAGCCAATTAGTTTTTTTATTGATGTAAATATTTATGGCATTTATTGTATATACTATGAATTTTGTATATACTATGTATATACTATGAATTTTGAATACAAAGATTATAAATTTATATAATCTATGAATTTAGTCTCCATGACCTTGTATAAATATACAATAGATAATTTTAAAAAATGCATTTTTTCTTCACACTTTATGTTATATTAGAAATAAAATTAATATCTCAAGAGCTAAACCTTTTAATTGACAATTTTTAGCTTCTTTATTTCTTCATGCATGTATTATTTATTAGTTTCAAAGATTTCCAAAATATTTAATGTAAATATTTGAGTGATATATATTGTAGCTGTATAGAAAAACTGAGGTAAATAAAGTTTTATATTTTGCTTCCACAATTTTTGTCATGCATATTTAATGTGAAAGTGTAAATGTTTTAAATGTGTATTTTGGCAGTTTATTATGTCAATAAAAAGGCTTGGGTGCCATTTGTTAGTGTGATAATTTATTTTTTTAAATAATTTTTACGCGCACATTTATATTTTGAAATCAATAATTATGTGACGGATATCTTGTGATAAAACAGTCCTTTGTAATTTTATATCATTTTAATTATATATTTATATGTACCAGAAGTGGTACCTCTTTCTTTAAATATGCATTAGAACAATGCATTTTGTTCATCACCCTTGTACAAACGTAAAGTTAGGATGAAGAATGAACCATAACAATAGCTTTTGGCAAATTCAAACAACAGACAACCTGTATGCTATGATTGTGAAAAACTGGTGTGATTCATTCATCACCATTTTTTTTACTCAGTGATGAGCAAAATGTATTGTTCTAATACATACATATATTAACAAAGAGATGTCATTTATGGTAAATGAATATCATCCTTCTGCAAATCATTTTATTCATATTTATTTATTTTGCTTTCTCTCTCACTAGCAGAAAATTACTGAGATAAAGGACACATCTAATTGTTGGAAAAAAAAGGAAAGAAAATATTTTAAAATAGTAAATCAATGATCTTGAAATACTTTTGGACTGACAACACTAATATAAAAACCAAGAACAAAGGAGTGTTTGTTTTGTTTACAAAATTAGTACTTGTTATGTTAATTGTTAAATGTTCTTTTCTCTCTTTGAAAATAATAAATTTAAAATATTTTCTTA
Source organism: Cordylochernes scorpioides (assembly GCA_030710605.1). NCBI lineage: Eukaryota > Metazoa > Arthropoda > Arachnida > Pseudoscorpiones > Chernetidae > Cordylochernes > Cordylochernes scorpioides. Next base: position 106,997,823 of record CP092886.1, on the reverse strand, counting down.
AAAGGTAAAATCGCTAATTCTTTAAAACCATTTCAGCTGTAAGTAAACTTGTTATTTGTTTCATCGTCTGAACCATAAAAGATTCCCAACATGGTAGCAGAGCCTGGTTTTTGAATCGCGGTAAAATATATATATAAAATATAGGATAAAACATAAATATAAACAAAAATGGCTGTCAGCGAAGATATCGCAAATATTGTGAGGCTTAAAAATCCTGAAAATTTTTATTTATGGAATTTTCAGATAACAATTATTTTCAAAGCAAATGGCCTTCTAGATATTGTAAACGGAAAATCGTTGTTTGAAGACTTGAAAGATGAAACTGGAAAAGACAAATGGAGCCTAAAAGATGCCAAAGCACAAAAATACCTAATGTTAACCATTGAAAAGAATGTTTTAACACATATTCTAAATTGCAAAACTTCAAAAGAAATGTATGAAAAACTAGTAGCCATTTATCAAAGAGAAGATGAGGAATTAAAATGCAAATTACTACAAGAATTTCATGGATTCAAATTTGATAAAAATACAGATATGGCAACAAATATAAGCAGAATGCAAAATTTAGTATTCAAACCAAATAATGTAAAACAAGAAATTGAGGAAAGCTTTGTAATTTATAAAATATTGAGCATTTTGCCAGACTACTTTAATTACTTAAGCACAGCATTGGACTCGACACCAAGAAGCGAGAAAACGTTAACAAACTTAATATCAAGACTATCACTTGAAGAAACTAAACAAAAAGTAAAGCCTGAAGAGGGAATAGCCATGAGTGCTACTAAAGTAAAGCAGTGCTTTAACTCTGCAAAAAGAGCGGGCACTTAGCAAAATATTGTAGACTAAATAAAAAATGGTGCACCATCTGTAAAAAGACAAATCATACTCGAAACCAATGCTTCTTTAAGAAATTTCAAAATAAATTCCAGGAAAATATTTGTTGTATTTTTTTTTATTTTTAATTTAGCATAACATCAGCTTATTAATTTAAACAAATTTATTATTCAAATACAAGGAGAGGTTAAACAAACTAATTAACCTAACGAAAGAAAAAAAATTGAGCTTCAATATATTCCAAGCTATTACTACAACATAAACAAAAAAACTTAGTCAAAAAGGAACATATTTGACATCACAGATTAATTTAAATTGATTTGTTTACCAATTTCAACAACTCCCCCCTTTGGTGAGCAAATCAAAATTAGGTCCAAAAAGAAGTCCCATATTTACAAACAGTTTCTGAATTCTGTCTCCCGGCAGCCTCTTGGTGAGAAGATCCGCCTCTTGAGCTTCTGAGTTCAGGAAGGAGATCCTCAAATTTCCCTTTGAGACTTCATCTTTCACGAAGAAATATTTTCTGTTAATGTGCTTGGTTCTACAATGACGAGATGTTCCTTTAATCCAGTCTATTGCTGATATACTGTAGCTTTTTGTTCCCTTGAAGTATCTATATATTCTTTTATGTGCAGTAAGGTGAATGACTTTGGGATCCTTGCTGTATTGGGAGAGTTGACTAACATAAAATGTTATATATGGCCTTGTTCCAACTGATAAATACATCAAGGAACCTATCATTTCTTGGTAAAGTTAAGGGTCCACAAGAGAAGAATCTGGGTGATTATCCAGATCTTGAATAAGATCACCAGGGGTTTTTACTGGATTACATTCTTCAAGATTAAATTTCTTCAATATCTTTTCTACATAGGCTTCTTGTGAAAGTTCGAAACAATTTTATTTTTCCTCAATTTTGATTCAAAGAAAAAATATAGGCTTTTCTTTTCGAACAATGACAATTTGCTTATCCAATTGCTTAACTATTCTGTTAATTATGGTACTATCCGATCCACTAATGAGAAAATCATCTACATAAATCCCAATTATTAGAGTTTTCTCCTCTTCTTGAAGGATGTATGCACATGGTTCACTTTCTAAGCGTCTGAGTCCAATATCATTAAAAATTTGGTTTATTTTTTCATTCCAGCATCTTCCGGATTGTGGTAAACCATATAAACTTCTGTTTAGTTTACACACTTTATTTTCCTGTCCGCCTTTGCCGGTCCCAAGCCCGGATGAAAAAGGAGGAGAGGGAGCAGTAACAAGCTCGGTAAAAACCTGGGTTCAGCTGGCCCGGCTGATAGTAGCCTGTAAGGGCTCCTGATCTAGGGATACAGGATAAGCAGCGTTTTTACTCCATGTTAGGAGCGGCTGCACATGGCGTCTGTTCCTCATGTTAGAGGTGGCCATTTCTTTTGGAGCTAAGTTGGCCTGCCACTGAGTAGTGCTCCCAGTCTTAATGACAAAGACAGACGCATTCTACTTCATCCAGTGTGAAGATAAGAAAGAAGAAGAAGATTTTCCTGTCCTGCTTGAACAAATCCTTCAGGTTGTTCCAGGTACACATTGTCTTTTAGTTCCGCATTGAGATAGGCAGTTTTAACATCATATTGTTCAATTTTCATGTTTTGTTGTGATGCAATGGCAATAAATGTTCTTAAAGAGTCCAGCTTCATCACAGGAGCTAAATATTCTTCATAGTTAACGCCAGGTTTTTGATTATGTCCCATTGCAACAAATCTAGCCTTTCTTTTGTCAATGCTTCTATCTGGATTCATTTTTATATTAAAAATCCATTTTCCTTTTATCAGGTTTTCATTTTCTGGTTTGGTTACAAGGGTACATACATTATGTGAAGTTAGGGAATGGAATTCCTCTTCCATTGCTTCTTTCTATTGGTCTGAAAATGAGGTGTTTATGGCTTCTCGATATGTTTTAGGTATGTTCATGGAAGCTGAAGATAGTTCGGTTACATTGGCTGCGTTTCTTTCTTTTATTCTTTCAGATCGTCTTACACCACTTGCTCTCAGCCTCTCTTCCTGCTCTTGTAGATTGATGAGATGCTTTGCCTGAATATCTTCATTAGTTCTTCCTGCAATACGTCCGGGGTTTTGGGTAATCCTGATGATTCAGGTATTGGTTCAGGGTTGTCTGGAGTATTTAGTTCTTCTGGAGTAGAGCCCATGATATGTGTAATTTTAAAGAAATCTGATTCGTGTTCATTTCTATAGATACTATGATATTGGACATTTTGGTCAAAAACATTAGAAGTCAAGAGATCAGAGCCTTTTGAATTTTCATCAAATTTGACAGATTGAACTTTGTGTATTTTTCCATCCTGTGGATCATATATTCTACAAGCTTTTCTTTGTCTGGAGTAACCGGTGAATATTCCTTTTCTTGCTCTAAAGTCAAATTTATTTCTTTGATTTTTAGGAATGTAATAGTAGGCAGGACTTCCAAAGATTTTTTAAATGTGCTACTGATGGTTTGTCTCCAGTCCATTTCTCTATGGGAGTTTTCATGTTATCATTCTTGGCCGGTGTGAAATTCTTTAAATAGGCGGCTGTTGCAATGGCTTCCACCCAAAACTCATTTGGTAACTTAGCATCAAATAACATAGTTCTAGCCCAATCTAGAAGGGTGCGATTGGTTCGTTCTGCAATTCCGTTGCTTTATGGTGAATATGGAACTGTTCTTTGATGGTGTATTCCTTCATTTCTGAAAAACTCATGAAAATTTTTATTTGCAAATTCAGTTCCATTATCCGATCTAACATTTTTGATTTTAACATTAGTTTCATTTTCTCAATGATTTTTAAATTCTACAAAAAAATCAAATGCATCCTCTTTTGATTTCAAGAAGTATACAAAGATACGTCTACTATACGGATCCACAATAACGTACAGATATTTTGCACCACCCAGTGAATTGGTTGGCATAGAACCACAGAGATCCATGTGTATAAGATCTAATGGCCTTTCAGAATGATTATTCTCTATAGCTTTGAAAGGCTTTTGCGTTAGTTTAGCAAGGATACATGGTTCACATTTTTCGAGATGTTGACAATCAAAATGAAGTCCTTTTACCATATTATTCTTCATCATTTTATCCAAATATTCTTCGTTCAAGTGTCCTAGTCTTCTATGCCACATTGTCTTAGCTAATCATTTATCTTCTGCTTTTAAACAATTATCTTTAGTGCTTAACAAATTTCCAGGTAAAGTTTTAATTATAGACATTCTATCTTCTTCATTTGCCTCAGTTATCAAATTTCCTTTGAAGTTATAAATATTAGCTATTCCTTTCTCAAAATATACTTTATTTCCATTTTTAACCAGACATCTGACAGAAAGATTAGATTTAAGTCTAGGCACATAGAGTACATCCTCAACACAAATATCTTGCTTGCCTTCACTTGCGTATGTTGACATTTTCACGTCACCTTGTGCTTCAGCTTTTATGAACCTTTCTTCTACTGCAAGGTTAATTTCATTGTCAATAGGAATCTTGTTGATAAGCCAATCTACTCTAGGAGACATGTGTGAAGTGCATCCTGAATCAAGGTTCCAAATGTGTGCATCCTCCTCAGGTAGATGTGAAGAAAAGTAGATCATTTCTGCTGAAGTAAACGCATGTTCAGTGTTAGCAGAACCATTCACTACATTAGCATGTTCCCTTGAGTTATTTTTCCTAGATGATGAAGACTTAGTGTGCATATTATTTTGTGGATATTTGCATTTTGGTTTATTGAAGTTCGTTTTATCTTGACGATGCCAACAGTTTCTTGACATGTGCCCAAATTTTCTGCATGTATGACATTTCCCTTCAAATTTGCATGTTCTTTGTATCCCTCGGTCATTTCGAGCTTTAAAAGCTTTTTCATATTGACGTTCTTTAGGAAATCCCATTGAGTTTAGCCTCTTTTCTTCCTCTTGAAGTGCCTGGAAAACTTCCTCTAGACTCGCAGATCGTTGTGGTCGTAAAACCGCTGCTATATTTTAAAATTTTGGCAACAAACCTCTCACTACATGATACACCATTTCCTTTGGTGAAATAGGCTGTCCCAAGTTAGCACTTCTGGATGCAATAATTCTGGCCCTTGTTATGTAGGCCTCAATGCCTTCATTATTTCTCATTTGAATATTTTTCAATTCAAGTCAAATGTCGATTATTTTATCTTCAATATTTCTGGTATGGATACTCTTCAATTCATCCCACACAGTTTTACCATTTGTCTCTCCTATAAATATGCCACCCTACTCAGGTGACAAATTTACTATTATTATTCCAAACGCCTCATCATTTTTATGCTCCCATTCTTTGAAAAATTCTTCTTCCTTTGAATCTGCCATTCCACGGTTAGGCTTAGGCGATTCGATCACCTTTTTGAACAATTTTTTGCTTCTTAAAATTGCTGATATTTTAAGTGCCCATATGTGGTAATTTGAAGATGTCAGTAGCTCTATTCTATTCATCGAAAAATATTCTGCCATTTTAAAAAATATATATAATCGTACTCAACCTTTCTTTAAAAAAATCGGCTGTTTTCTTCTGACGCAATAACAATTAACCACGCTCTGCTACCAGTTGTTGTATTTTTTTTTTGAATTTTTAATTTAGCATAACAGCGGCTTATTAATTTAAACAAATTTATTATTCAAATACAAGGAGAGGTTAAACAAACTAATTAACTTAACAAAAGAAAAAAATTGAACTTCTCAATATATTCCAAGCTATTTCTACAACATAAACAAAAAACTTAGTCAAAAAGGAACATATTTGACATCACAGATTATTTTAAAATGATTTTTTTTACCAATTTCAACAATATTCCTTTCCAAATTTGTAAAAAGACAAATCATAACGAAAAGGATTGCTTTTTCAGAAACAAAAATGAAGAAAAATTGTCCTTTTTTGCAGGAGAGACTTTAAAATGTAAAAATGAGGAATTGTTAGAAATTATTGTAGACAGTGGCTCAACAAGCCATATGATAAATAGTAAAAAGTTTTTACTAGATGAAGTAGATTGCAACTCAAAAATATCACTAGCAAAAAGGAAGAAACTCTAATTGCAAATCACTCTGAAAAATTCAAGGAAAGAAATGTGATCTCAGGTAGGTGAGGTTTGTACCAAACTTGACAAATAATTTACTATCGGTAAGTGCCATTACAAGAAATAAAGGAAAAGTCGTCTTTGAAGATGAAAAGGTATTTGTCGTAAAAAATTTAATAAAAGTTTTAGAAGGAGAAAACATGAAAATGGACTCTATACAAAAATATAGAAGCAGAAAATCCCGAAATTAAAGAATCTCACCTAACAGCTACCCAAAATGAAGAAATGCTAAAATGGTATAGAAAAATGGGTCACATAAGTTTTTCAAGCTTAAAACAATTAAAAATCTATGGTAAATGGAATAAACATAGAAAAAATAAGTCAAGATGAAATTTGTGAAACATGCATTAAAGCTAAACAGGTAAGAAAGCCATTCAATTCCATTAGAACAAAATCAAAAAGGCCTTTAGAAATAATCCATACAGATGTATGTGGACCTTTAGATCCCACTACCTATGACAACAAAAACTATTTTCTAACATTTTTTGATGACTACACACATTTTTGTCATGTGTATTTGTTACAAAATAAATATGAAGTAAAAGGATATCTAAAAGAATTTATTACAGAAGCAGAAAACCAAATGAATCTAAAAGTTTCAAAATTAGATGTGACAATGGCGGAAAATATTGTTACGTGTAAGGCCTCCAAATGATTACAACCTCCGCCAATGGATGGCGCTTTCGCCTGTTTCCCTTCTCTGGCTGATGTGGGAGTCGCCGACTGCTGTGGTCTGTTTCCTGGGGAGGTTAATTGTAAATACCCTTTTATGTTGGCCCCAGGATGTGATATAGTTTAAATACCCATTGTTAATTATCTCATTTAGATATTATGTTTAGTAGTGGATGACAATAAAAAATAAGTGCTTCAAGTCTCCGTGCCGCCTTCTGTCGTTACTCTCGCCATTGCCATCATCGCCAGGCTGCTGCTGCTGCTACTCTTCTGGTAAGTCTCTCGTGTCCCCCCACCAGTGGTAAGGCCGAAAAATACTGCCAGAGGAAGGGAGTTTTCACTGGAGAGGTGGAACTCAGGACGTCTTTGGGTGGCCTGCAGGGAAGAGCAACGGGAGCCTGAGTAGGTGATCCATGAAGGAGGAAGCGGCGTAGTTGCCAAGAACCTGAGGGTCAAGCCGCGACACTGGTGTCAGAAGCGGGATTCTTCCTCGTGGGGGTCACCAGGAGGCTTTTTCTTTGAAAGTTTTTTTAGTTGCTGAAAAAAGGCCCATTGATGTGAGAGGCCAAGATATGGCCTCTGAGCAGGACTCGCTGGCCGAGATCGACTGGAGGCTGCAGGAACACTGGGAGGAGTGGGATAAATTGAAGCGCCGAATGGAGGAGGAAATACTTCGGAGAGAAAAAGAGTTCGAAGAAGGAAGGTGCCGTAGAAGAGAAGAATGGCTTCTGTTGGAAAAGGAAAGCGAAGAGAAAAGGCTTCTCAGAAACAAAGAAATTGAGAAGCTGCTGTCTCAAATGAAGGCCCACTTGCAGAATGAGACAGGTACGGCCGAGACAGCTTTGAATGATGTCATCAAGGACCAGGCAGAATCCCGAGGACAGGAAGTCGAGCGGGGTCACATGGGGGAATTGCGTGGAGTGAAGGGCCTGAATGAGGAGCCTCCTGGACAGACCCTGAATCTGCTTCACGCGGACCGGCGAAAGAAGCGGTACCGGCGAGAGAAGCAGTGCCCTGGGGAGAAACGGTGCCGGCGAGGGAGGCGGTACCGGCGAGAGAAGCGGTGCCCTCGGGAGTAGCGGTGCCAGCGAGAAAAGCGGCTACGGCGAGAGAAGCGATGCCCTCGGGAGAAACGGTGCCAGCAAGAGAAGCGGTACCGGCGAGAGAGGTGGTCCTGGCAAGATGAGTGGTCCCGGCGAGAGGAGTGGTCCCGCCAAGAGAGACGGTGCCAGCAAGAAAAGCGGTCCCGGCGAGAGAAGCGGTCCCGGCGAGAGAAGCGGTCCCGGCAAGAGAAGCGGTCCCGGCGAGAGAAGCGGTCCCGGCGAGAGGAGTGGTCCCAGCAAGATGAGTGGTCCCAGCGGGAGGAATGGTCCTGGTGAGAGAAGTGGTCTCGGCGAGAGAGGTGGTGCCAGCATAAGAGGCGGTACCGGCATAAGAAGCGCCTCCGGCACGAAAAGCGGTACCGATATAAGAAGCGGAATCGGCATAAGAGGCTGCATCAGCATGAGAGGTGCCTCCGGCGAGAGAAGCGGTTCCGGCGTGAGCAGCGGTACCGGCGAAAGGGACGGCTCCGGAGAAAGGAGCGGCTCCGGCGGGAGAAGTGGTCCCGGCGAGAATGGCGACTCCAGCAGGAGAAGCGTGACATCTAGGCGACAAAGGCGATGAGGCCAGATCGGGACGATCCGCCTTGAGGGGGAGGCAGTGTTACGTGTAAGGCCTCCAAATCCAAATGATTACAACCTCCGCCAATGGATGGCGCTTTCGCCTGTTTCCCTTCTCTGGCTGATGTGGGAGTCGCCGACTGCTGTTGTCTGTTTCCTGGGGAGGTTAATTGTAAATACTCTTTTATGTTGGCCCCAGGATATGATATAGTGTAAATACCCATTGTTAATTATCTCATTTAAATGTAATGTTTAGTAGTGGATGACAATAAAAAAGAAGTGCTTCAAGTCTCCGTGCCGCCTTCTGTCGTTACTCTCGCCATTGCCATCATCGCCAGGCTGCTGCTGCTACTCTTCTGGTAAGTCTCTCGTGTCTCCCCACCAGTGGTAAGGCCGAGAGATACTGCCAGAGGAAGGGAGTTTTCACTGGAGAGGTGGAACTCAGGACGTTTTTGGGTGGCCTGCAGGGAAAATCTGCAGGGAAGAGCAATGGGATCCTGAGTAGATGATCCACGAAGGAGGAAGCGGCGTTGTCGCAAAGAACCAGTAGGGTCCAGACGCGACAATATGTAAATGAAGATATAAAATCCTGGTGCAAATCTGAAGGAATCATTATGGATCTCACCATACCTCACTCACCTCAGCTAAACGGCAAAGCCGAAAGATTAAATAGAAACTGATGGAGAAAACTAGAGCTCTTTTGATTGATTCTGGTGTAGAAAAATACATGTGGGGAGAACCTTAAGGGTTTCAGCCTATTTGCCGAACTGAAGCCCTACTCAAGAATTAGAGAAAACTCCTGCAGAACTTTTTGGTTTGAAGCTTATGTCAAAACCCTAAAACACTTAAAGAAATTTTAAGACAGAGGTAAAAATATACCTTTATAGGTTATGCACCAAATGGTTATCGCCTTTGGGATGAACAAAACAAACAAATCTTTACAGCTAGAGAAGTTATTTTTTTAGATAAAGGATGTATAAATAAATAAGAAAAAATACCTATTGTTGAACCAGAAAAAGAATCAGAATCTGAAGATCAACTAGAATTAAATGAAGAACCAAGTCCACCAGAAATCTCTGAAGATAAAGAAGATATCCCTACAAAACCAAATACTTCAAAATATTGAATCAATAATCCCTTCACTAGACTTTAATAACGGACTACTCGATGAGGGAAGAGTATCTTTTAAAAGATACTCTTCCCTCATCGAGTAGTCCGTTATTACTTCAAAATATAATCTTAGAACAAGAAGTAGTTTACAAACACCATCAGGATATGAAGACTTCTATTTAGAGTTGGATGGAACAACAGAATCAGCTCTTCCAACTTACTTGGAAGCTATATCTGGTCCAAATCAAGAAAAATGGAAAAAGGCGATAAAAGAAGAAAAAGAGTCTCTTGCCAAAAATGAAGTTTGGGAAATAGTAAAAGAAAATGAAGCGTTAAACAAAAAGATTCTGACCTCCAAATGGTTTTTAAAGTGAAAGAAGATGGCCACTACAAAGCAAGACTAGTTGTAAGAACCTTTGAACAAGAAGCACTGTCTCCTTAAGGATATACTTTGCTCTAATGGCTAAGAAAATGGTTTTTTTTAACATTTGACATAAAAACAGCTTTTCTATATGGGTTTTTGGATGAAGAAATATATGTTCAATTGCCAGAAGGTTATAAAGGAAATATATGTAGGTTAAGAAAAGCATTGTATGGTTTAAAGCAAGCCCCATTAAAATGGAATGAAAGATTAAAATCATTTCTCAAATCCCAAGATTTCATACAACTAAAATCAGAGCCATGTGTTTTTAAAACCAACAAAGGAAATATGTTCCTTGCAATATATGTAGATGATGGTATCTTTATGGGAGATAATGAGGAAGAATTAAATAATATCTTAGAAAAACTATCCCAAGAGTTTGAATTTGAAATAAACAATGATCCAAGAACTTTTTAGGAATAAATTTGTGTTTTGAGGAAGAAAAGAAAATTTTCCTTTCACAAGAATATAATGCAAAATCAGTTCTTGAAAGATATAATATGCAAAACTCAAAACCAGTACACACTCCCATTACAGATGTAGTAAAAGAATTAGACAAAAATAGAAATATCGAATGGATAACAAATTTCCCTACAGACAAGCAATTGGAAGCCTTTTATATTTGACAAACAAATCTAGACCAGACATGACCTTTGCCACAAATTTTGAGAGCAGGTCAATGCATGATCCTACAACTCAAGATATTATAAACATCAAAAGAACCCTAAGATATTTAAATCACACCACCAATTTAGGCATATCATATGATGGAGAGATGCAATTTGAATTAAATGTGTATTGTGATTCTGACTTTGCTGGAGATATTAAAACTAGAAAAAGTACCACAGGATATATAGTTTACTTATGTGGAGGTTCCATAAGTTGGTGCTCCAGAAAGCAACCTGTAATTGCCCTTTCCAGCACTGAAGCAGAGTTCATTGCTGCAGCAGATGCATGCAAAGAAGTGTCATACATAAGATCCCTATTAGAAGAATTAATTCCAGATAATTTTGATATAAATCTCTATGTTGATAACCAAAGCACTATAAAAATAATAAAATCAGGCCAATTCACCACTAAAACTAAACATATTGATGTCAAATATCATTTTGTGAAAGATCAAGCTGAAAAGTTTAACCTGATATATTGTCCGACAGAACACCAATTGCAGACACCCTAACAAAACCTCTAGCCAGACCAAAGTTTGACAAATTCAAATCCCTTCTTATGACAACCACATAAGTCAAGTGAAGAAACTGTTGAATGTGGAAATATCACTAATTTAAGAGGGAATGTTGAAAAAAAGAAATAAAATGTTTTAAAATAGTAAATCAATGATCTTGAAATACTTTTGGACTGACAACACGGTAATATAAAACCGAGAACATAGGAGTGTTTGTTTTTTTTTACAAAATTAGTATTTGTAATGTGAATTGTTAATGTTCTTTTCTCTTTCTCTCTTTAAAAATAATAAATTTAAAATACTTTCTTAAAAGGTAAAATCGCCTAATTCTTCAAAACCATACCAGCTGTAAGTAAACTTGTTATTTGTTGTTTCATCGTCTGAACCATAAAAGATTCCCAACACTAATAACAGTAGGCTGGACCACCTGGTTCTCCTTCAGTCCAATATATTAGTAAAATGGTCTTTAGAATGGTTAAACCACTGGGAGAGTTCACCACCTTTGAACCTCATTCAACTTGTAACCATTTCAGTACAATATCTATAGAAATAGTCTTAATCATGTTATTTTAAGAAATAGAAATATTTTCAAAATAATTTTTGATCTATGCCCCACATATACAACAACCATATGACACATATTAGGTAACATCAAAACCAATCCAATAGAGATTTCCCATCTATTTGTCAAACTCAACCATGACATTCATCTGGAGTTCAACACTAAGAACAAAATCAGTGCCACAAAATTCATTCTAAGGAAAAACTCCCAAATCAGCAAATAATTGTTATCCCGAAGTGATGATTCTATGGACTGGTCAAGACAAACATCTATATCCTCTACAATGGATTTGAAATAAGGTATTGGCAGTCAAGATGAAAGTGAGAAGACTAATTTTGTAACCCCAGATGGTCTTTTTGAATTCACACCAATGACTTTTGTCTTTATATTGTCACTGTATGATATTTGCATATATATTTTCAATTCATGATGTAAATTATCCTATAATAACTATTATGTAAATAGTAGCCAAAATTGTCTATATAAAAGAAGCTTGTTTTGACATGCAGGCAGAATAAACTTTATAAGAAAACTACTGTTCACGTGATTCCTAATACTTATTTACACGGAAATCCGTGACATTTTGGTGGAGGCGCTGAGTAAATCCTACTAAAGAATAAAACGGCTGACTTCGTAAATTTGAGAAGAAGTCTCCGACTGAGAGGATTATCACCTGAAGGTCATCACAAGGAACCAACAATGTTGAAAAGCGAACCAGGAGAAACTTCGGCTCAAGTCCCATCAACCTACATCTTTTTGCAGGAGCCAAGATATCCATCCACTTTCGTTGGAGATGGAAGTGAAGATGCTCAAAGGTGGCTGAAAGATTACCAGCGTGTGGCAAAGTTCAACAAATGGGACGAATCTATGTGTTTGGCCAATGTCATATTTTTCCTGGCCGGAACAGCCCGGCAATGGTACGAGAATAATGAGGACCTACTGACATCCTGGGAAGTGTTTCAGAGGGCTTTGGGTGAAACCTTCGGACAACAGGAGGAAGAAATGAAGAAAGCTGAGATCATTCTGAAGACAAGAGCACAGAAATCCAGTGAATCATCCGAGTCATACATTCAAGATGTGCTATACCTGTGTCAATTGGCCAATCCTCTGATGGATGATGAAACAGAGTTAGGACATTTGATGAAGGGAATAGCGGAGGACATCTATCAGATACTGATCGCTAAAGACGTTGAAAAAGTGGATCAGTTCCTAAAGGAATGCCGGAAAATAGAGTTGATGAAAAAATGACGAATAACTGCTAGGAAATTCGAAAGGCTCCCATATGTGGCTCTCGTGGCTTACGAGGTGGAGGATCTTCCCTCTATGATAAGAAGAATTGTCCAGGAAGAATTTCAGAAGGTGAAAATACCCTCAACAGCATGCTTCCTTGGAGTTGAGCAGAAAGCTGAGAGTGCGCCTCTGGAGGATTTGATAAAAAGAGAGATTAAAGGAGAACTTGCTCCCATCACCAGAAAGAGTAGCTTCCCGAGACCCCAGAGGAGTTATACCAGGCCGCTGCCACCGCAAAGATCTCCTGAAAATTCCGAAGTAAGGAAGACTGATGCCTGGAGCACTACAAACGACCAGCCGATTTGCTTTCATTGCGGGCGACCGGGACATGTGGTGAGATATTGTCGAGATAGATGACGTATTTTCGAGGAGGCTAGAGGAAGAAGAACAAACTATTTTCCTAACGCCAAATTCAGCAGATATGACGGGGAACTAGAATCTGAACTGATTAAACGCTACCGGAACCCATCTCCTTATCCTGGCCGGGGAAGATCGCCATTGAGAAGAAACAGCACTCCTTTGCCTTCCCGCCGATCTCCTCGCCGCCAAGTCCAGGAAAACTAAGAGGCTCGGCCTATACAGGAGGTAAGGCCGCCAACGTAAGTGAAATTCCTCCCCCTCTCATTACTGCTAATATGAAACGTAACTTTGTGGTGATCTCCGTTAACGGACATAATATTGAAGCATTGGTTGATTCTGGAGCCGATTTTTCAGTCATTTCTGAAAATTTTCGCCAACATTTGCGGATCCCTTTCTTTGTTAAAAAAGACCCAATTTTACCAGTGGCAAATAAGAAATATGTCGAGACTTTGGGACGCTGCAATATACGAATCACCATTAAAGAGCTTGAAGTTCGTTTCAACTTTGTCGTACTATCTGAATGTAGCCACCATATAATACTCGGTTGGGATTTTTTTCAGGCCACAAATGCGATTATTGATTGGGGAACGGGCAAAATGCACCTGGAGGAATGCGCAAGTCAAGGTATAGAAGATGAAGATCTAGCCGTATATGCTTGTGAAGATTGCATAATCCCAGGCCGCTCGATTAGTAAAATTGCGGTTATTAGTGAAAAGGTTCAAGGCGCAAAAGATCTGATCGTAGAGGGTCACAAAGATCTCCTCTTGAAGAAAGAATTGGCCATTCCATCATCGGTCATCAACTTCCATCACAGAAGAGGAGACGTATGGGTGACAAATGCAACATCTCGGAACCAAATAATTCCTGCAGGTATGCTCGTGGGCAATCTAGGTAAAATTGGAAGTAGTGGGATATTCAGTATAGATATGGATGACTGCAAAGAAATTAGAACCAACATTAAAAACGAGGATATACGTCAAAATATCTTATCTCTAGTAGATGATACTTTAAGCAAAGAACAGAGATCAAATATGGAATGCTTGATAAACTACGCGGAGATTTTTGACTTTGAGAGAAGAGCAAGTAGACCTTTCTCCGGTGTAAAACATAAAATAGACACTTCACACAACCGCCCTATTAAGCAATGACCGTACCGTGTGTCACCTACTGAAAGGTGAGCAATACAGGGAGAGGTCGACAAAATGATCTAAATGGGAGTCGCACAACCATCCGAAAACCCCAGGTCTTCTCCAGTGGTCCTAGTAAAAAAGAAAGATGGGTCATGGAGATTTTGCGTGGATTATCGAAGGCTCAATCGGATCACGAAAAAGGATGTGTATCCAATACCAAGAGCCGATTATGTTTTGGATAGTTTAACGGGAGCCAAGTTCTATTCCAGCATGAACTTACGCACAGGTTATTGGCAAATAGAAATTGATGAAGGAGACCGTGAAAAGACAGCTTTCGTCACCCCTGACGGTCTCTATGAATTTCGAGTCATGCCGTTCGGCCTATGTAATGCCCCAGCCACGTTCGAAAGAATGATGGACAATCTGCTGGCTGGACTCAAGTGGACAATTTGTCTTTGCTACTTGAACAATATAAATGTCTATGCGTCCTCCTTTCAAGAGCATATGGAACGCCTGGAAAAGACCCTTAAATGTATCCAGAGGGCAGGTTTATGTCTCAATCCCGAGAAGTGCCGATTTGGATCAAAGATAATCAAGGTATTAGGGCATTTGGTTTCAGAGGAAGGTATACGCCCAGATCCTGGAAAAATAGAGGCCATCATAAATTTTCCGACTCCAAAAATACAACTGATGTGAGAAATTTCATCGGATTATGTTCTTACTATAGACGCTTTGTGAGGAACTTCGCGAATAAAGCAAAGTCATTACACGAACTACTGAAAACAATACTAGGTTCGTTTGGTCAAAGGAGCAAGATGAGTCGTTCCAGATATTGAAAGCGGCTTTGACTACAGATCCTCTTCTCGGCCATTATAAAGAAGAAGCCAAAACACACATCTGCACACAGATGCGAGTGGACATGGCATTGGAGCAATATTGATTCAAATTCATGAAGGAGAGGAAAAGCCAATCGCCTATGCTTCAAGAACCCTCAACGCTGCAGAAAAGAACTATTCTACGACAGAGAGGGAATGTCTAGCCGTAGTATGGGCTATTTACAAGTTCCGGCCATATTTATTCGGAACGCATTTTACTGTAGTTTCCGACCACCATTCTCTGTGTTGGTTAGCCAATATAAAGGATCCATCCGGAGGGCTAGCCAGATGGGCTCTGCGTCTTCAGGAATGTGACATTTCTATTGTTTATAAGAGTGGAAAAAAACACCAAGATGCGGACTGCCTTTCACGAAACCCTCTTCTAGACACGGACGAAAACAACATTCCAGAGTTGATCTCAATTACCGACGTAAGGAAAGAACAAGAAAAGGACGATCAAATTACGAAAATAATCCAAGGTAGACAGTCTAAAGGCGGTGGAGATTTTAAGTTAATCGAAGGTATTCTTTACCACAAAAATTACGATCCCATGGGCAAAATGTGGCTTCTAGTGGTTCCTAAACAGATGAGAATTGACATCTTTAGGGAAGCCCATGATTCACCGATGGCAGGACATTTGGGATTTGCCAAAACCTACGATCGAGTTAGAAAAAAATACTTTTGGCCCGGCATGTACAGATCTGTGAAACAATATGTGTCGCATTGCAGAGAATGTCAAAGGCGAAAAGGATCCACGGGGCGCCCACCTGGACAACTGGTACCAATCCCACCTGTAGCCCGGCCTTTTCAGAGGGTAGGAATAGATCTGTTGGGGAGATTTCCTGTTTCGAAAAACGGCAACAAGTGGATCGTGGTTGCGACAGATTATTTATCTAGGTACGCAATGACCAGAGCAATACCTAATGGAAGTGCGGAGGAAGTTACCAAATTCATGGTAGAAGACATATTGCTGAAGCATGGAGCTCCTAGAGAGTTAATTTCAGATCGAGGTCGAACCTTTATATCACGAACATTAAAGGAAATCAACGATCTCTGCGGGATCATACATCGATTTATGTCAGCCTACCATCCACAGACCAACGGCTTAACCGAGAGACTCAACAAGACTCTCGCTGACATGTTATCCATGTATGTCGATGTTGAGCAAAGAAACTGGGATGCAGTGCTCCCCTATGTCACCTTCGCCTATAACACCTCCCAACAAGAATCCACTGGGTTTAGCCCTTTCTATCTCATACACGGACGAGATGTAGAGACTCCACTTGACACCATCTTAGCCTATAGAGAAAACACCTGTCTGGAAGACTACGTGGAGAGTATGGTGACAAATGCTGAGGATGCACACCAGTTGGCTCGGTTGAACATCTTACGATCACAAGAAAGAGACAAATCTAGATATGACCAGAGCCACAGACCAGTCCATTATCAGACAGGAGACCTGGTGTGGGAGTTCACGCCTGTCTGTAGACAAGGGTTGGCAGAGAAGCTCCTAAAGAGTTACTTCGGCCCTTATAGGGTGAACAGACAACTCTCGGAAGTAACCTATGAGGTGGAGCCTTTGGAAAAAAGACCACGGCAACGGAAAACAAAAGATATCGTCTATGTCCAGCGGATGAAGCCCTATCGGAGCCCAGGAGAGCAAATTCAGACCTAAGAAATAAGCATAACCTTATCGGAAAAATAGGAGGCAAGTTGGGAAATTCTATTTTTATTTTTATTATTATTATTTGAAATTAATTTTGCACTTCTAGTTTGTTTCTGATTTTTGTGTGTATAATTTGTTAGTATGTTGTAAAAGCAGCGGGTTGCTGCTTGCTTTTGAGAGGGGGGTAATGTCACTGTATGATATTTGCATATATATTTTCAATTCATCATGTAAATTATCCTATAATAACTATTAGGTAAATAGTAGCCAAAATTGTCTATATAAAAGAAGCTTGTTTTGACATGCAGGCAGAATAAACTTTCAATAGAATACTACTGTTCGCGTGATTCCTAATACTTATATACACGGAAATCCGTGACAATATTACAAGAGAATGATTGATAACCTCCTACATCTTGAAATGGAGTTACTTTTATAAAGTAGTCTCAAACGTTTTTCAGATAAATTTAATTTTTATTATAGCTATCTTAAGGAATCGAGTTATTTAATTAATGGAGATAGTATTCATCGTGACTTACAGATAAACTACGAACAAATTTTCCTAAACCAAATAATCTTTAAAATCATTAGATTTTATAACAGCCTTCGCCATATATTTCTTTATTTCTACAAATATATGTATCGTCAAAGCTGTTTCAAAATATTAAGGAAACAATGCTATTGTTATTTAGAGACAATAAATATATTGCTATATAACTGCTTAAGCTTTCTTGAATTTAAAAAGGAGCAATTTATTTTGCAAAAGATTCTTTGAGATGTTAAAAGCCTTTTGGGTCTGCCTCTACTATTGCTGATTCATTAAGAGTTTAGTGAATATATAATAGGACCACTGAAAGAATTACTAAAGAAACAAAGAAAGTTAAGGTGTCCTACAGACAAGGCGTTTCATTCAATGAATTAATGTCAACTTAGACTTCTAGACTCTTTTTGGGTCACTTTTATATGGCTGTGCCAATCTACATTTATACTGAAGCAATTGAATAAGGTGTCGTTTCTATTTTAGTAAAAATAAAGGATGGATGTTAAATACTAATTACATATGCATCCCAAAATCTATCTGAAGTAGACAAAACTGAATATATACAAAAATAAGTATTAAAAATGATTTGATATAAAAAATAAGGACCTTACCTATCTATTGCAGTCTTTTTTATACCTTGATTGGCCATCATTCCTTATGCTGGCTAGCATATTTTAAAGAGCCTGCTAGATGTCTAGTAAGGTGAGCTCTGAAATTTCAGGAATATGAGGCAATGTGTGTTATAAAATGGTCATAAGCACAGGGATGCATCTGACTTTCTAAAAGTCCTCTACCAGATACTTCAGAAGAAACAGAGAAAGATATATTTCTTAGAAAAAATTGTCGACTTATGTTGAAAAGGGACAAAAACTAAATCCTTTATTGAAAAAATCAAAATTTGTGAAAACTAAATAGAAAATATTTTCATTTTTTTAAAAATAACATACAGTCAAACCTCTTTAATTCAACACCCCAAGGGATCAGAGCTTTTGGTTGAATTAAAGGAAGTTATTCAGATGATTAGCTAATCATCTAACTTGCTAAAATAATATTTTTAAAAAAATAGCTTTATAATATAAATTAATTATATTAATTGAAACCATTGTGTGTGTACTTTTTTGTTTTTATTTTTTTATTTTCATGATTAACTTTTAGTATAGGGACAAAAAGGCATTAATACATATTTTTGAAACATATATAATTACAAATAATATTTTATTCTAATTAAAAAATATAGCAGTTGAAAGTTGTTTTAATGTCCATCCATACAGAGTTCAAAATAACAACTGACTCACCCGTGCAGCCAAGGTCACGCTCCGCTGCGTCACGTGGGAAAACATAGGTACATGTTTTCTTACATGTTCTCAGCACAAAAGTAAATAAATATGGAAAATAAAAAGAAAATTTAAAAATATTATTTAAAAAGAATCATGAAGATAGATTTTGTGTTTAAATCTTTTATAATAACAAGGAAATGGAATATTGAAATAAAATGGTATTATAATCATTGTGGCTACATTTTTTAAGAATTACAGTCGAACCTCTTTAATTCATCACCCCAAGGGATCAGAGTTTTCGGTTGAATTAAAGTTAGATGATTAGCTAATCATCTAACTCGCTAAAATAATATTTTTTTTAAATTAGCTTTGTAATGTGAATTAATGATATTAATTGAAACCATTGTGTGTGTACTTTTTTGTATTTTATTTTTTTGATTAACTTTCAGTATCAGGGATAAAATGACATTAATACATATTTTAGAAAACATAAATAATTGTAACAAATAAATTTACTGGCAATGTGTTTCTTTCCAGTAATATTATCAAATATTAACTCTACAGACCTTTTTAAAATATTAAATATAATATATTGATTAATATTTTATTCTAATTGAAGAATATAGCAGTTGAAAGGAAATAAATATGGTAAATAAAAATAAAATTTTAATATATATTCTAAAATTATCATGAAGAGAGATCTTTTTAAAAAATTCTTTATAGATGTCTGTTTTTACACTGAAATCCTATTCAGGATGTATTCTAGATGGTCATTTAGAAAAAACATGCATGCCTTTCTTCCTCTTAAATGTCTTCCAATAAATAAATTTTAATGATTTAAAGTCATCCACTGCTGCTGCAGGTGTTATTGATTTTGTGTTTAATTCTTTTATAATAACACTGAAATTGAATATTGAAATAAAATGTTATCATAATCATTGTGGCTACATTTTATAAAAATGTATTTATTTAAAAGGAAATTATTTGTAAATTTTAAAATAATTAAAATATATCAATGCTAAAATTTAAAAATGAAATATTATTGTTAATTAGCGCATGAAGCCTAAATTCCTGCATAAAAAAAACAAAAACACTTGCAATATTGCGCAATGGCACTGCAAAGTGAAACTTAGACTAACCAGGAACCAAAAGTGTGCAGGCGCGATCCTATTGGCGCCCTCCGATCGCCGTCGTAATACTTTTTTAGCGGTAAAGTGGTATGTAAAAAAACATTCAACTGTCGAAATTCGAATTTTAAAATGGTTGAACTATCGGAAGTGTGGTATTATCGATATGTCGAATTACGGTTTGTTATTTGATAGGCCTGAGGTCGGGACATCAGAACATGGTCGAATTATCACCTAGTGCCGAATTGGCGTGTGTCGAATTAACGAGATTATACTGTACTTTACAAGAAAATTTGATACCTTAAAGAAGTCTTTGGTTGTAATACTAAATTTTGGCCAAAAATAGGCACGGACGACCACGTGGTAGAATCAAATGAACAACGGGAGCTCATGAAATTAGGCACAATCATGAACGATCGGAAAAAAACAAACAAATGTACTGCGTACCAGCTGACCTTGAAGTTGCAACACGCTGTAAAACGAGGGTTAAGTTAAAGGGCCAATATTAATGGTGGGCATTTTGGAACCTCAACCCAACTGTGTAAGGAAAAAGGGGCTGCTAATACCGTCAATACACGTTTCTGAACTGGTATCTGAAATATTCATTGATGTCATTAATACTAGGAATGAACCGGTGCGATTGGTAGGTAATTTGTGTAGGTTATGATCCAGTGGGGAGATAACAAATGTTTCTTTCCTAAGTGAACAGGCAGGATACAGTTATGACCACATGCAAATACGAACCACATAAATTCTATATAAACCCGTAGATATTGGAGAGCAAAAAAAAAATCAAAATACTGGATGTACGTACCAGAGGTGGGTCACATGGAGGCGGCTAAAACGATTCATCATATTATTGGAAAGGTCTCAACAAGGACGTGCAAAGATATATAAAGTCCCGTAGAACATGCCAAGCATTCAAAATGCCAAAGTTCAAATAGGCAGCACCACTAGAACCACTACCACCCACAAAGAATGTATGGGAACATGTAGGTGTAGATTTTCAAGGACCATTTAAGAAAAAAAAAATCGGCGGAAGGTTATAAACACATTTTTGCGATTGTGGACCACTTTAGCAAATACGCTTTAACGATTCCGGTTAAGGGCACCAAAGCAGGGAAACCGCTTTTAATGCACTTGCGGAAAACTTTTTGTACATTTTTGGTACACCTAAGTATATAATTTTGGATCAAGGGAAAGCGTTCGACTAAGGCATGTTCAAAGACTTTACCAGACTTTACACATCCACAAACTAACAGTCTACGTGAGAAACTTAATGGGATAATAAAAAATGGTATCAAATCATATCTTGCAAATGACCACGCAGAATGTACGAAGTTCATGAAATCAGCAACGTTCACGTACAATTCGTCAGTCCAATTATCGACGAAAGTCACACCTCATTGAATGGTCTTTGGCAGTAACCCAAGGACATTACTAGACGTAGGGTTACCAACAATGGATGAAAAAACCGATTAAAACATTTGACAAGTACGTTACAGACCGCATACTAGAAAATGAACGACTCAAGGACATGGCCAGCAAAAATTACGAAGACCGGACTATGATGAACAAATGCCACTTTGATATAAAAAATAGGGAACATTTTTGTAGGTTTGAAGTTGGGACTTAGTGCTGTTAGGATCTCATGAAGGAAACCGGGCAAAACGTAAAAATTACTACCAAAGTATGTGGGACCATACGAGATTACTGACTGGATAAAAGAAACCTCATATAGGTTATGACCATTGGATGAACAAAACAAAAATAATAGATGCCAGAGCACTTTAGCACATGTGTCCAGACTTAAAAAATTTATAGAGAGAGATAACTGCGACTCGAGGGACCGAGTCTAAGATAAGAGGGGTGGTGGTGTTTTGCATCAACAAGTAGCCAACTGATGGTACAATGACCATAAAAATTATTTTAATTTTTGTTCATTTATTTATTTTATTTTAGGTTTATCAGAGAGAAACAGCACCACAGAGATGATGGGTTTAAATTGTAGTTTAACATTGACCACCATTTTGCGGCAATGTGTTAAATACAATGTGCCCGTAATCAAATTCTTTGTCCTGTTTGGTCTCGGCGAATGAGAAATGTTTAGCCACAGTTCTAACCCTCCAACAACCAGCCGGGCGAGACCCTGAACTTAGAGACCTTCCTGGACCAGACCATGAGCCCAGCACTGCACCAAATAAACCAACTGAGCATTACATCCTTGCCCTTGTCTCATCAATATTTTAAAATTATAAAAAATATATATAGAATTATTTTATATATGTATTATAACCATGTCATTTATTCTTGTAATACTGGATATTATTAATGCTTCAGAAATAGACCAGATCAAAATGACCTCACAGATACTCTATTACTCTACCAGCAATATTATTAAGACGAAGATATGAGTCAGTTAATAATTGATGCCATAGATTCACATCCAGATTCAAAACATTAACCCTTCAATTACAGATTCGAAGACCCTGTTTGATATTTCATGTCCATGAACTATGTTGATTTATAGTGTGAATTATTCCAATAATATATAAACAATAATTACACAAATATCTGTCACTCATAACTCCCAATATGATCCAATGCTCCTGAATGTGTCTCTAAAACTGTTATTTAATATTGTTGTTGTTTCTTATCTCCTTGTGTAAAGATTACACAAATTCCATGATTTCATACTCCTCGAGCTGTTTTATTATAAGCAGTGGCCTCTCCCAAAGGTCCTGTTTAGTGCTTCTAATGCAAGCCAAAATGTGTTCTGGAGCTGCAGGTGCCAAGCTACATTTTGGGCAAGTGGGGTAGATTATGTTATTATTCTCGATCTTCAATGGCTTGAGATGGCCTGTTCTAAATCACGGGGAAAGAAGCCCTGTCTTGGCACCAGCCAGAAGGCTGGGAAAAAGGCAGGGACGCCCACCCCTCACTCACCCTTGAGGATAGGGGAGTGGAGAGGCGACTCTGTGTGTTCGTCCTTGCTGCTGGGTGCGTCTGGGAAGCTGTAAGCTGGCCATCTGCCCTTGGTTGGCTGGCGCGAGGCGCACGTGTCTTGAAACACTAGGTCTTCACTCTGTGTGTGCGCCATTGCAAGCGTCCTTGCCATGCGCGCCATGAAAACCAAGGGGTGCACACAGTAGTGCCACCCTCCTGCCTTCGCGTTGGTTTCCTGTGTAAACCTCAGAACCTTAGAGGTCCTTGATTCGTCGGCAGATTCAGGAAGTACTGTGAACAAAGGGTTCGAGGGCCAAAGGGGGAGAGTCCTATTGGAGCGTAGGACCGGTTAAGCTAAGTCCAAACAGGAGGGCTCGTCAGCAACCTTGCCATGAACTCTCGGAGACGCCTGTGGGTTGACTGGTCACCCCCATGAAGCCAGACCATAATGGCAGGCGCAAGGGAACAAAAAAATGCTGCTCGGTGCATGGAGAATGCATCATTCCTTTTGGTACGGTGGCCATATTACCAGCATAGGTGCATGCTTCGCATGCAGGCTTGTGGACCTTCGAGGTCTGGGTGGCCACTACTCCTAGGATGTACCAACTATGCTTAGGTGGGATCCTCCAGATCTTGTTTATTTTCGTTTTGGCTACTGTTTCTATTTCTTTAAAAGTAAGTTTATTTTTCTGTGGCAAGGGTTCTTTTGGGCCTTTTTTTCGCTAGCGCATCAGCAGCTTCATTGCCTTCAATGCCAACATATGAGGGTATCCATTGAAAGTGAATTTTTGAGGTTTTTGAGAGTTTTTGGAGATAACCAATTATGTTCCTGCCTACTTTGTCTCTAAGTTCCCTTGTGTGACTCAAGTGTTGTTTGGCACTTCTACTCTCAGTAAGAAACCAGATATCTTGATAATTAGTATTTCTGAAGGATTTTAAGGCTTCATAGATGGCTATAAGTTCTGATCTGAAGACTGAGCCAAAATCTGGGTTTCTTCTGGACAGCCAATGCCAGTGTGTCCCAAATCGACTCTGCTACCATCGGTATAGATAGTTTTTGCATTTTTAGGAATGTTATTAATTTTTTCTAATGATAATTATTTCAAGTATTCTGGATTTTGGTATTTTTTGTTGGTGGGTTTATTTAAGGTGGCATTAAAAATAACATATTGTAGTGGTTTGTTTGCATGGAGAAATTTTTTCTGCTAAATAATTTTTTACACTTTATATTTTAAAAATCCATTTCTTCTGGCCAGGTGGAGAGGGCCTTCTTTTTTGAGTCTAATATTGGATTCCCAATTAATTATGAAATTGGAAATTCTGTGTTTGTTTCCATAACTCTTGATTTTGTTTATATGTTTTGGCAAATTGTAGCTTCTTCTATCCTTTAAGGGCATAATGTCTGCCTCGTAAAGTACAATATCATTAGGGCAGGTATTTCGAAGACCTGTAATAATTCTAGCTGCAATTAGTTGTATCCATTCCGATGATTTCAGATTTTTTTCAGAACCTGTACCATATATTTGATATCCATATTTCAGGATAGGTCTAATTAGAGATGTGTAAGTTAATTTTAGTGTGGTAGCATCGGCTCCCACTCTCTTCCTGGAATGTATTTCAGGATTTTTAGTCAGTCTCTTCGTTTTCTAATAACTTCTTCAATATGTTTACTGGAGTGAATTTCTGGATCCAGGGTGTGTAGCCGAGATATTTAGGATTTTTATTACATTGCAATTGTTGTTTTTTCAGAATAATTTTTGGTCTTATTTTGTATAGTTTCTTATTATACTGGTAGTATCAAAAAGACAGGTTTCAGATTTTTGGGGGTTATATTCTAATTTATGTTTATTAGCAAATTTTTCTAGGTGGAGAAGAGTCTTGTTCAAATCCCTTTCAGCTTTTTTCCAGTTAGTGTTGCTGCTCCATAGAATAATGTCATCAGCGAAAATTTTAATATTGGTTTTATGTGAAATTTTTTCTTCTATGCCTCCAATAAATAGGGTGAAGAGAGGTGGGCTAAGGACTGGTCCTTGTGGTAATCCTTGGTACAATTTGAATGTCTTAGATAGAGTGCCATTATATTTGACCCTGATATATCTATTTTAAGGAAATCATTTATATAAGTAATAGCTTTTCCATCAATTTTGAAATGATTGTATAATTTTGCTATTAACTTGTTTTCCATACCTTATCAAAAGCTTGTATAAGGTCTAAAAAAGCATCTATGGTGTGGTTAGTTGGTTTTCTGTTTTGTGCATCTTTTACCTTTTGTGTGAAAAATAAGAGTTGGTCTTTTGTCCCATGTCCTTACCTAAATCCATATTGTTCTTCTGGTAAAGGAATTCTTGTGGTAGCTGAGTCGTCTGAGTATAATTTTTTCCATTAATTTGCAGCAAATACTTGTGAGGGGGATAGGTCGGTAGTTTTTTGTGTCATCAGCAGATTTGTCAAGTTTTTTAATGGGAATTATTGTTGCAGTTTTCCAGTCTTAAGGCAATTTTCCTGTTTTCCAGGAGTTATTGAAAATATCAAGAAGTCTTTCTTTACCATTTTTGCCCAAGTTTGATATCGTTTGGCCATGGATCCATCTGGCCCTGGAGTATTTTTTAGGTCAGTGTTTTCTAATGCATAATCTAGCTCTTTCATATTGATTTTTTCATGGAAAATATTATGAGTGCTGGTGATATTTTTAGTCATGAATAATCTTTCGGGCCTTTTTTTTAACTTTCTTATATTTTATTTCAAATTTGATTTTACCACTTTTTATATGAATTACCTTAGCAGCATTTTAGTCATTAGTTGCTGGGGTACCATCTGTATTCTTAATCATATTTGTGTTTTCAATTTCTGGCTGGGCTCTGTCAATTTGTTTTGCCGAATGCCAAAGTTTTGTATTTGGGTTTCTTGGGGTCAGGTTTTCACAAGTTTGTTTCCATTTTTCCCTTTTCATATTTATGTATAATCTTTTATTTTTGCATTTAGAATGTTCAGTTCAGTTCTACAACTTGTTTGGTTTTGGGTTCACTTTTTTGTAGTTCATTTCTTTTAGTTATAAGTGTTTGAATATCTTTTGCCTGGTGTGTATAATTTGGAATCCATTTCTTAATATTACCTCTTGGTATTAAAACTTTGGCTGCTTTAATAATGGTGTTTTCGAAAGATATCCAATTTTGTTCCAGATCTTTTATTCTAGTGGATGCTATTCCAAAGTCTTCATTGTTGTTTTGCTGGTAAAGATTCCAATAAGCCTTTTTGAAGTTCCAGAATTTTTCTCTAACACTTGAAGGTTGTAAGTACAGGTATGACGTAATCTCCAGGGACGTTCCATTTTTGAGTGTTTTTTTTTTAATTCATAAATCATCAAGAACTCAATATTTATAAAATATTGTAATGAGAATCAATTAAATACACTTCAAAATTATTGTTAAATCTAAATTTAAGAGTATTTATACGTGTTAATTATAAGAGATATGTACATAAAAGAGAGATAAAAAATGCAAATTGACCAAATCCACTCCATAAATCAAATATATAAAAATAATAAACGGCAAATTTTTTTTCTGAGGAAAACATTGAAGAGGAATCAAACTTTTATATAAATTACTCCCAGTACCTCTCTTTTGTGTGAAAGGTCTTGAAACAGTCAGCAATGCATAAAGGAAACAGGCAGGTCTCACACATATAGCTGGTGTCCTTCCTCACTCTTTTACCAGATGATCTTTTTCCTTTATCAGAGCAAACTTTGCACCTCTTCTGGATGCTGGCCTTGCCAGTAACAGGGATTTTGGTGAGGAAATGTTTTCCTATCAGCCTTTTTGATGATCCAGATGCACTTGGCTGTTCATCCAAAATTTCTGTACCTGCTTCTTCCATCAACCTTTCCATGATTGCCAAATGATATTCTCTAAGTGGCATTTTTCGACCCGTAGTCAATTTATTATATACAATATGGCTATTGACAATAGTGAGGCCGAAAATATGGAAGTAAAAGCTTTTCCACCACTTTAGAGTACGCTGATGAAAAGGATAACATGCCATAAATTGATCACTCCTAGAGACACCAGCCTTGTTTTTATTGCAGTCAACTACAATAGCAGGTTTGGTTATCGAAATGGTTTGAGGCTGTCTTCTTATTTTCTTTTGAGCCTGGATCATGCTGGAATCTTGGGTTGTTGCTATCATAAAAACATCCCTGGTGTCACGCCATTTCAATGCGAGAAGCTGGCTGTTTTGACAAAAGAGGCTTTCACCTTTTTTCAGTTTTTTCGAAAAGTTTTTGTGGCAATCCCTTTCTGTTATGCCTGACTGTTCCTACTGCAAGTGTTTTCTTTTCCCATAAATGATTGAAAAGTTGGGGAGAGGAAAACCACCTATCGAAATAGATGATGTGGCCTTTCTGGTAGTAAGGGTCAGCAATCCTGTCAACTAAGCTCAATATAGAATTATATTGAAGGTCTTGATGAGGATGCCTTCCAGTATATATATCCAGGTTACAGGTATACCCTGTACTTGATTCACAAATCTCATAAATCTTGATCCCATATTTATGAGGTTTTCCCTTTATATATATACTCGGAAATGAACCCGTCCACGAAAAGGACAAATGGCCTCATCAATTGTCAATTTTTCATCAGGCGAGTACCAGGTTCGGAATTTATTGACAAGGGAATCAAATAAGGTTCTTATCTTGTAAATTGTATCATATCCTGGTTGTCCATGTGGAATATATAGCATATTATCATTCAGATGGAGCATTGATAAAATGGCCTCAAATCTTTCCTTTGTCCTTCCAACCGATTTGCAGAAAGCTGTCCTCATTCCAATATGGTTTGACCAATATTCTCTTAGCCTTGGTTTTACTACAAGGCTCATATGAATGATTATTGCCAAAAATATCTTTAATTCAACAATTGAAACAGCTTTCCACTTTGCCAACAACCCCCTAGGATTCAAAGGGCCTTTCTTTCTCTCTTTGTCAATCACCATCCTTGCATATTTGTTGGTTTCCAACTTTATCGTTCTAAACAATTCTTCATCAAAAAACTGCTTGAAACTGAATATGGAGAGAGAGTTCCAGGAAAGAAAGCTGCCTTTGGCCCAGAGGTTCCAGAAAATGTAGGCTTTTCAAAAGGTAATCTTACCACGGTCCATCATCTTCAGGGGTAGGTTGTCTTATTTGCTAAAAAATAAAAAAAGGTGAAATATATGAATAGGGTGAAAGAAAAATAAAAATAGTTACCTCTTCCTCACTTTCTTCATAATAAATTTTGGTAGTATCAGATTCTAGACCTTCCAAAGTAAATTGAGGATCTTCAATAGAATCATCTAGTTCAGACCCAGAATCTGCTAAGAAATAATCCTCAAACTCTTCATCAGCTTCAGGAACATTGACTAAATCAATTCCTGAGGTACTAGGCATGTTGGGATCCATTTTTAGAGCGAGCGAATGAAGAACAAAAAAGAGAGAAGCACTCTACGTCAAGGAAACAGTAGAAGATAAACAAATGACCGCACGTGGGTATATGAGTCACAAAAATGGAATCTGGGGGAGGGGAGGAGGGGAACACATGTTAGCAACTAGCCAATAGTTGATCGACACTTCATGGGCAAAATCCAGAGAAACATCATTTAACGGCCGATTTTTAAAGATGCGGGACGTAAATATACGTCCGCCGGGCTTTAAGTGTTAATTGAGCTGGTTTTGGTCTTGGTGCTAATTTCTATCAATAGAGGCAAATGATCACTCCCAATACTTTTTAATATTTGCCATTTGCATTTGTGGATAATGTCAGGACTGGATAAACTTATATCAAGTGCTTGTGCAGTATAATAACTGTAGGAATGGTGGGTAGGAATCCCATCATTTGAGCACATGAAGGCATTGTCGTCAAATATATTTGATAGTATTTTGCCTCTTGGGTTTGGTGTGGAACATCCCCAAAGTTGATGCTTAGCATTGTCTCCTACAATAATAGTGTTGTCTGTAAGAAATTGAGCCATTGTTCCATCGTCAATGAGTTTATTGTTTGGAGGGTGATACATATTCTATATGTTGATGGCTTTGTTTTGATTGAGGTAGACTTTGATACGTTGGGCTTCGAGG
This sequence comes from Cordylochernes scorpioides, assembly GCA_030710605.1. NCBI lineage: Eukaryota > Metazoa > Arthropoda > Arachnida > Pseudoscorpiones > Chernetidae > Cordylochernes > Cordylochernes scorpioides. Next base: position 106,968,949 of record CP092886.1, on the reverse strand, counting down.
TCTGATGTGTTTGGAATATTAATTGCTGTCCTCATAGTACAAATTCTTGATGAAAAATGCTAGGCCACCCCCTTCTTTATTTATATCTTTTCTGAGGATATTGTAGTTTTTTTATTTTATTTTGTACTTTTCATTTAATTTGGTTTCCTGTAGGGCTATAATTTGTATCTTTTGTTTTCCAGCTATTTCCATTATTCTTCTCATTTTATTTTTGTTGCTGTTGAGCACAATCCATTTATGTTGCACTGCAAAATGCTCAATTGCTTGGAAGCTGCAAAGTTTGAAGTTTGTGGAGACTGTATTATACTTATCGGACAGAACCCTCTACCTAAGTCCTGAATGCGCTCCTGTTTATTCTGCGCGATGGCCAATGCAGCATGCAAATCAACATCTGATCTCATGGAATGGTATGTAAGGGTGCAACTTTCGCTGATTATGGCACCATGATCCAAGCACACTTTGGTTAAATTCTTACTTTGCCTGTAGTTTGAGGCCATCCCTAACATGGAAGCAGACGCTTTTAATGCCGACTCTAACATGAGTACAGACGCAGCTCCTCCGTATCCCTGGAGTGGAACCCTTGCTGAGGACTATCAACCGGGTCAGTTGAAGTCAGGATTTTTAAAGAGGTCTACTCCTCTTTTAACAATACTGCTGTTGGTCCGCGACTGCTTATTCATCAGAGTTATTTTGCTTGTTTCGCAGCTGACCTTCATATCTGAAGGTCGTTCCCCTATCCGCCACCTGGGGACGCGCCCTATAGCAGTCAGCTCTGCCAAGGGGTTATTTAATGTAGTGATGCCAAGAAATTTCTGTAGCACATTCTATAAAACTAATTGTACATAGATAGCTATCAAAATATCTTTCCCAAATCATATTTTCAATTAATCAAAAGCCTCATTGTAGTTTTGAGCAATCAGTAGGTAGGTGTTCACAACTCCATGAGCTCTAGAGTCCCATTTCAATTATAGTAATAGGCATTGAGACTTCATCTCATCATTTATTTATCGATATATATAGGTGAATAATCTTAAATTAATTCCAGAATCTTAAAACAGTTTCAAGGCATATCTGTCATTTATGATAATTTAACTTTTGTAGTCTATTAGGCTTCTTTGTATTGGATGATGAGGCACTTTTGATCAATGACTCAGCTTTTATTTCAACCTCTACAGGCTTTCTAGTAATGTATTTACCTTCAAAACTGCTTCTGAATACTCGTCTTCATAAAGTATCATTGAGATATATTCTGCTGGTAATTTTTCTCCCACTACACCAATGATAACAATTTTGGATCTTTATGCTCAATGCAATATATCTAAAATAAGAGTTTTTTTGCTACTGGCACAATTTTGTGATGCAAGATATATCCTTTTCTTCTTTATTAATCTAACTTAGCAGCTCAATACAGTAAAACCCCGCTAATACAAACCCTGGATATAGCGAACCTTCCCTTATAACAAACCCACGGCGATTCCCAATTCCATTCCATTGAAAATACCATCGTTATAACGAACTTTGCAATTTTTAAAATAACGAACTACCCTTATAACGAACCTATTTTCGGGCCCAAAATGATAAACTCTATTAAAAATACTAGGCTTATACCGAACTTAAAATTGTAATTTGAAAAAAATATTTAAAACAACAAAATTTTGAGCATGTTTCACCTCACGGATCGCGATTTCAAAACAAAAAATTAGCGGCATTGTTTGTTTTCATTTCCATTCATTTTTGCTGTAGGTTGTGTAAATTTTTACACATTATACTTTTATTTAATAGAATATCTTTGCATTCTACAATTTTGAAATAGAAGAAAAATAAAAATGGCTTCTAAAATAAAGAAAAGAAACAAAGAATGGCGTTCTAAAAAAAAAAAACAGTGACAGCATGCCCTTTTAGAAGCGTTCTATATCAAATTTAACCTAGGCTAAAAAATAATTCCAAATGATTTTAAAGCCAGAAATGGTTTGAATAACAGGTTATAAACAAATTTTAATATACACTTCAGAAAAATAGGTGGAAACTAGGTCGAAAAAGAAAAAAAAAACAGTTCCCCCTACCCGTCTCAAAAACTACCACTACAGTTCTATTTTAGAATGGAATTCTTGTTAGGTATATGACTCATTCAGGATTCGTGAATATTCCCACTGGCCGGCCGTTTCCCTACCGATTTGGTGTTTGCAAATTGGCGTTTTTTTATTTGCAATTTTACCGATCGCTCTATCATATCAACATGTTTCGCGTCCGATTTTTCTGAATTGGATACTTTTGATTCTTCCTCAATTGATTCAGAATACATGGAGCTTTATTCCTTTGATGGAAATAATGATATTTCAAGACAATTCTGATTTTCTAATTTTACTTTTCACTTTCAAACAACAAGGTATTAGAGGCATTTTTTCAAATAAATTTAGTATTATATTATTTGATAAAGATGTTCTAAATACTCTTATACCTTTCATATATGATTAATAATGTTTTGCCTAGGGGATTTGGCATAATTTTCAAATAATACATGGGTTTATATATAAACATGTATGCTAATGATAAGAAGAACCTATTATCAAATGACTTCTTTTGATATTCAGCATTACTGTAAAGAAATAGGTCAATTTAGAAAATTAAAACAAAGTGACCATTATTAAGTGGCTGCCTTTTCCTGTTTGTATGGCCGTTTTTTAATTATACGGTCTAAAAATTGAGAAAAGTTTAAAAAAATGGCCAAACCGTGGCTATAGTGAATCAAAAGCTCTGTTCCATTGGGGTTCACTATAGAGGGGTTTTACTGTATATCCCGGTAAAAAAAATTATGAATCTCAAAAGTATTCCAAAAAGGGGTTTTTAAAATATATATATTAAATTTTTGAAAACAATTTGCCAAAAAGATTATATATTTATCTAAACAAATTCCAACCGTATTTTTTTCTTAACAATTTTAATAAAATACATAGCCCATGGGTCAAAAAGTTTTATTTGATATTTTCTGACACATATTAGAGGACCAATCAGAAAGTGAATAAACTGGACAGCTATCACTGTACAGAAATATACTTAATACCTTTTAGTTAACACGTCTAAGCAACTCAAGTATTTCTCTGAAGATTTTTTAGGCCAAAATAAAAAGTTGCTATTGTATGCTACTATCTAAATATATACAGGGTGTACCAGGTAAATTGGGACTAACTTTGACAGTCCATAAAACAAAAACTACTTGAGATTAAAAACTTGTTTTTTTTTTCATTACGTAGCCATATTCATGTAAAATGCAACAGTACATGTGTGCGCAGTGTAGTGATGAAGAGTAACCAAGAATTTGAAAATCGAGCTGCCATCATCGTTGCTCTGCGCACCGGAAGGAGCCCCAAAGAGATAGTGGATTTTCTTAAGTTGCCCAAAACCACTATTTATCGTGTCAAGAAGCAGTTTGATGAGGCCGACAGTAACAAAGAGGGGATAGCTACAAGGAAAAAGCACTCGCGTCGATCGGACAGGGTAAGAGGTGAAGAATTTGTCAAAAATGTCAAGGAGAAGATTGATGGAAACCCTGGGAAGAGCATGAGGGCCATAGCCAAGGAAATGGACGTTGGCTCTATGACAATTGTCAGAACTATCCATGAGGACCTTGGTCTCAAGTCTTATGCCCTTCGGAAAGGTCAGTTGCTGACTGAGAATATGAAGAATAACAGAAAAGGAAAGGCTGCTGCCCTCCTCAACAACCTGAAACACGACTCTTTTGGCATGCTAAGGTTCTTCTCTGACGAAAAGAACTTTGACGTGGACCAAAAGGTAAATCCCAGGAATGATCGCTGGATCTGTAAAGACCCCTCAGAGATACCTGTCGTGATGCACACGAAATTTCCTGCCTCCCTAATGGTCCTTGGCGTTATCAGCAGTGAAGGTGATGTCATGCCTCCCCATTTCTTTGAGAAGGGCCTTAGGATGAAGGCTGACACCTACATCAATGTTCTGGAGACCGTTGTGAAGCCTTGGATGGACATGGTGGCCGCAGGAAGGAAGTATGTCTACCAACAGGACTCAGCTCCAGCCCATAAGGCAAAAAAGACACAATCGTGGCTGACACTTAACGTCCCTAGTCACTGGGGTCCTGATATTTGGCCCCCTAATTCTCCAGATTGCAATCCCCTCGACTACTATGTATGGGGCGTTGTTGAGAGAGATGTCAACAAAGCTCCTCATACCACCATCCAGTCTGTCAAGAAGGCAGTTCACACGGTGATGACCCAAATGGACAAGGTCATCGTCGCCAAGGCCTGTGCTTCATTCCGCACTCGCCTCGAGACTGTTGTAGCTAATAATGGAAACTACATTGAATAAATAAAAACTATATCCTTTTATCTACTACTGTGTCAAATTTCATTCGGATATTTTAATTTTTACTTGCAAAAAATTTCAGTTAAAATACCATTGTTGAAATTCCCAATTTACCTGGTACACCCTGTATATGCATGTGATCAATAATTTCCAGGAATAAAACTGGATCAAGTAAAATATTCAAAATAATGAAACATTTATCAGCACAAAATTGACCACACAGACGCACGTGCTGACATTTTTTTGAATTTATAAGCTCGAGTATATCAGAAAAATTTCTAACATCAGTATGGACTGTATAGAAAAACAGCGAGTCTGCATAGAGTTTTGCTTGAAATTAGAGAAAACAGCTTCCAAATCATTTCAAATATTGAAGAGGCTTTTAAAGAAGATGCTTTATCACAAACAAGGGCATTTGAATGGTTTGCACAATTTAAAGCTGGTCAAACAAACATCAAAAAAGATTTACACACTGGCAGAACTTTATCGATAAGAAACCCCGAAAATGTGCTCAAAATCAAGTCATCGATCAAAGAAAACCCAAGAATAACTATTAGAGAGCAATCAAAAGATTCGGATATCTCTTTTGGAACATGCCAAACCATCAAAAAGAATGATCTGCATTTTGAACTAAATTTGTCCCACATCTCTCAACGAATGAGCAGAAAGAGCATCGCAAATAAATGTGCAAAAACAGGGTCAAAATGTTTAATTCTGATTTCCATTGGCTCAAAAATGTTATCACAGGAGATGAAACATGGGTGCACAGATATGATCCTGAGATGAAGAGGCAATCAAGCCAGTGGCTAGAGCCTGGTGAACCAAGATTCAAGAAAGCAAGGATGATCAAATTGAAGCTTAAGTTTCTTCTTATCACTTTCTTTGATGTAAAGGGATTGGTTGACTATGAATTTGTGCCCGAGGGTCAGATTATTAATCAACATTACTATCTTAATGTATTGCGACATTTAAGGGAGGCTGTGTGTCAGAAACGACCCGGAAAATGGCATCAGAAAATTTGGCCCTTGCATCATGACAATGCACGGCCACATATGGCCGTCACTGTACAATTCTATTTGGCTACACACAGAATTGCTTTACTACCCCAGCCATCCTATTCTCCTGAACTTGCTCCCAATTACTTTTTCCTTCAGCTTAAAATTAAAAAAAGTCTTAAAAGGACGTCAATTTGACTCAATATCTGAAATAAAGGAGAATACGAAGAATATTTTGAAAAGCCTGAAAGATGAGGATTTTCAGGGGTGTTTTGATATCTGAAAAAAAAGATGGAACAAGTATATAGAGAGTGACTGTGATTATTTTGAGAAATTTTAAATAAAACTTTATTATACTTTTGAATTTCTTTAAATATTTAACATTTCTGGAAATTATTGATCACACTATGTATATTCAGGAAATCAGGATTATATGGTCACAATAACAACTCCAATTCTTGTAACTAAATGTATATTATATTGTTTTTCGTAGGCAAGATGTCAAGAACATCTTAGCAAAATTAGATAACCTGATCAGGAGGTGCCTTTGTCACACAAAATATCACTAAAACACGCTCATACATGAGCGATATAAAATATAATATTCAATCAAACAAATCTTGCTGCTTGATAAAAGGGTTTCAATGAGTGAATATTTTTAAATCAATATTATTCAACCAAAAGTTATCATTATTTGTTTCAAGACAATAATTCTGATTTGGAGAAAGGCACTTCCTGAGTAAAAATTGATGCATAACCAATATTGTTAAATAAAAAAAAGGTTTTACCATCATTCATATAATTAGTAGTGGAGGTAATGATCAATTGACATGTTATCATTTTCTAACCCCAAAATATGCAAATTGGTATATTGGTGTACATAATTGGTGTAATTAAAAGTATGACTGATTTCTTCCAGAGTTGGCTGCATATCCTATTCTAAGATTTATCTAAATAGGTAAAATAGACACACACACACAATGAAACAGAAAAGCATTTATTGGATTGGAAAAATACTTTATTTGCCAAAATTTGCTTTGATATTCAGTCAGTCAAAATATTGGCAAATAAATACCTTTTCAATCCAATATATTGCCTTTTTATTTTATAAAATGAAAAAACAAAAGCATTTTGAAATTTATATTGTGTGGGGGCAAGTGTTATTCAGAAATAACTTTGTCAGACCATAAATAAAAGCTTTCAATATATTAAAATTTATATATTTAATTTTCCATTTGCTCAACTACACCACAATGCCACTCTCCACATTTTGGCTTGCATTAGATGCACTAAATAGGATCTTTGGGAGAGGCTGCTGCTTATCATAAAACAGCTCGAGGAGCATGAACTCATGGAATTTGTGTGATCTATACACAAGGGAATAAGAAACAATACTGCCACTCAAGAAGGAATAAGTTTCTGGTGGTGATGAGACTAAACTCTCCAACCATCCAAGACCAACCAACTTTTTGGTGGGTTTGATTCATGACATGGTGGGGTTACACCTGAAGAGGGAAAATGTTTGGCTTCAATCCCTGTAAGCTGCTATTCTTAACCCAACATTACATACACTTCACTTTTAAATACCACATAGAAAGCATTTTCTTAATTACTATTTTTTTTTTTAATAAGTATAACTTGAAATATACATATATACAAAAAATATTAAAATATCTACATTTTTCAAAACAAATGGCATCCAAAATATCAGTGGGCTAAACCTATATAAGCACATGTAATATTTTTCTAGATGCATTTTATAAATTAATTTTCAAAGTAAATTCAACATATTGAATTTGATAAAAAAAAGTCTTCCTCCCCCTCCCCTTTGATTCTGTGACTAAAAGTAGCTGATGGCTTGTGCACCCTGTTGGATTGAATATCAAATAATCATTGATATTTAATTATTACAGAATTGGCCCAATACCCTTTCTTTAATAATCAATAAAAGCTAATCAAATATGTGTTTCAGACTGATGTGGAGAAAGCAGGCTGTACCTTAAAAACCAAAAGGTCTGAACTTTGAGGCTACTGAAAAATCAAGGAATGTATATTTAAGGCCGCAAGGGCATGAGAATGCCAATCTATATGAAAAATAGTACAAAAATGAAATTGTAGTGGGGTCAAGTTGATGAATCAATAAAAATAGGGCCAACAGCCTTAAATGCTTACATGGGGTGTTTTTCTTTATTAATCAAAAAAGGGTATTTGGCCGATTCTGGAATATTTAAAAAATCAATGATTAGTTGATATTTATTCTGACGGTGCAAGCACAGCAATTTTTAGTTTCACAAACAGGAGATGCCTTTTTCTTAATTTATCAACCTGATCCTAATACAATTTCAGTTTTGTACAAATTTTCCATGTATAGTTTGGTGATCTCATGTCATTAAATTCCCATTCCTTGATTTTTAAGGAAGCCTCAAAGACTTGCTATTTTGGTCATTGAGGTACAGCGTTTACCATGTTGATGAGGGCAGCAGCCTGAGATGTATATGTGGTTAGCTTTTCTTGATTAAACAAGAAAGGGTATTTGGCCAAATCCAGAATAATTAAAAATCAACAATTAGTTGATAATTATTCCAAAAATGGCACAAGCAATTGCAATTTTCAGTTGCATGATATCAGATGCCTTTTTCTTAATTTATCAACCTGATCCAGGTAAACTTTCACACTTGTACTTACTTTCATATTCATTTAAGAATGTTTTGTAAATTTAAAAATATATTAGAAAATGTAATTATAGCACAAATATATAAGTATAATATTAATTATAATAAAAAATATTTATGTAGTGGCTTTTCAACCTGACTAGCATATCCAAATATGCAAATATGGTTGGTATTTCCCGCAAAGCTAGTTACTGACAAGAAATATAGAGTATTTTCTAATAATAAAAACTTTGACCAGGGCCGAAGAATGAATACTATAAAGTTGGACATGTAACAAACCCTCATTGAGTCTGTCATGATACTCACCAGGTTTCATACCTCCATGATGGTCGTTAGCATCATCAGTAATAAGGATGATGCCATGATTCCACTTCTTTGAGAGGGAACAATGGGTCAACTCTAACACTTTTATCTTGGTGCTGGATGAACATGATGGATTCAAGGACAGAATAAGTCTCTTGCAACTAGAATCAGCCCTCTCCCACAAGGAAAAGACTACACAAGCATTGCTGATACTTGTTGTCAAGGACAGTGCTTAATTCTGCACTATCCCAGTCTCTCAGCTGTGATAAAAATACTTTAAAATTAAAAAATACTAAATTATATAATTTTTAAAATACTACATTGAATTTTAAACACAAAATAATAAGACCAAATCCAAATAAATAGTGCGTGACATTTCGGTAACTGTTGTTACCGAAACGTCACACACTATTTATTTGGTCTTATTACCTTGTGTTTATAATCTATAATCCAAATTGGGCCTTATTACATTGAATTTTTATTTCAATATTTTGATTTTTACCAGCAAAAAAATTGGTCCAAACTTTCATTTTTTATTTTTGTCAAAATAAGCATGCTCAACCCAAAAATATATATTAATAATAATGATATCAAACGCAAACACACCAATTCTCATTTATTTTTATGCACTACTTGAAATACATTTACAAACCCATTCCAGCTCGAGGAGCATAAACTCATGTAATTAAGTGTAATCTTTGCACAAGGGGATAATAAACAACAAAAACACATTTACAAAATGTGAAAAAATAGTACAAAATGATATTGAACTGGGATAAGGTCCATAAATTATGAAAAAGGCATCTCCTTATCGTGCAACTGCCATCAGCAACTTTCATTTGCACGATAAGGAGATGCCTTTTCAACATTTACAAAAGTTTCACTTAAAACAATCTGAAAATGAAAGATATAAAATAAAAAGTTTAAAAAAAGATGTTTACTTTCTATAGGTGAATATATATTTTCAGAATACATTGGTAGATTACATATTTGATAATTGAGAGATAATTTGAAATTAATAAAATTTTTACTAAATAAGCAATCTTCATTTTGATGTTTTCTATACATATCTACTTTGAACATGTAAAAATGTATATATTTCATTTTATATGCCTAAATATTAAATATACAAATATGGCACATTAAATCAATAAATGTGAAGTAAAATTAACAATATAAGCTAATTTTTAATTGTTTTCTTTGTTAGATAATATATATACAATATATTGAAATATTTTGAAATTTTGTATAAAAAAGAAAGATTTAACTTAATTAAAATATTTATACTGATATATATTGAGATTCTATATTGGTATATATACATAAACATTTCATTTCTACTTGAAAAAATTTAAAACGCATAAATATATAGTAAAACCTCCATGCCCTGACACCTCTATACAAATAACATGTTTCTTTACTAAAATCAACATTTTAAATAATTAGCTGCTCTTCGGTAATATATATATTTATATATAAGGTCACCTCTCTTTAAAGAAATCTTTGGCTTTACAACTAGTTGTCTTTCAAAGAGGTTTCATTTTTAGGAAAATTAAAAGCTTTTCAATCATAGGTTAAATCTACTTTATAACATTCAAAAATACCTTTAATGCAGTCCAGAGAAGCAGGGTTCTGGTCACTGTGAATTGCCATGACTATAGAGTTGAGTCTGTTGAGTCAAAAATATGTATTATTTTGTTATTAAAGACTTGGCAAATTCTGGACAACTGGATCATTTATCATATATATGCAAGGTGTCTCCAAAGAAAAGTCTGCTGGGGAATTTAATAGCATATATTCCATTTTCTGTTGTCTAAGGGATTCCATTTCAAATGTTCCAGATTTTATGCATCTTTTTAAATCAGAATTACTTAATGAAAATAAAATTTCAGATAAGATATCTTCTTGGAGAATATTTAAGTCGCTATGGTTGATTATTATTTGGAATTTATATAGCAATTCAGTGCGAATCTTGCCAATCCTGTAATTGTATCTTATCATGTCCTCATATTCAATAAATTCTTCTCGTCCAAGATTACTAAAGATACCAACTTCAAAATGTGTTTCATCATTGTTAAAATAGCGATGAATTGTTTCAGGGTTTGTTTCTTGCAAAAATTTGACAAAAGTTATATTACTTTCCCCAATATATGTGCTATTTAAAACGGCAACATCCTGTGCACACTTTTGGCAATAGTAATGTATTTGCTCTTGATCAATGAATTCTGATTTATATTCATTGAAAAGTACTAGATGTTTAATTAGATATTTTGAAATATCAGGAAATCCTCCTTCATATGAGTATTTAATATGAGGAATCAAGAATTCTTTTTGTTTATAAATATCTTGCCATTCTTGAAGGCAATACTTGAGTAAATCAGTATCTTCCAATTCAATACAGATTTTTATAATGGTGTGGAGTTTTTCAGATTCCACCTTTGTGCTAATTTCATATTTTATGATATCCTCCAACTTAATTCCTCTATTAATTAATTCCATAGCGATTTCAATTTGACCATGCTCTATGGCTAAATGAATTGGTTGCCATCGAGATTTAGTTAGTTTGTGAATATCTGCTCCACTATTTATAAGTGCTTTTGCTGTATTTGCATGCCCAAATTGTATTGCATAATGAAGGGCGGTGTGGCCTTCATCACTCCTCAGGTCAATCCTTGCCCTAGCTGACAATAGTGCAGGCACAAATTCTTCATACCCACGGAAAGAAACTTTGTGCAATGGTGAGTATGGTACACAGCCAAACTGGTTTACATCTGCACCAGCCTCAATTAGAATATTGAGCAATGTCAGATTTCTTCTCCCAACACAGAGGTGCAATGGGGGCATATCATTTAAATAAATATTTCTATTAAATGGGTTATCTTTCTCTGTAACAAGCTGACGAACTTGGTAAACACAATTGTACATTATTGCTCTTTCCAGTTTTCTTTTAAAATTAATAACTTTTCTATTTCTTGGCATTTTTTCTTAATTGTGATGTATTTTAGATGTTTATTCAATTAGGATATTTTCAAAATAGATCAAAATTTGAATGAGAATTTGAAATAAATTTGAATCATTAAAATACAAAAAATAGAAAAACCGGATTATTTTCCGAGTTAGATATTTTAAAAAGATCCAAAAGAATTAAACTCTATTAATATTTATATATATTAAGTATTAGAAATATTAATAAAATTTGATTTTAATTGGAATTTTAAAAATATGCCAAAAGGTAGAACAGAAATGCTCAGCTATATATATATTTATGAAAAATAGGAATGAAATAAAACCAGCTTTCGTTATACGTGAATAAACGTGATGTACACTTATTTATATAATTTATATTTTATTTTAGGATTTCCATATTGTTTTATAATTTCATAAAGGCTTATTTGTCAAAGAAGGCAAAGGTAAAAGTAAGAGCTTACAAAAATAAAGACGATTTTCGAAGATGAATTTACTTTTATTGATTTTTTTGTCTGATATTTAAAAATAAATCACAATGAATAATAAATATATATTAATATTCATATTAAATTTATTTATATTCTATTATCACAAAATATATATTCGTAAAATATTTCGCATTTTAAAGAATAAAATTTATATTTATTACACTGTCAACATTTTCCCCCAATAAAACCTGATGGTGTTTCTAGAGTAACTTTTCATGCTGAACTCAAAAATCTAATCAGAAATTTTCCACCACCCATGGGTTTTGCGTGACATCCTTTTTTTAGCATTCGGATAAACACAGTAATAAATCTCTATTCATGATAAAAATGTGAAAATATTTGCAATTTTAAAACAGTAATATATGCAAACTATGTTATATAGGCATTTTTGCATAGACCTTATTACATTACAGGTTAAAAAAATTTTTATTTGACCCCAAAGAAAGAAGCTTTGTGCTGATTTCAAATATACATGTCTAGCAGTAGTCAGCAAGCATACTGGGACTCCATTTGCCTTAGTACCGATTTTCCATGCTTAATATATATTAATAAAATTTCTTAGCATACTCATCGCTAACTGCATCAAGATTGTGGGGAAAGAAATCTAGATAGGAATGCAGGAAATAGATCTCGGGAGACATGTTACATCTTAGTGTTTTGTAGGAAAGTAAGAGTTCAATAACTAAATCACTCTTGTTTCCAGCCTTAACATTTCCCAAAAAAGTTCTTCCAAGCGTTTCTAAAAGAATTCTATACTTCTGCTTCAATTTATTTAAGCTGTTAAGACACCTTGGGACCATAGTATGCCAAAATCATCCAGAACCCCACCTAACCTAACCATGTCCCACCTTTACCCATCTAAGTTGCAAACCTCTAGTGATTTTGAGGTGTAAAGATGGAGCCTGAGGCTACCTTCAGCCTTGACAACAACGAGCCAGAGTCCAAGATGGATTCAGACACCCCTTCCTGTGGGTAAGCCACCTAACCTGTGGTAGATGACCTGACCCCACCAACACCAAGCTAGTCTGAGATGAACTCAGACACCTCTTCCTGGTGGTCGAGCGACATGTCCCATGGTGGCCGACTTGAATCCAAGCCAAAGTCCAAGATGGACTCAGACACCCCTTCCCTGTAGTCAAGCCACTGACCTATGGTGCTTGACTTGACTCCACCAGTACCAAGCCAGACTCCTGCATGCATATGAGCAAGCCACAAGCCCATGGTGGGTGTTGAAATCACCATCTTCAGGCAGAACACCACCTTCACCACGAGCCCTGAATCTTTCCCAAGCTGACCCCAAGATGCCCAGATCTTACAATATTAATATTTTTTTATTCAGTACTTTCTTATCTTTATATTTTCTAGTGAATTTTTCTTTAATAACTTTTATATTTAATTTATTTTAATTATTTTTAAAATAAACCTTTTCATTTTTTTTTCACAGAAAGAAGGGTGATGATAGCCTTGAGGGGGGGGGGGTGAGTCCAGCAACACTGGGGGCAAGGAAGTAGGATATTTTGAGATTAACAACAGTTTGATTTTTTTCCCTGGAAAGCTAAGGACTGGGAGCTGTTGAAAGCTCAGGTCGCTGGCTGCGGCCTTAGCCGCCCTTTTTCGAATCCTGGACTTGGATGGCTATGGATCCAGAGGTAGGTGGGATGATATGGGATTTTGGCATGATAGGTATTTTTTTTTCTTTAAGTTTATATTTATATATTTATTAAACTCCTCCCTATTTTAACGTATATATAGTTTTTTAATACTTTTTAAAATCTTATGTGCGTGATACTATTTAAGTATTTTTCTCTGTGTTTAATAAATAGTTCTGATATACATTGAAAGATTATTTTATTGGTGTAAAATAAAATATGTTTAGCCAGAAAGGATTGGTTAATTCCTGCCCAACATTTATTGCTAGCCGGCATAGATTTGTTGGGTCACATTTCACCAAACAGACCCAACAAAGATGTAAACACTCTTTTACATCCTATGTACATACACGCAGTGTCTCGCCGAAAGTGTTTGGTGTACAGATGGATGTCCCACGGGAATGGCCGACGGTGGTTCAAAGACCAAGCCGGGGGGGGGGGGGGGGGGGAGGGGGGGGAGACGCAGCCCTGGACACGATTCCAAAGTCTACTGGAGGAGGATGATATCGGCCCCTGATTAAGATGGATACAGATGGATGTCCCACGGCAATGGCCGACGGTGGTTCAAAGATCAAGCCGGGAGGGAGACGCAGCGCTGGACGCGGATACCCGTGGATACTAAGATATATCAAGGAAGGCACAGCCCTGGTCAGAAGCCCGACGAAAACAGGAGCAGGAGCCCAACCACAACATAGGCAGAAAGCTGACGGGCAGTGGAGAAGCCACCTCAACAAGAAGAAACGGACATCCAGCATGCGACTTTGTAAAACCTCCTTTTTAATTCTTGTATATATATATGACCTGTGACATGACATTTTGATAGATGGGGACCATTTATTAATATTCTTGGGATTTCTTAAAGAAGAAATTAGCGTATAGGTCTCTCAGAGGGGTAGCATCCTAGATTGGATTTTAATTCCATTGATTAATTTAAATTTATCTCTCAATAAGACAGATAAATTCCGAATTTGGGTTAATATTTAGTTTAAATTGGTCTTTCATAAGTCGTGTAAGAATATTTCTAATTCATAATTTCCTTAAAAATAAAAATTTAATAAAATAATATTTTATCTCAATAAGACAGATAAATTCTGAATTTTGGTTAATATTTAGTTTAAATTGATCTTTCATAAGCCGTGAATAAGAATATTTCTAATTCATAATTTTCCTTAAAAATAAAAATTTAATAAAATAATATTTCTCTCAATAAGACAGATAAATTCTGAATTTGGTTAATATTTATATTAAATTGATCTTTTCATAAGCTGAGTTAGAATATTTCTAATTCATAATATTTTTCTAATAAAATATTATTTTTATTCCTTAAATTTTAATTATAATGATATTATTTTTTCTATTTTAATATTTCGAGAATTTAGTATATTCAAGATTTATTATTCTGTGGGAGTTAGAGATTGAGGGCGCTGAAAAAAAAGGGATAGGGGGCGAGATTTTTGGGGGGGCTGGACCAAGGACCAGTCAGTTTTGACGCGGCTTTCGAGAGGGGCAGACGGAAATTCCCCACCGGGCGAGAAGTAGGTAGTCGAGGTGTTTAGGTAAGTTCCACTCTAAAATTTTTTTTCGTAAGACATATATATATACATGACGAAGTCATGGTAGGCAGAAAGGATTTTTTTTTTTGATAATGACGTTTTGCCATTTATAGCGAGTTCATAGTGAGAGAGGGACTTATTCATGTATTAATAGATAGATTATTTTGCCCAAGCAAAATCGCCTTGAATGTGGTGTTATAGATTCACACTTTACCTAACTATGTCATGTCATAGTAAATACAAATTGTTTTATATTTTTTATTTGTAAAATCCCTTTCTTTGTCGAATAAAAGTTGATGTGGTAAATTATAATGTGTACTAATATCTATATAAAACTACAGATCACACATGAACCTTGGTGCGTATGTTATAGATATTGAGTGTAGTATAAGAGGTTCATTGCCTTATCATAAACGGTGAATATTATATACATCTGAGATCAAGATATAAATGTTTCTTTTTTTTTTATAATCGATGCTTGATCACAAGACAAATGTTAATCCGAGTGTATACAATATTTATCGTGTATGATGTAATGTAAGAGCGTATCTTACGTCCCAAAATTTTTATCTTGGAACAAACTACATATGTTGATTATTTATATGGGTTCCAGTGTTCATCGTACAATATCGAGTGTATATCTGAGTGTAAATTTGGTTATTGTACATGTTGATGAAGTATTTGGCGAGTGTTACACTTGTATGTCTAAGTCAAAGGATGGAATTTAGTCATCTAGATGTGGGAGGTCCTGGCTTTAGGACTCTACAATTAGCGCCACTTAACGTGGGGCCGAAGTCTTCCGAAAATCCAAATTTAATAAAATTTAAATTTGCAAGAAGTAGGCCTGCGAATTCCCTGAGATTAAGAAATTAGGTATCATTGCATATTTTAATTGAAAAAAAAAATTTTACTCAAGTTTAAAATATGAAAATGCACGCCATATTATCGAAATACGTTAGGCTTAAATAGAAACCCACGAGCTTTTTATTTCTCAGTTCCACTCGATAAAAGAAGTGACCGTTATTTTTTTTTAGTTTTTGATAAAAGCCTTAATTTTTTTTAAATACGTTACTCATGCCGCCTTTTTACAATTTTATGAATTTTCGATGGATAACTGTTAGCAATTTCTACTTATCATTGGTTTATGACAAAAGCATTATTTTTTTTTAAATTACGTTATTCATGCCGCCTTTTGTCAATTTTATGAATTTTCGATGGATAACTGTTAGCAATTTTCTGCCTATCATTGGTTTTTAATAAAAGCATTATTTTTTCTAAAATACGTTACTCATGCCGCCCTTTTTCAATTTTTATTAATTTTCACTGGATAATTGTTAGTATATAAAAGAAATACGTTAGGCCTAAATAGAAACCCACGAGCTTTTTATTTCTCAGTTCCACTCGATAAAAGAAATGACCGTTATTTTTATTGGTTTTTGATAAAAGCTTTATATATATTTTTTAAATACGTTACTCATGCCGCCTTTTTACAATTTTATGAATTTTCGCTGGATAACGGTTAGCAATTTTCTGCCTATCATTGGTTTTTAATAAAAGCATTATTTTTTTAAAATACGTTACTCATGCCGCCCTTTTTCAATTTTATTAATTTTCACTGGATAATTGTTAGTATATAAAAGAAATACGTTAGGCCTAAATAGAAACCCACGAGCTTTTTATTTCTCAGTTCCACTCGATAAAAGAAATGACCGTTATTTTTATTGGTTTTTGATAAAAGCTTTATATATATTTTTAAATACATTACTCATGCCGCCTTTTACAATTTTATGAATTTTCGCTGGATAACGGTTAGCAATTTTCTGCCTATCATTGGTTTTTAATAAAAGCATTAATTTTTTAAAATACGTTACTCATGCCGCCTTTTTACAATTTTATGAATTTTCACTGGATAACTGTTAGCAATTTCTGCTTATCATTGGTTTTTGATAAAAGCTTTATTTTTTTAAATACGTTATCCATGCCGACCTTTTGCCAATTTTATGAATTTTCGATGGATAACTGTTAGCAATTTCTGCTTATCATTGGTTTTTGACAAAAGCATTTTTTTTTTAAATTACGTTATTCATGCCGCCTTTTGTCAATTTTATGAATTTTCACTGGATAACTGTTAGCAATTTCTGCTTATCTTTGGTTTTTGAAAAAAGCTTTATTTTTTTAAATACGTTATTCATGCCGCCTTTTTTGTCAATTTTATGAATTTTCGATGGATAACTGTTAGCAATTTTCTGCTTATCATTGGTTTTTGATAAAAGCTTTATTTTTTTAAATACGTTACTCATGCCGCCTTTTTACAATTTTATGAATTTTCGATGGATAACTGTTAGCAATTTTCTACTTATCATTGGTTTTTTTTTTTTAATAAAAGCATTTTTTTTTAATACGTTACTCATGCCGCCTTTTTACAATTTTATGAATTTTCACTGGATAACTGTTAGCAATTTCTGCTTATCTTTGGTTTTTGAAAAAAGCTTTATTTTTTTAAATACGTTATTCATGCCGCCTTTTTTGTCAATTTTATGAATTTTCGATGGATAACTGTTAGCAATTTTCTGCTTATCATTGGTTTTTGATAAAAGCTTTATTTTTTTAAATACGTTACTCATGCCGCCTTTTTACAATTTTATGAATTTTCGATGGATAACTGTTAGCAATTTTCTACTTATCATTGTTTTTTTTTTAATAAAAGCATTATTTTTTTAAAATACGTTACTCATGCCGCCCTTTTTTCAATTTTATGAATTTTCACTGGATATACAGAAGCGTCTTATGTTAAAGTGTACCATTTTTTTTCCTTTCTTTAAGTTCCAAATATTGGCGAAATGGTTCCTTCCTTTGTATAGATAATGAAATTTAGGGACGCTAACTTAAGCCTAGAAATATTGTTTTCTCAGAAACCTGAGAATTTCACACGAGCTCCAAATTTAGAATCTCAAGGGGTGTCTTTTGATTGACAAGTGGGAGTAGCGTCCACATCTGGAGAGAGGGGGGATGATTGACGTGAAAAACAACAGATGTGCATGCAAGATGTTTTCGAGGGGGGAAGAACATGTGAAAAAAACACATGTACAGACTTTAGCTGGAAAGTGAGAAAACAATGAGAAGAGTCCGCTGCTAGCTCTCGACTTGAAAGGTTGGTCTTACTGTCCTTCCCGCTTTTGCGGGTAGGTTTTTCCCGTCTTAAATATTCTATCTTCCTTTGTTTTTCATCATTACCTTCTTTACTATAGGATAAATGAAGCTTATTTTCTTTTTCTACAGTTTAATAGTATATAATTTTTTATTTAATCTAATAATATTTTAATTATTTCCGTCCCACAGAATTTCCACTCAATAAGGCTAAAGATATTTTGAATTTTCTTAGAACACCCTCCTAGCTATTCTTTAATTTTGTAATATTTAACGTTATCTAGATAATAGTTCAAGACATTTATATTTTTTTTGCATCGACGTACGATTTATTAATTTCAAAATTTTTTGTATTTTCTATATTTAAGGCTTCATGCCTGAAATCTTCCATCTCCGTTAGTTTCTCATCGATATTTCCTTTATTAGTAGGTCAATACGACTTACTTCAAGATTAATAGATTTAATATTTAATTATTTCTTTTTGCAAATTGGTTCCACTTGATAAATCTGGAGATGTTTTAAACTTTGATATTGACATAGTACACCTGGTTTTTCCCTTATCTTTCCAATGTCGAGCATTATCAATGTAAACACAAAGATTGAAGATCTTTGTTTTTCTTATCTAGTTTGAAGGAGAAACGTACAATATCACGCGATTAAGTTGATCTCATATAGGCTTACAATTAATCTTTTAATTTAATTTCTTTAAAGTTATTTCATACTGATTCTTTTTATTATTTCTATATATTTTAAATCTTTAATTGTCTTAATAATTTCGCTTGTCGTTTCCATTTAGCCAATTTGTGATTTGTCATTTTTTTGCTGACCAAGACAATGTTTACCTCGAAGTATTTTTTTTTTCGTAATATATAGCAATATGAGAAAAAGGTCTGGACATAATCTTCGTTTTTGATTAATAATTATATTTATGTAGCTTTTCTTATCCATGGGCCTTTAGCTTTGTTTATTTTTAATTTTGTAATCCACTTATTTCATCTTACATTTTGTAAAATGATGCAGCAGTATTTATTGACATCGTTTATATAATTATATCTTAGCAACTTTAGATGAATCTGTATTATGTATTTATTTTTTTTTATCTCCTTTCGCAATTGGACATGAACACTAATTGATATATTTTTTTAATCAGGCATTGAATAGATATAATGTATCCAGGGACAACCTCCATATTATATTTCAATCTCTTGGTTGTGGGAAGGCAGAACGCCTTTATGGCTTTAGCAGTTTGATTTTACTAAATAACTAAGTATTGTGTGTTTTATTCAACACTTCGTTTAAAGCGTTCATTCTCTTGACTAAGGTACAGTGTCATGCGCAGTATTTGATTTAATTTTTTGTCAACTTTATGTGAATATACGATTTTTCTTTAAAATCTAACCCCGATATTGTAAACAAGCGTATAGCTTAGCTCGCTCCTTTAAATCGTTGAATTGCCAATTTATTCTCGATATGGTATAATTCACAATGTCTGCGTGACGACCGAATCACGGTAAAATTTTCAAAATGGCGGTCGATGGACGCGTGTATATTTACTCTATAGAGTGGTTGTATATACACATAGGTGCCTATGGATTTGTTTAATTTTATTAAGATCTCCAGTCATATTTCTGTATTTAAGGATTCACGCTTGAGATGTTCCATCCCTTCTTAATTCTTCACCATTATTTCTTTATGGGTTCAACACGACTTATAATTTGTAAACCAAGGCTTAACGATTTATTTCAAGTAATTTATCCAACACAAAATTTTCCACTCGATAGATATGGAGGCACATTTTTTGTTGATTTTGCCAGATTGTGCCTTTTGTCCTCTCTTATCTATATGGTATTTAACGTTTCAATATAATGATCTGGAGCATTTATCCTCTCATCTAATGTATATAGTTCATGGACTTAATTAATTTATAAACGTTTTCAATCATTGTTTTCCTGTATTGTCTGGTGATCTCATCCTAAAGGTTTAATAGCATACTAGTATTTCATTCTTTTATTCGATATTATTATTGATTATCTTAAATTTTATGTCCATATATGAACAGAATGTCCAGGTCTAAGTGTTCGCTTCGAATATCGATCGTAAACAAATTTAAACATACCTTCTCGAAATTCTCTTCCTTAGCCTTTATTTTGTGTAATGATCAATTTTTCTTTTAGGTAACAACCGTTATAGATCCCTGGAAACGCATACTAAATAATAATACAGTATTTTGATTATTTTGTTAACCTTATATGAATATGCATTTTCGTTTAAAACTTAACCCCGATACCTTAGGAAGGCGTTTAGATTTGCTTGCTTCATTGAAACGTTGAATAGGATCATAATTTTAGATATGGCATAATTTACTACAGATGATTACATGTCAAAATACAATCACAGCGAAATTTCAAAATGGCGGCTAAAAAGGCACGTCGGGCAACCGATTCTTTTCATGATGCCTCCAACTGCATATGATCTTAAATATCCTGTGTACACTGGTATGAGGTCACCTTGAAATGCAATAAACGTGCAAAATTTTTAACCTAAGAAAGATTTCATGAAACCTTCCCGTCTGGAACATTTCCCCTTGGTCAAGGACAGATAAAACATTTCAATGAGTATTAAGTTACCGTAAATATTTGCCAGCAGAAGGCAAGATGAGATTACACGAAAGTAGGATCAGTAAGTGTTTAGCTCCTGTTTTTGTTAGTAATTCTGGACCTTTATAAGGCAATGGAAGGTGGACATCAAGATATATTCTGATAGACGGGTGTGTGCCTCTGTCAAGGGAAGCAGTTATTCCGTGTAATGGGGATTACAATAATCATCAAATATTAACAAATCATCTTTGGTAGATATGGACAACCAAATGGTGCCAAATTCTTTAGTGAACTTATATTTTATCACTTAGTTGTTTCGTATCCAATCTTATGATGATCTTATCGTGTGGTGATCCATGTACAGAATTTAATAGGAAGTTTTTTTTTTGGAAGTAATGAAATTCGCTGTTTCTTTCCCTAACCCAACCAAAGGACGAAGTCGTTTCATTACATCTTGCATCCTTGGAAGCTAATAACATTATTTCAAAACTAAATGCAATATACAGACCTGGCAACCTATCAAATGTATAGTTTCGAATAACTTTAGATGAACAATAATAGTGAGCCTTTCACCTCGTGTATGTTTACACTTGACTGGTTTTGATAAGCCCTTCTAGAGACCCTTATCTATTTCACCAACTCCAGATTGTTTGGACAGCAGAGGTCTATAACAAAGGAGGATCTTATAACAGGAGAACAGACCTAAGATTCGTTTCGACATCGGCTTTCATAGTTTATGGAATGTGGTATTAGGCAGTGGTAACCAGTAGCAAGGATTACATTTCTGAGAGATCGGGAATAGGCATAGAAGATTAAGAAGGATATCTTGCGTGGTATGAACAATGGACACCGGAGCATGCGATGTTGTATGTAGAACCTCTATATTATATAATAGGACTATGTTGCTCACGAAGATGGACGTGAGTGAAGAATAATAAAAAAACATTATATCCCAATGGACGCTACAGAGCGTATAAGCCACTTGACATGAATCTGCTGAAGGAAGGGTCACTGTGGTACTATGTAAAGAAATCATCGGAAATAAATGCATCATTTATAAAATATAGAGATTTACTCTATATACATCCATCTGCAGGAGATGCACCTGACTTTCGCTCAGACCTCTCAAGACCAACTAAAGGACATACCAAGTAAAGTACGCAAGATATAGTAGAGCCAACCCGAATCTGATCAGATGTGTCTAAAGCTCGGTTTCTACTCCATCATACCACTGAAATCACTGCGACAGCCATGTCTTAACGAGGCAAGATCTTTGATACCATTACAACGTATACATGCTAAATGTCCAGCACTGTACCCTGACGAAATTCCGATAGAAAGGTGCGCTAAATCAAACCAGGTCAGGATAAATTACACGATATAATGAAAGGTGTAAGAGGGATAAGCCAACAATCGACAACAATTTTTTTTTTAAGCCAACAAGCAGTGAACAGGAGTTCGGGCTGGAATGGGGGAAGGAACAATAACAAGGGAAGCTGCATAAGAAACAGTCATTCATAGAATTCACCTGTGACACCATAAAATATAAGATCTTAATATTGAAGTTTCAGGGCTACTCATGTCAATGCATATTACAGATGTAGACAATCAGGATTATTTA